>JAABNX020000027.1:255843-277324 GCA_015163995.2 Mormyrus lacerda | reverse complement strand
ACAATCGGGGAAATACACGTGGGGAATGAGGGGGCGTGGCACACGGGAGGATCGGACGGAGCGGATCATGACAATCATCATATCAAATGATTATTATTTAAAATGTATTTTCAACAACATTATACTCAATAATGAACAGGTTTTTTCTGTTTCAAAAAGAGTGTTGTGAATGTGTGAATCTTTTTCCAGAGGCAATAAAAATTGTATTATTGATACTCTTAAAAAAATAATATAATATAGAAAGTTGTTAAATAAATAATGCTATAGATCCCTGACAGTGAAGTCTCACTAGACAAAGTCAAATATACATGCAGAATACCTTTCTGGACTATATAATTTATTTAATGTAGAGAACAGCTTAGCAGCTTCTATATGATAATAAAAAATGGCATGGCATTTTACTGAACAAGAGACAGATAGTTCTTGCTAACAAAAAAAATGATTTAAAATATAAAATGTTCCCCTATTTGAAAGAAAACCCTGTCAAAAAACTGTCAAAACGTATAGGTTAAAATGTATTTGCTATACATACACTGTGGGATGTCAGAGTGGCAAATTTTGTTGCCTCATACCTCTGGACCTGGGGTTTGAGTCTAGACCCCCCCCCCTCCATTTGCATGTTCTCCCTGTGGGGTTTCTTTCAAGCACTCTGATTTCTTTGCTCCCCACAGCCCAAAAACATGATATGGTGAATTGGAGTTGCCAGATAGTACCCAGGAATGAATGTGTGTTCCAGACTGCCATGAACAACTGGGAATAGGAAAAAGGTAGGTAACCCTGATCCTGGAGTGCCGGTACCCAGCAGGTTTTCCATCCTACCTGGTCTCTAATGAACCACATCTGATCTCAGGCAGACAGTAACTCATCAGGCAGGACAGAAAACCTGCTGGACACTGACAATCCACGATCAGGGTTGTCTTCCTCTGGTATAGAAGATGCACGGAAGGATCAATACATGTTTACATATGAAAAATAAGAAAAAGGAACTGATACATATCTGTTCTTCTTTTCATGCTTTGATCAAGGGGCTAGTTAAAGTTGCATATTGTATTTACAAACAATCACACCACTGTGTCTGTAACGCTTAGTACAGTCATGACCCTTCCTTGATTTTTTTAATACTGTCCCTAACACACTACCTCTGCCCCTGTCTACCCAGAACCTGCTGTGAATGGAAACACTGGATTTGTGGAGGATGACTGTGATCTTACATGAAGGATCTGAGAGAACCTTTCTTGTAATTGGAATATTTCCTCAGTTTCGGTACTAAACTAATATATAGATTATATAGATCCAAAGATCCATTTATCCTTTATCTATGTATCCTGGTTAGGATTACCAGGACTCTCCTAACATATTTATCTTGAATTTGTTGCTAGCTGAATAGTCTATGATCAGTAAGTAGTCTTAAGTTCAAGAAACAAGCATCTACATTGACAGGTCTGGGAACTGCAGTGACCTTAAATAGTGTTAAACACCCTATTGCAGTTCTGAGCTCATACATGTGTACTTTATGCATCATGATCTTCATTTTCCTGTGTCACTATGTCACTAGCCAATGTAAAATGGTCCTTTTCAGTACAGTTCATGTTCAAACACAAAATGGAGACTACTATAAATAGCTGTTGGTTGTTATGAATCAGCACTGTGACTTTATAAGTACACAGAGGAAATCAGCGAAACCACAGGAAATCATAAAACAGCATTTAACATTTAAAATCAGGACTGACACATGTACTAAGACAGGGATGGGGAACCTGTTCCGGTGCGGGTTTTTGGGATGGCCTCTCAGTCAGCCAATAATAAAGCAGTGGTTCTCAATGCCAATCCTGGAGACCCTCTGTTATTGGCTGATTGAGAGGCCATCCCAAAAACCCCCACCCACACCGGCCCTCCATGGAACAGGTTCCCCATCTCTGTACTAAGAACTATGCATTTAAATTAAGTTGTTATATATTAAGAGTTGCAATACTTTATTTCTTTAGTCTGCAGGCTCTATGAAACTGCATAGTGACAAATCGCTCAAGTTACCTAAATGAAAAGAAACCTTCAAGAAACTGACTTTTGACAACACTGGTCTGAGTACAGCAGGGTTTCCTAATTCCGGTCCTGGAGAGCTAGTTTGCAACACAGTTTGTAGATTTCCCTGCACAAACACACCTTATTCAGCTCATCAGCCAATTGCAGGTTTAATAGGTGTGTCTGAACAGGGAAATCAGCAAAGTGTGTCAGAGACTGGGCGTCCAGGACTGGATTTGGGGAATCCTCGAGTACAGCATTAGCTGCTTTCATCCAGGCTGAAATCAGTCTGGGACACACGGCTCAGGGCCCCTACCACAGTATGCCGTTCCAAGAGAAAGAATAAAGTGCAAATGCATAGTTTTACAGTGTTGACATATCACAGGCATACATAGCCTACGTGTTGTTTTATTATAGAATATCTTTTCCTGTAAACTGCGGAGTGAATATGCAGATAAATAGCCTACAAGTTTTAAAACACAGACACTAAGTGTCTTGTTTTAGATGTATTATTATATGAAAATGTAGGCCAGATAAGTCTATTTTTGTCTATATTATATAAATGTTTTCATATATCTTTATATTGCACACACCAATTGCTCTGCACATCCTTATAAGAGCAGGATGCATAAATAAATGCATAAACTATGAGATATTGTGAGATAGGTTGTGAGATAGGTTGTGTTTGCATCCTCATGCAAAAAAATGTTCTGAGAACTAAGTAATCAGACATCTTGGGCCTACCTCCTCTAATTGCTTAGACTAACATCCTTTTCAATCTGATTGGTTATCTCCCTGAACCAATCATTTTTCGTTCTGCCTTCAGAACATTTTTGTGTAAGTAAAA
This sequence comes from Mormyrus lacerda, assembly GCA_015163995.2. Taxonomy (NCBI): domain Eukaryota; kingdom Metazoa; phylum Chordata; class Actinopteri; order Osteoglossiformes; family Mormyridae; genus Mormyrus; species Mormyrus lacerda. The sequence continues at coordinate 274,458 of JAABNX020000027.1, read as the reverse complement.
CTGCCACAAGCTTCTTATGACCCCTAAGGATCTCATGATATTGTTATCAACATTTGTTTCGCCATATGGTATGGTAATAGTATTTTTAAAATAGCATGGAATGGCACTGAATTTGCTCTGGAAAACTGATCATAAAAGGACTAAATCAGTAGGTGGGAAATTACATAGAATGATAGAGCTGGGATTTGTAATTTTACAAAAACAGTTAGATACATTTAGGCAGGATTTTAACATTGTCTGTTTATTATTGTCTTGCCATAAAAGTAAATAAAAAATCTCAAAGGTATTAAAAAGTGTAAAATATGCTGTTAAATGAGAATGTTCTTGGGTGTTCAAAAGAAGTACATACAACATAAACTGTATTCATGTCCAAAATAATAGCATTTAGTATGTAGAAAGAAGTCTATAGAATATTCTTTTTTGTTCTATTCCAATTTTAAATGTACGTCTCTTATTGACTATTTTGTATGTATAATGAACTAACAACATGGGAGTCAGTGGGAGACAGGACAGTGGCACAGGACAGGATCTAAGTGAAATCAGTTGACTATTGATCACCAGGACCCATTCCTTAGTTGAAGAAATACATCTGGCCTGGATTGGACCAATTACCTCATTATAAAAAAATTGGCCCAGCTGGGCGACACGTCCCACTTAAGAAGTAGTATATTTTAGTCACCTGTTAAAGTAATGCGCCCTTTCAAATAGATTATGGCCATTTTGGTTTGGCCAGTTGACCTTTGGTTTTTAACATTAGAAATGTCAATTAGAATAGTGCCTCTAATATCTGGCTAGCGTTCTGAATCAGAGAGTAGGCCAGATACGTTGGGGAACAGTACTGAGCTAGGGATAAAATAAATAAGGCATCCCTGCCCCATGTTTGAAAGACCAGGCAAGAGGACTACATTCAAATTGTATATTTTTCACAAGCAGTCAAGGAAAGCCAGGAAAGCATGTGTTGCCTCTCCTAGGGTAGACACCATAAAGATCTGATTCTCAGTACCACAGCTAGTGTAGGGCCTCAAATAAGAACTTTTCAGTTATCGAACACGAGGTAGGAATCCCATGTGGAAGACGGGAGTCGTCTTTGTTTCAGTGTGTCGAAGATCCTAGGGAACAGAGCTGTGCATGATGGAATTCTAAATGCAAAGATGGCCATGTCGTGCTCAAAGCTGGAGCATACTGTATCCTGCATTTGTGACTCCAGTGTTGCTTCTGAAACTTGGAGGGGCTGCTGAATGTTCTGGAAGAGAAGCTGGAGAAATGGTGCCTCAAAGCCACTGATTTACCGTACACCCAGTGAAACATTCATTGCCTCCACCAGCTCGCCCTACAATGTCTTACCAAATTGTACTTTTGCCAGGTTTTCCCTCTGGGTTTTACCCGCTAGCCAGCTCCTTGGTGACCTATTGATGCATTTGATCCATCTTATGTTCTAAGTCAGTATGATATAGAAGATCTACACCTCCCACTGATTTCTGACTCACTCATGGCCCACGTAGGTCTGAATATAAGGTGGATAAGTATCAGTGTGTAGGAGACAGAAGAGGTGCATTGAGATGACGTCAGTGATCAATCACTGCACCCTGCCTACAGACCTCAGATAGTAAAAGTCCAGCTAGCCATGATTAGACTTAATACACTAGCATTAATATAAGGTCGGTGGGTAAGCTCAGATGAGGGCAGATGATTTTATTTAATTTGTTATGTGCCTTGACTTTTAGGGCTAATTTTAAGTGTAGTTTAAATGCTTTGTCCCAATTTTGTTTGGTTTTTGGAAATGAAGTTTATTGATTCCCTTCAGTCCACCATCCAACTCTAATTTTGTTGTGCATCTAAACCCTAAAACTATGAAAGAATTCTGAGAAATTTGGATGCTGTCGACCGATCCATGATGCAAATAATTAATGTTTACATACACTTAATATTTACTTTGCTGGACTATTAAGATTACTGTATCCCATGTTCCACTTGCATATCTCTCACAAGTTCCATGTTAAACCAACTTTTGACATGCAAGTATTAGATTTACCTGACTAACAAACAAAACATGAATCCTGTATAATGGTTAGTACAGAGATTGACATACATTACGAACTATATGCCCTAAATGGGACCAATACTCTTAAATTCTATAGTGAAGAAGATACAGAATGAGAAAATGATTTGTTTTGAACCAATGAAAAATAATAGTGAACTAATACAATTCATCTGAGGATAAAGATTTGTTATATACTCTAGCATCTGAATTTCTATATTCCATAGAATAAGTACCTGTGAGCTGCCACTTCTTTAAAAAGGAAGGGCAGCTGCTTTTCATTTAAATGTACACGAGTGCAAACATACACAATACCAGAGCAGAAATAAAATGCATTTAAGTATACATTGGACTGAAGTGCTAGACCTGGGCGCGCTTGGGTAAAGTGAAGTTGCTCTATGTCTAACTCCATTAGGACTGCCAGTTTCTTGAAACTGATCTACTAATTTACTTGGTAATCCTATAATGTCAGTCTCAATCAGATGAATTAGGGTCGTTCAAGCAGATAGGTTCAAATTCTACGCATACTTTATTTCAGAAGATTAACAGTACATTTGATAAGACTGAGATCAGTGGTAAAGCTATTTGAAAATTGCTCCTTCATTTCTGGTTCATAATCTCCTAGTAAGCCTAAATTGTATGCAATTTTTGGATGTATAAATTGTGAAGCATCTCACTTTAACTGTCGGTTACCACGTATTTGTTGAGCTACTTATACTGACATATGAACAACATAAAATTGTTGGAATCCAGTATTTTCTTTCTTGAAATACTGAAAAAGTGACAATTTAAAGATTTTCTTAAACATTATGCAGAGGGTTATGAGTATTAAATTCAGGAGAATTTCCAGCTTTCAACAAACAAAATATGTCTGACCAAAAAAAAAAAAAAAGTTATTGAAAACTCCAATGGATCACTGGTTCTGAAATGAAATAGATCATCTAGAAGGTTCTGCATGTCACATTCGTAGGGACATGCCTACGTATGGAAATTTAACCAAGAGCACCCAGGTGAAAACATCCAGTTTCTCATCATTATCAGTTAACTGACACCACATGATCCATTATAGCTATTTTCTAAAATTAAAGTAGCAAATAAATGAAGACATTGTAAAATATATTGGCATCATATTGGGTCTATAAGTGGTTATTAATGTGTATATATCCTGACACCAATAAATAAAATTATTCGTCAATTGTGTACCTATGAAACATGACTTGAAGGTCAACCGCAGGCGACCGACACGTATTACAATAGGCTACTGTATAATAGGCAGTGCACCAATCACTTGGCTCCTGTAATGACTACTTAGACAGTCAACCCCAGAAACAAAACAGAAACCAACAGTCGTTGCCGTAAATGTTGCCGCTGTGTCTATTTTTGACACCGTAAGTGACCCGAAGGCGAGGAGACCGTCTGAGGTATGATCAGGTTTGTCAGTCTGAGCAAACCCATAGCCATGGACGTATGAACAGCACCGCCCCGTTCTCTGTCTACTTGTTTGTTTTAATCTATGGCAGCCGGGCTCGATTGACGCTGCCTGCTGCTCCGCCGCTGCGGCTGCCTCGGAATAACAAGGCACTTCGTTAATACCAGTCCATTGGGGCTTTCTCCCATGCACCGAGAGAGCCGGAGATCCGCAAAAGCCAGCGAGGCAGCCGAGCCACACTGCACACCCCGAGCTCCGCAACCCGGCATGGCTTCGGGAGACCTTTACGAGGTACCGTACCCCCCTGTCAAGGGCTATGCTTCTTAAAATTGCCATATAATGGAATTAGGAAGTAATGGAAGGTCTCTGCGTATAGAAAAAACCAATGTCCTGAGCCCTTTAACAGGCGAAAGCGACCCACCATTCAAGCTGTATGGAGATGAAGGTCTTCTTTAGTGGCTTTTTTATTTGTTCCATCTCCTGGTAGTTGGGATTTGGTATCTGTAAAGTGGTACGGCGTGGTAGAGTTATCTTGAGCATCTGAAGATGTGAACTCCCTCCCTCTCAGCGCACCAGTCTTGAAAGTCGTGATAAAGTGCAAAAAATGACAGATGGACTAAACTGTCTCCTCCATGGAAAATAGCTGCAGATGGGGGGTGATCATCTGGGCAGCGAACATCCTACAAGATGTTTATCATTAGTAAATGGTAGCTGTGGTGCTTAGTGACGATTTAGTGCCAGTTACCGCTGCTCATTGTAATATCTGTGTTTTAATTGAGCCGAATCTTCACTCATATTATTTGACATGCTGAATTTACGGTGTAGCATAATGGGTTAAAAGTTGGTGACTGTTGGCTGACTATTCGTCAAATGTTCCCCGTACTGTTGAATCTTCGGGGAATATTGCGTCTATAATTTAGTTTATCTTGCCAAGTCAACGTGCTCTTCACGTGGCGTTGCCTGGTTGTTAATTTATAATCATTTCTAATAACTGCTGCTGACTTCAGCTCGGTCTTGGAGGAATGATGTCATGGCGACCGCCAGCGTTTCAGTTTCTCTTCCAGTCGCCAAACGTGCTCATCCAACGCATCCTCCGATATGGTCGAGAGGGGGGTACCTCGTGGGGGCATGATCACGCCCAAGCCAGGCCACGTCTGGTTTGGAAACCATGCTGCATCTCATGATTTGGCTTGAACCGTACTGATAGTTGGAATTTGTGCCGACGTGAGGTTTCAGTACCAATTAGACAGCTCCCTCACTCATTGGTTTCTAAAGGGGCTGGGATGTATATTACACTGCAGTTTAGCCAATTTGATGTTTTTGACGCGTAGACTATATATTAATTGATGGAGATGCGTAATTGCGAATATATTGATGTTCAAAATTTGGATGACTGTCGCAACAAACACTCGGGACAATCTGAAGTTTTGCTGTTAACTAGAGTTCTGTTTTTTGAATTTGGGTCTTAGGCAAGATAATTATATTTAACGTGACATTTAATGTGACTGGTGATTATGCAGAGTTCATGGGCTGAAAAAAGCTGTTTGTCTTTTTAATGTCTTGTTCTCTGAAACCTGTAGAACTTCATCCAAGAAGGAGAATATGCTGAAACTGTTGATTGAATGAATGACACGAACACCAAATGCATAGTTGCAGGCTGCTTGTGTTTTAATCTTGTTTCATCTCTTCATACACATTTTGTAATCAAGTAACGCTAGATTAATCTGAATTTAAATATTCGATTTAGTGTTCATTTCAGAAAATATTGAACTACAGGGGCACATTTTGAACATTTATACCTTCCACAGATCATTTTTGAACAGTGAGGTAATTGTTGCTCAATTACTGTATATGATTTCACCAATTTTACTTGTTTCAAAGAGCCATTGAAAGCAATGGATAGAGTTTTATAGGGTTAAATAATTTTGTTTAACTGTGCCTTAGGTTTTTTGTTATGTGACTCCAACAATGCCGTTCCATGCCTTCAGTCAGTAGCCTAATTAAAAGTTCACCTGGGAAAAGAATATGTAAAGGGTTTCCTGGACCAGGATTAAAACATCGGAGTAATGTATATGAGGCCCTAATAATTATTATAATTATTATTTTATATAATTGTTATAATAATTATTATTATTATTAGAATTAATCTGCATATGGGGTTGTGTACGCTGGGCATGAGGTCAATTGGTTTTAGAGGAAGCATTGTGACACCCCAACATTGAAGAACTGGCAGGACTAATCAGCATGACCCTTAAAGTGTGGAGGCCATGAGAAGGAGACATGCCTTTGAAAAGAAAAGTGGAGACAGCTGGAAGACTGTACTCTGTAGTTATCCACATAATGCTGTTTTACACAATGTCGTGCTGTAAGGGTAGATGTTCCTTTCATTCATGCATTTGGCCACTCTAGTTAAAGCAAGGTAATGGTAGTTGGGGGTCTTTTATTCCGAGTGCATACAGACACCAAAAGGCAGTCTTTCATGGTATGTTGACTGCCTAATGCCCAGAATATCCAGATTGAGTGTCCAAGGCAGTGCGGAGAGGATTTAGCTCTCATGATTCATGTTGTTATTAGATACTTATATTTTACTGCTCCGAAGCAGTAAATTTGGCTGCTACGGCAGCACAAAATGCACTAAGGCTAGAACAATACAGGCAGAACAAAACAAAACAAAAAAACAGACATCAACAGGTAAATAGACGAGTGGGTCTGCCAATTAATTTTATTCATGGTTGGACCTGGCATGACCGTCGGGTTTGTTGACACTGGCTCTGTTTGCAAGAATGAGTGTGGAGCCTTTGGGACGACACATTTTACAGCCTTGAGGCTGAGGGAGGAAGGAGGCCCAGGAGCACCCCTTGGTTTGTTGTGGTGACATAAGTCAACGGCTACCGTTGCTTAAGGATACAACATTGTAAAGGGGAGGGACAGTGTTCCTCATTATGGCCAGTAACTTTTGCCATCATTCATCTTTTGGTGACTGATCCGGGGTCAGCCCTGTAACAGAGCCGGGCCCATTAGAACATCCCCATTAGCTCGCTGCATGCATTGAATGACCTGAGCCTTCACAGAAATTGGACAGCCTGCTCTGGCCTTTTGTGTAGAGTTCAGTTTTTTTGTCCGTTTAGTCCAATCAGCTGCTTAAGTGGGCCTGCAGGCGCTTACATCACATCCACATCCTCAGCCTGAATGATGAATGATTTCAGAGGCACAATGGAACAACACACAAGACATTCTGGCGAAGTAAAAGCTTTTAAACAGTGAGCTAAAATGCCAGTATAAGTTTACAGAACACTTCATTGGACCTGTTGAACTTGGTAATATCTTAACCAATGTGGAGGTGATGGTGGGGGGTGGAGAGTCAGGAGAGTGTACTAAATCACAGCAACTTCAAAACGTCTTTATATATCATATCTATTCCTGTGATTCTGATAGACAGCAATACATTTTCCCCTTGAGGGGATCAATAATGTTGCATTGTGTAAAAACTACAAATATTAGAAATGAAATACTAGATATTAAGGTTATAATGTTGTTTGGAAAGTATAAATAAGGGAAGCAAACTGTGAAGCGAAAAAGGTACTGAATGCAACATCATGAATGGGTACAGTATTTAAAGCAAATGCTCACATGGTTAGAATATACATTAAAATAATATCATTTAATGTAAGCTTGGCAAGTGATATAAAGACTAAGCAGTGGCTTGGCTGGGTGTAGCTGAATGTTAAATCAGAGGAATTATATATATATCTATATATGTAATCTGAATTTAGATATTCTGTAATACACGGCGACACTCAGTGAGATTAGAAAATTCTGCATCTTTGGTGGGGCAAGGTTATTGGCTAATTTCAAAATAACTAATAATTTGAAATACACATGAGAAGGACAGTGAATGGTTCTTCACACGCACGTGTATCAATCTGGTTTCATCTATCTATCAGGTCTCAGTGAGCTTCACAGTGATACATGCTGCAAGGGACTGTGGCAGCAGTGCAGTGGTAGGAGGTCAGAGCATTGCTGGGATTAACGTGTGCTGTCGATGAGCGTCTGCTGGAGCCAATGGCAAGCAATGAAGTAGCCAATGAGAAGTGGGTTAGACTAGTCAGCGACTGACTGCTTGTAACGGTCATACCCACTATGGGTTTCGATTCATCATTCTCCCACCACTTCAGCTTGGTCAGAATTGCTTATTTTAGCAGAAGTATATCACAGTGTGTAAACATACAATTTAAAAAGAGAAAACTGTGGGGAAACATGGTCCTGATAATGAGCAGTGGACAAGGAATAAATGGTCTAAATCAATGTTTTCAACATATTTTTTTCTGGTAGAAATGTACAATAAGTTATAGCATTGCGGTGACCATGTACATCTTTTCAGTATTTCAGGAGATGTGTGTAATTTAAAGTATCATTCTGTGGCTGCACAGAGAAGGAACACAATGTAGAACTTTGGGCGTTTTATTTACAGAAAATATTAATATTTCGGGGTGAGTTCAACAGTGACAAGAATATTCCTGATGTTCAGGTTGCCAGCTTAGTCATTGTTAATCTGTTTTGTCCTGAGATGACTATGGGGGGACGTGTTGCAAGAATACAAATCTTGAGGGAAATGGGTAGACCTAGAAGCTTGTGGAAGTTTCACTTGCAAAAAAAAATGTTCTGAGGGCAGAAGGAAAAAATGATTGGTTTCGAAAGATAACCTAACAGACTGTAGAGGAGATGGGTCAAAGCAACTAGAGGAGGTGGGACCAACCAATCAGATGTCTTGGTCCTACTGCTTCTAGTTGCTTTGTAGAGGAGGTGGTCTATCGGTTATCTTTCGAAACCGATCATTTTTTCCTTCTGCCCTCAGAACATTTATGTGTAAGTAAAACTCCCATGAGCAACACTCTTATCTACTTGTTTGGACTTATTCAACGCAGAGCCACAAATGGAAGCTAGTTAAAGATGAATCTAGATTAGAGGTATTAAATTAGAGGTACAAAAAAAGGTATTAAATGACAGTTTTCAAGGTATTGATGACCACAATGGGAGAGCAGCTGGAAATCAACCAAAAGTACTTCATTGACATGATACTAGAACGTAAAATTGGACATAGACCATTTAACGGGAGGAGAAACTGAAGAAAACTCGTGGTAGAACTGAAAACACCGTATCCATACACAGAAAACCTGAGCTAGACGCATATTCGTGGAGCTCCTTCCCCTCCCTAGTTGCTCTGCTTTCAACAAGAATAAGGAAGATTAATCAACTTTCACTGAAATTGCGTAAAGATTTCCAAAGCTATGGAGCAATGACACAGAAAACTTGGCCTCTTGTTGCGTGTTTGATTTATTTGTCCAATATGTGCTTTTAGTGGTTGGTCCTTTATCTGATGACACAAAAAATATTGGAGCATTAAGTCATGCCTCTTGCCTCTTAGATTCACTAAAATGCCACAGATTTTAGCTGTTTCCTGATGTACATCCAGAATACCTGCGGAAATGCTGTCATCCAGATAACTGCTCTTCGGACTTAAGAGCTGAGGTTGAAAAGTACTGGCAATATTCCATGGGTTCCAAAGCAGTGGCTTGTGGACATTAACATTTAGTTTAGCTATCTTGATATAATCAGATCTTATAGGGTGATATTTCAGGAGGAATTCTAGAAACCATGTGTAGCATAATCAAATAAATATGAATGGTTTTCCTCACCACACATGTATTCTCTTGTCACTTATTCAGCATATATCAGGCCACGGTTCCACGTCAGGCACCTGTGAAGTACACGTCATCTCAGTTAGGGCTGAAGACTGAACATTCAAATGAATTGTGCATTTACTTTGAATAGATTATTTAGTTGTCCTGTTCTTGCCTGTGTTTTTCCAAAACGGGCTGCAGGTCTTACAGTTCAGAAGCCAGCCAAACTCTTACCAAGGCAGATGCATTTTAATAGGAAAGAATTTGCAAACTATTCACGACTTTTCAGTTTTTTATTTTGGGGAGCTGCAGTGCAAAGCAAGGGGACAGGAACTTCTTCTTGTAACTAGCAATGACTGGAATGAGAAGACTGTATATATTTATGTGAAAGTGATGCATTATAGTAGAGCTATCTGAAAGAATAACTTTGGTTTAAAATGATGTGTCTTATTATGAGGTCTTAGTTTTGAAATGCCAGTGGCTCTCTGGCTGAAATGTTCCCGTAAGGTTATTTCTTGTTAGAATGAGTGCATCTATTTTTGCTGTATTTAAAATTGTAAAATTGTACATAATGTTTGGTGTTAATAACATTTAAAAAATCTTAAAGGTTATTTCTCTTGGCTGTTGTTTCTTATTAAGTCCTGATTTTTTTCCTGTTTTCATTTAGGATAGAATGATTTTTTGTGGTAAATCTGAAAACAACTTTTTTATGTCTTTGTGAAAGCATGACATGCATTATCTCCATAGTTTGGTCAACAATGTAATTTAGACACGACCTAGTCTTTTTTTTTTTGTTGTAACCAAGTTCGGTGGTTTCTGTGATCGTTATTTCATGGGTTCCAAAATGCCAGATCATCAGCGATAAAAATTTAAACTGCTAAGAAATGCTTGTGTCTGATTTTCTACATAAAATTAACTCTTCTGAGAAGACTTGTCTCTTGAATGTCAACAAATAGATACAACAGTCAGTTCTGCAGGACACAAAAGTGTGAGTGTGCTTCCTTTGGCATTCAAGCTTGCCTCAGAGTGAAGGACTTGCTGCATTTGAGAAATGACTGTAATGACAGAAACCTGTGAGTATAGTTACTCTTTCATTGCTATGAGCTATAAAAATATGGTCTTTATCCAAACCATTATTTCCTCAATAGAGATGGTGAGATGGATAGTAGTTGTAGAGATGCTTGGGGAAGTTCTTTGGTGTATTTGTAAGTATTTCACAAGCAATGTAGTCTATATTCATAATCGGAAAATTGCTAAGGTTGCAACACCAATGGGAGACTCACTTTTTTAGACATGTGATGTAAGGTGGAACCATGTGAGGATCATACTGGAGAGACCAACGGCAAATGAGGCAGATGCATCAGTCCTGCTAGGGACACCATTCATGTCCATGTGAGAAAGGGGACGAGGCAGGCCGTCACTGATTAGTCATCTCGACTTTGACGAAGCCTGTATCATTCCTGTATGCGTGAATCGAGATTGAGAATCCTGTAAAAGGGTATGTTATAAAAATAACTAATGCTACTGAAGAGAAACAAATCAACAAATATCTTTAAGTAATGAAGACCCAATGACCTACAGCTATACTAGACTATAGCTATTTATTGTGTAAGCCTTGTTGAACAAAGAATGGAAACAGAATTGGTATTTATTTTGCCCATAAGCAGCTGTCTGTCTGGGGCCTCTAGTATATTACAATTCACCTTATATTCTTTTGAAAAGAACACCTGTTTTGTTTATACATATAAAAAGGTCAGTCATTAAGATGGTGTAGAGGTTAACCAGGGATTAACTGTCCTCTGTAAGGAAGATACTGTCATTGTTATAAGAGAATGAAATTATGCAGATTTTTAGATCTAAAAAACTTCAGAAGCATTCTAAATCACTTCACAGCTGTGGTAGCATACAGCTTTAGCACTTATCATCGACAGCATTTTGGGGTTAGGTTACAACATGTGATCAGAATTTATTCTAATCTGTATTTTCATATTTCTAATCTGTTTTTATATAAAAAACAGTTATTCATTTGAGTCAATTTAGAAGGGAAATTAGTCTTATAGAATAAAGTGTTGAGTAATATAACAGTCCTAGAATTTCCACACATAAACAAATCATACAGCACGCAGCAATGAATGAATCAGGTAATGAAAGTTTCAAATGTTTGACACTTAGGGAAAATCAAAATATATTGGTTTATTAAAGTAGCGACTAATATAAATGACTAGATATAACATTAATATCATATAATAATACTATAATACAAATTCTATTGATACCTAACACTGCAAGATATTTTTTTTGGTCTGGTTAGATCCAAACAGCTGAATGTCTCTTTATGAGAGTAAGATGAGATAGAAAACATTCCAAATGGACTACAATCACCTTTCATATTTAATGATTTGTTGGTGGTAATTACAAGCTTTATCAGATATCTATCTGTTGCAATGAAGCCTGAGGATGGTTAGGCTTTGATTGTGGGAGATACCATAATACTACTAATCTTCAGTGCAACTCCCACAGAGGTCTGATAACAGATACGTATATTTTGCTCCATAAAAGCTAAATTCATTCTGTTCACCTGTTCAGCTGACGACTCCAGGACTTGAACTCTAGCTATAGGACTTCCACAGAGCCCTTTTTCCAGATCCAACATAGTGTGTTTGGAAATTTTTGCAAAAACAAATTTAAGGGAGGTATACACATATCAATACATGTTCAATTCTGATGAACCGCTGCCAAAACGTAGATATGCAGGCATTTTTTTTTAGAATCTTATGTGTTTGGGAGGTACACTACTGTATATGGATAAAAGTATTGGGACACACCTCTTAATCATTGAATTCAGGTGTTTCATTCAGACCCTTTGCCACAGGTGTGTAAAACCAAGCCTTTAGCCATGCAGTCAGGTTTACAAACGTTTGTGAAAGAATGGGTCATTCTGAAGAGCTCAATGAATTCAAGCATGGTACTGTCACAGAATGCCACCTTTGCAATAAGTCCATTCATGACATTTCTTCCATGGTGAACTGTAAGTGGTTTCATTGCAAAGTGGAAGAACAAACTCAGTCGTGAAAAGGCCGGCCGCATTAAGTAATAGTGCAGGGTTGTCCAAAGTTCCTCTGGCATTAGCCCCAGTACCAGGAGCTTCAGAAATGGGCTTCCATGGCCGAACAGCAGCATGCAGGCCTCACATCACCAAGCGCAACGCCAAGGATGGAGTGGTGTGAAGAACGCTGCCACTGTAGTCTGGAGCAGTGGAAACATGTTCTGTGGAGTGACAAATCACACTCCCTCTGTTTGGCAGTCTGATGGACAACATGAATGGGCAAAAATTCCCACGGACACATTCCAAGGTCTTGTGGAAAGGGGACCAACTCTATATTGATGCCTATGGATTTAGAATTGGACGTCATAAAAGTTCCTGTAGGTGTAATGGCCAGGTGTCCCAATACGTTTGTCCACATAGTGCAAATGCTCTATGTCCACTTTCAACCACTTATTCTGGACAGGGTCACATGGGTGTGGAGCCTGTCCTAGGCAGCATACAGGGGGACACCCTGAGCAGGATGCCAGTCTATCACTGGGTACATGCATGCACACACACTCATGCGTTTTGTGCAATTTAGAGATTCCAGTTGGCCTAGTCACCTGTCTTTGTAGCACGAGAGGAAACACCCAACTAAGGGAGTGTAAGCAAGGTCAACAAACACACAGCAAAGGTGCAGCTTGTTTGAGATGCATGTCAGATACAGAAATGAATCTTATCAACGGCATTAATGTCAAGAAAACATACAAGGCCATCCTTTATCTTTGAGAAATTTTAGATAAACAATTTTATGACTGCAACCCATCAATCCTTAGTCTACCCTTGTAATAAAACCAAACAAGTTGCAACATACCGTATCGACAGAGATCTTAAAGTCTTAAGAAGGCCTTAACTCTGTCTTTATTTTGGTATGTAACCATGTGGGTTTCTATATCTTGCAGTCTGTGGTGCCATTTGTATTATACAGTATGTTTACCAGTTGCTGATTTTCACAGATTTTTTTATTGTACATACAGTATGGTTTTAAGGTCACACACTATGATCTGTATGAATGCTATTTGAAATATGCTGGCCTGAACTCTGACACACACTATTACACAGCTTTCAAATCCAGCTGTACAGTTTGCATCAGTCAGTAATTAGTATTATTATCTGTTAATGTTAGTATTATTGTCTATTAATGTTATTCATTGATGTTGGACAAATTATCCATTTTGTGAGACATCTGGTAGTAGCTGAAACCAGACAAGGTTGATATATTAGTATTCAAAATGCATAGTCATGTTGACCATAGGGTGCAATCAACCGAACATGAATGGCTTTAAATACATAATGGAGAGCTGCAAAGTATTCTATTTGGAACTTTGTGTTCAGCTAGGTGTTTTTAACGGTGGGGGGGACCGTGGGTGGCGCTGTGGTCTCAGACCTCTAGGACTATGGGTTTGGTTCCAGCCCTGGGCTCTGTGTGTTTATGTGGAGTGTGTATGTTCTCGCTATGTTTGTGCAGGCTGCTTCCCTAAGGCCCATTTTGTGTGTGTATACCTTCTCCCTTTGATGGACTGGAATGCAGTGCAGGGTGTCTTTGCGGCCCCAGGCTTGCTGGGACATTGTATTGCATAAGTACTTATGGAGGTTGGATGGTTCCACATACAAAGTGGTGTGAAGATTTGCAAAATATTTACCCAACTCAAAAACATGTGAGCAGTTTTGGAGTGTATAAGGGAAATGTAGGCCAACACATGAGTTAAAGTGTAAACCGTATTTATGCCAATATCAATTTTCTTGGTACTTTTGCTATGGTGGTTTCTGTGATGGAGATTTACAAGTGATGTGAAAATGTTGTCTTTTTGCTGCCAAGCTATATCTCTGATACATCAAAAACTGAAGGTAACTATAGCCAATAATTCCAGTCTTTGCTGATGATATTTATAAACTTATCATCTACCGAATCCTATGCACAGCTTCTGAAATATCAGGTGCACTCTGGATGAATACTGACATTGGAATTGAAGCTGTTCATGCAGCAACAGAAATAAACACATTTAAAAATGGTAATCGAATCAGGGTGTAGGGTCTTCGTTGCGTCAGACAATATCTATCTCACATTAAACCATCTGTGATGTATGTAAATTGATGTAAATAAATGCTTTTGCAGCCACTTTCACTCCCGTGGTAAATGATTGCTTGCTTACTGCATATGCCCCAGTTAATAAGGTTAAAATAAAATATTGAGAAGTTGGTTTTTTTTTGTTGTTGTTATTGTACAACTGCTGTTTCTGTCATTTCAAGGAATATTTTCAGCAGCTAGGCAGGATTATGTATGTGTCTGTACCTCCCCCTACATATTTTCATATGCTTAATAATATAATATTACAATATAAATACATAATCTTTGGCGCACACACAGATACACACAGATTAGGTATCTACATCTTTATGGAGGTTCTCTCTGGAGTCACTTCTCTAAGCAAAACCCTAAACCCAACTATGCCAACCGTAACTCCTACCCAGCCCTAACCTTAATCATAAGTCACCGAACAAAATACAACACTTTTGGTATTTTTTTAGTTTTTTGATTGTATTCACAGATTTTTTTATAAAACTGACCGAAAAAATGTCCCTACAAGGTCAAAATAACAGATTTTTCTAACATTACAGGGATATTTCGTTCCCACAATGTAATTCTTCATCACGTGCACACACACGTGCACACGCACACTTGCAACCTGATTATTTTTATATAATCAAGCATCATTTTTTGCAAACTGTTGATGTCGCTGTTGAGGACATGCTCACGCAGGAATCGAGTGGAGATGCCATCCATAAGGTTGGGTATGACCTTAAACTCTAGTTCTGTCACCAACAATGTGTCTTGTGTTCAGAGAGGAAAGAGAGCTTCTTATCACTGCCAGGCCAGACCTTCCCCAAACGGCTCTTCTATGTGGCTCAATTTTTGTCTCAACCGATCTTTCATTTAATATGCCTTGTATTGAAAATTAGCAATTACCTAACATCGATCTCTGATTTGCTTAACTTCCGTAGTTGGTCTAATTTCTATTCTTAATATATATTTTTACATACAAAATACATCCAAGAACAATAGCTCAAATACAGTAGCTCTACAAAACTGAAACTATGCAGTCAGAATTACAGCTTCTAGTTACTCAAGGTACTTGGAGTTGTCCCTGTGATCCTGACCAAGATAAGCGATTAGATCATGGATGCATGCATGCATGGCTGAGTTTTCTGAATGTTTATGGATCGCTGCTTTCTTCAGTGTTGAGTTGAATGTTAGATTATAAGCATCATATAAAGCTGGTTTGCCCAATTCCAGTCCTGGAAGAACAGTTTGCACCACAGCTTAATCAAGATGTGTTTGAGAACGGAAATATGCAAACTGTGTTGGATTCAGGCTCAGGGGTGTTTTTCTTATCCGAAAATGTTCTGAAGGTAGATGGAAAAATTATTGGTTCCGAGAGTTAACCAATCACATTGTAGATAAGGTGGACCCAAGCAACCAGAGGAGGTGGGACCAACCAATCCGATGTCTTGGTTTCTTTTCTAGTTGCTTGGGCCCACCTGTGAGCGTGGATCCCCCCTGCCCCCCACCACCACCATCACAATCAGATTGATCGTCTCTTTGAACCAATTATTTTTAGTTCTCATTTTTCTGTAAGTAAAACTCCCACAAGCCCCTCCAGGGAACTGGAATTAGGGAGCCGTGTTGTAGCGAGTCATGATGTCTATCTGTCATATGTCTGTTCTTGCTGATTCGGTGTGAGATGTGTGAATTTGTTCCGTTTAAACACTGCTTTTCTGTGGTATTCTTACTCTGCTCAGGGCTAAGTTGAAAGAATTCCTCTGTGAACTGCGTATGAGTGAACAACCAGGAAGTGGTGAGATAATGTCGATGAGCAGCATTGCTGTGACTCATAGTCCTATGTGATATTTAAGTGTCCATTGTTGCTGCCACGCAGCTTGAAAATGGGGCTCGGTGGCTGACTTTGCTAAGAGCCGAGCTCACCTTGATTTTTTTGAACAGCGTGTGTGTTTGTAAGCGCACTACACACCAGTGTCCCTCCGACTTCAAACATTATGCATTATTTTTTTTATAATTTTTAACTCCGCTTCTGTTTGAATGGGTGAGAAGTTGCTAGGAACTGAGGAGGAGAAGCTTTACCCAGCAGCCTGCTGGCATAGTGTACGGCTTTTGCAAATGGTAGCATAAGAAATTATTGAAAAAACATTTCGTACTTCATTCAGTTGGTTGTTTTTTTGTATTCTCTTATAGGCCTAGGGAATTAAAATAAGTTCATATAAAATTCCTAAAATTCTTGCTTTGGGTCGCTTATCTATATTTTTGTTGCTTCAAGAGATCAAAAAAATGCAGTTATATAAACTATAATTTACTTTTATTAACTAAGCTATAAAATAATATGGCACTTTTTGAGAAGTGCATTCCCCTGTTAATTGCCTCTGTGCTCTAAGTGCCCCCTTATGCATGTATGGGATATATAAAGCCGCCCATAATAAAGTTGTCTGTGTGACTCTTCATACTATTTTTATTTACTCTTTAGCTTTTTTGGCTGCTGTCCTACTGTCTTATGTTGAGAATAAAATACTGCACTTACCGAAGTAGTGAAAGTCTTGACAAGTTAGTTAAGTCTAAACAGGATGCTGTGCGTAGTCAGTTTGTCTGAAAGAAGACCTTTGGGACTGTAAACCTTGCTCACTACACTACATGAATTGTGTCCGAGGAGTATGGTAACTGTAGGAATGTTATTGAAACAGTTCTTGATTTACAGAAGTAATTTGTTCCACAAACTCTTACATAAGTCAAATTTTACGCAAGTCAGATTTACCCCCCATAACATTCAGGATTCCTAACACCAAAAAACACAAGGCAAAAATATACTAGCGAAACTATTTCGAAAGAACACATATTGAATAAAATATTTTTGCATTAGTGCTTTCACAAACTTTTATGTAGCTCAGATATTTTTTGCATAAGACCAGATTTATGTGAGGTGGCTTTACGCAAGTCAAGATTGGGCTGAACGCCGTTCTAAACAAATGAATTGCTCTACAGAAATGCTATACAAATGCTTGTTTTGTTCCCATTGTTTCAGACGTTTGATTGATGTGGACTAGATGGTTCTAGAACATTAGACATGTGCTGTGAACATCTGCTAGATTGAACGTGTCAAATGTGAGTCCGGAATCCAAAGCGTGATCTTCCAAATGACCTGGCTGGAGAAAATAGTAGTGAAAATACAGACGGCTGAAGGAACTCCAGCAGAGATGAGTGTGACTATTATGCAACAACTAAACCAGCAGTATTGCCCAGCGTAAATAAGCAGAACATGCATGTAGCTCTTACAGACCCATTGTCATATCCCAGCCAGCGAGGTTTACGCACAAAATGTCCACAATGGGTTTTGCTCTCCATTGATTGGTTTGTGCTCCAGTTGTTGTGTTTAATCACAATGCCTGCTAAGTGCGTCATGCTTTTCAAATGAGTTCACAGTATAACGCTCCGATTCATTCATTATTCTCTTTTTTTTATATTACTTTTGAACGCGTCTACTGTGGTCACAACCTAAAAAATGAACCAGCCTCCACAAACACCTGCAATTATCCTGTCTGTGAGGTCTCATCTAGAAGCTGAGCTCACTCTTAACGACACGTGTAGAAATGCAAACAGTGGCTAAGTGTCCATATGCATTTACGCATGACTCTTATATATGCAGACATTTGGAAAATTTGTGCTTTGTGTGTTTTTTGTTTTTTTTTTGTGTGTTTGTATGTGTATACCTGTACATAAACGGCATACAGGCATATTCGTGTGTGTTTCATTTGTGTTAAAGAAAAAGAAGTGTGTGTCTGTCATTGCTATATAAACATAAAATTTCCACAGATGTAAATTGCAAAGCCAACAGCGCATCCTTAGGTGATATATGTGTCACGTAAGGAACTTAAAAAGTACATGACAGAGTCTCCCTTGCTTTTGATGAAAAATGCATCAGGCATGTTCCAGTTGGACCAGTATAGGAAATGTCAGCTATATGATAGGCAGTATGCAACAGTGAGCGTGTGCTTATCTGTGGTCAGCAGTAACTGTGGGCCCATTTGACACCCATAAAAGAGACAATGCACCCTGGAGGCAGTAGACATAGTTCATTACTTATGCACAATTACTTTTCAGTTGTTTCTGTCATAGTGACAATGGAAAATATTGTCTTTCTGGGCAGAGTATGACTTCTGTGTACCGTTACTGTATGTATACATTTAGAAAATACATTGTTCCGTTCCTTCTCCAGCTTTCACATAATGGAGATTTCTTGAGCTTTGAGTACATCTGTATGTCATGTGACATCAGAGGGCCGAGCGCCGTGTTTTCCCCCATCTCTTATCACCTCCA
>JAABNX020000027.1:230016-245164 GCA_015163995.2 Mormyrus lacerda | reverse complement strand
GCTGCCTCCGATGCGCCCCCCGCTGGCCGCACGCCCGCTGCCTCCGAGGCGCCCCCTGCTGGCCGTGCACCCACTGCCGCCGCCGCTGCGCCCACCAAGGCGCCCCCTGCTGGCCACGTGCCGGTGGCGCACGCCGAGGCCTTCCCTGCACGCCTGACCAGCCCGTGCTGCCCTGCACGCCTGACCAGCCCATCCTGCTCGGCACGCCTGACCAGCCCGTCCAGCCCGCGCCTCTGACTATAGTCTCCGAGGAGGTCCCTAGACTACAGCTTCTTCCTCTGGAGGGGAGGAGGAGCTCGAGTGGGACCCCTCGGGGACCTTCCTCTGGACTCCTTCCAGGACTCACGCCCAGTGGGATCCCGCCTGTCGGTGTCCCTGCCCCCGGGCTCGCCCTCGCGCGCCTTGACTGGGGCTCCGGGGCCGCTTGCGGCTCCTACGGCTCGGGGTCGGCAGTCACCTGCGGGTCCCCCCCCGGTACCTCGGTCCCAGTCCTCGGCATCGCCTCCGGGCCCCCCTGCTCCACCTGGGCATCGGGCAGCGCCTTCCCGGGCTCCAGCTGTGCCATCGCCAGTGGCGGCTTCCCCTCCTGCTCGCCTACGCCGCTGGTCCCTCCTGCTTCCTCCGTGTCCCCTCCGTCTCTCCCTCGTCCCGTTTTCTTGGCCCCTGTGTTGTCCCCTGCGCCTCCCTTCTCTCTCTCCCCTGCGGCCCCTTTGGCTGCCGCCCATCGCCCGTTTGGGCTCCCTCGGGCTCCCCTTTGCCCTCCGTCCCTGCCTGTCTGGTCTCCCCTGTCTGCTCCTCCTCCCTTCGTCCCGCCTGTTTCTGCCCCTCGTCTCTCTGTTCCTCCTGTTCCTCCCATGTTCACTCCCGGCCCTTTTGTTCCGCCTGCTTGTGTTCCCCCTCTGTCTCCCTTCCTGGTTTGTCTCTCTGCCTTTCCCGTCCTTTGTCAACTCCTGTCCTGGCTTTTGCCTTTGTCCCTGTTCTGTGTCTCTGTCCTGTTCTCGGTCTCCCGTTAATGGTCTTGTTTTGTTTTCCAGGTAATGTTCTCCCGGTCCCGTCTCGTCCGTCGCCTCTCCTCTGGTGCTCCCGGTGTGAGCGCCTTTGGGGGAGGGTTCTGTCATGGTCCGCTCCATACGATCCTCCCGCATGCCACGCCCACCTCATTTCCTCGTGTGATGCCCTGATCGTGCTCACCTGTGTCCTGTTAATCCCTGCTTGCCTGTGTATATTAGTCTACGTCTTCCTGAGTCTTGCGTCGGTCATTGAGTGTTGTGCTTGTCTGTCTCCGTATGCCCAATTAAACCCCTTTTCCGTCTACCCTGGGACTCGTGCCTCCTTACCTGTTTGCCTGCCTCGCGAATTGCAACAATAAGTAACCAACCCAAATACAAGACTTTTGGCATTTTTACTTTTTTATTGCATTCACAGATTTTTAGAAAACCAAAGTTATTCAAATGTGGACCAAAAGACGTCCCCAAAAGTAGGGAAATTATAGGTTTTACTACACTGCAAAGCGGAGGTCTGAGGGATCATCACTACCCATTGGGCCACTGTGCTGCCCTGTTAAGCTAAACATTTAGATTTTGCGGTTTCTTATCTCCCTGAACTCAGATCTTTTGGAGGCTCCACTCTAATAACAAAGGCTTCTGTCACTTGAGCAGACGGCTCGTGTGTGAGCTCTGGCGTCACATTTAATGGGGAATTAAGAGTGAATGACTCCCGGTCACGGCGCTGTCTAGCTGCATTTGCATCCTCTTAACGTCTCTCCACCATGTCCACTCCGTTGAATTAATTTTTTTAATTCTTTGCAAACCCATTGTTATCTTACATAGCT
The DNA here is from genome assembly GCA_015163995.2 of Mormyrus lacerda. Classification (NCBI taxonomy): domain Eukaryota; kingdom Metazoa; phylum Chordata; class Actinopteri; order Osteoglossiformes; family Mormyridae; genus Mormyrus; species Mormyrus lacerda. Next base: position 243,333 of record JAABNX020000027.1, on the reverse strand, counting down.
CGGTATTGGCTGCATTCATGGTATATTGGTTTAGGGATAATTATGCAATGGCTTTCTGTTGATTTTACTCAATAATTCAACATGGGTAGTTTGCTTTGAGGAGGAAATTCATTAGTGACTTTCCATCTTAATATTTGGTTTTATTTTGGTTAGTAGAAGATTTTTGGTGACAAAACCTTTGGATAGATCATCTAGGGGTATCTATTATTTATGTGCACAAGGACTATTTTCAAAGATGAATAAATCCATATTAAATATTTGTTTTTGAATGCTGCCTGTTATAACATCTTGCTTTTCATGTGTAATGTGGGGGTTTTGATTTTGGGCTTCTGAATATGTTTTTTTCCCAGAGATTTCTTTTGTATGTATATTGGATGTCATGCTTTCCATTGTTTAGTTTGATGTATTATTAATTGTTTTACTGAATATGACATGTTAAAGTTATTGTGCTGCATTAGTGTGAGTTCCACGCAGATGGTATATGAGTATGGGGTTTGTCAGCGATAGGGAGCATGGAGGTTTCGAAAGTAATGGATTTTCAGTGCAGGAAATACTCTTTTAAAATAAATAATGAAATAAATAATCGTTCCATTTTCAGCACAGTAAAAATTCAGCCTTAAATCAGCATTACAGTGTCTGTACACATTGGTAGTGACAGGTAGCCCTGATTAAGAAGCAGACTCATAATTTAGTTTGCAGTAAACTGTAGTTGGATTACATTGCCTTGTGTCCACTCTGTGCTGAGTCACAGTACAGCAAACACACAACAACGGCAAGCATCACACTTAAGTGTGACAGTTTGCACTCCTGCTATTCCTTGTAAATGGTCGCTTGACGACGTTTTGGAGGAGGAGTGACACCTGAACTGGAGGCTTTCTGGCCTTTGATCAGCTCAATGTCAGCTATGGAGAGGATGCTGTACAGAGCTAATCAGCCCCAAGTTGTTGCTAAAGAAGATCTACTGCCATTTTTTTTTTTTTTTTTTTAATTTTCCAATGCTAAGACCCCCTCCAAAGCAAATCTTAAAATTTGGACTAGCGAGTTTTTCCTTGCCACTGTAACCTCTGCCTTGCTCACTGGGGGCAGGATAATGTAAACAGAACAAAGTGCACTTAGAGACAATGTAAAGTATGCTATACAAATAAAATTAAATTGAAGTGAAATTGAACAATAAACCTTTGAAGGCCTTTTTCGTAGTCTTCCATTAGTCGGGATGCAGAATGCTTGTTTATGAGTTATTCAGTACTTGGCAAAGGATCATTCAGTGGTATGTGCTGGGCTAGGATGCAGCCCATCTCTGGCCATTTGTGTGCCCGCAGAAACGCCTCAGGATAAGCCTCACACCTCACTTCCTTCCTTTATTATGTCTCCACACAGCATCTACACTTTCTAACGGTGGGATGAACTTGCACAGTTCTGTGAAACGGAAGCTGGTGGAAGAGAAGGGCTACGTGTTCGACAAGAGACTGAGATATAACATCCGACAGAATGAGAGCAACTGCCGGTTCCGGGACATCGTGGTCAGGAAAGAAGAGGGTTTCACGCATGTGCTGCTATCAAGCCAAACGTCAGACAACAATGCACTGACCCCAGAGGTAGGTTGCTGGTGTTTAGGCTTTAGAAAGTTGTTGCGAGTCACAGTTTAATGGACAGAGGCATGTATTTCACCTCTATTTGATCTATTCTGCGATTTGCTTGGAGTGATTTATTTCTTCCTACCGCAGGAGTTATGAAGCTACTCTAATGATTTATTACTGCTTTTATCTGGGAGGTTAAGTTAGTGCTCAGTTGTCATATTATTGTCTCCAAAGAAATATCGTCGGCATGGTATGTTCTTGGTGACAAACTTTGGGATGCAGAAAGCCCACAAAATAACTATGGTAATTAGTCATCCGGAATGTTTGCAACAGTTCCACTATTGAATACTGAAATTATATATTTTTTCTCATTCTATGAGCCCCTAAATGTTCATTGCAGATGATACCTGAGGGCATTTAGAATTTAAGTTTTTAAATGACACTACACTGTATGCAGCAGCTCTGTAACTGTCCACTTATGTTTCTGAGCATGGAGAGATGATGAGATTTGCTTGAATGATCCCCAGAAAAGATGCTACGTGCATGAACCAAAGTCTACATCCTCTAAGCCCAATTTTATATTTTTTTTATTGTATATTTCATTTATGGTAGCACTGATATCGTGCTTCATAGGTCAGGTTAAATAAAACTATGAACATTCTCTTCTACAAGGGATTTCTCATCCCATAAGGTGTTATTTTACTGATTGAACATTGAGCACGTGTCATAACCATAATGATCGTGAACAGAACACTTACGGTAGCTTGAAACCATTCAGATTCTATCATCACGGATGAAGAAAAGAATGGACTCTTTTTGCACAGCCTTATAAAGTAAATTCATAGGAAAAAGTATCCCAAAAATCTTTTGGCTCCAACATGTGGTGCAATGGCTGTACTGGCATGGTGATGCATTTTAATGCTAGGGTGAATGATTGACTACAGTATGAGCAGAAAGCTGTTTGTGGAAACTTGATTGCGTCACTCAGCACCACATGCTTGCATGCAATGGCCATGTTTGTAAAAATGGATGCATGTTGATGTTTGAAGACAGTGATGTTGTAATATGAACTTTGGTATACGGGGTGCCCTCCAGAAATTTGCCTTTGTGGCAGTCATTGTCTGCAGATCTTCAAATGCCCCTTGAGGACAAATAAAGTTTTATGAATTTGAAATGTGGAGTATACTCTTGTCAGAATACACTCCTGCGTCCATTAGCCAGTGCTGTATAATTTGCTGGATGAACATTCATCTATTTAAATGGATTCCTGAATATAAAGAATTGTTAAAAAGATGAGTATAGATCTGCTGTCGAAACTGCTTTGAGTCCGTTCAGCTGTGTTGGTCTGCCTGGATAACAGGATGTATAAAGAGGAGTCGCATTGGTGCAGCGTGTTGCCTGGTGGGCTAAGTCTGTGTGTGTGACTGGAAGGTGACCGGTTTGAGTCTGGCTTCAGCAGAATAGCCACATGTTCGAGGGCCCTTGATTGAGGGGCCATAACCCCTCCCCCCCCTCACCTACATAAGTGTTATAGAGAATAATATTAGGTTGGCAAAAAGGGGTAGCGACCAGTAAAGTGTCATCATTATTATTACTTAGGTTTTTAAATACCTTTATCAAGTTAGATGCGGTTTGGAACAACACTGATGTCTCAGAAGTTATTCAGAAGTAAATTGCAGTCTTATAACATATTATCATTGTAAGCTGTATATGCATCAATTTGCCAAAGAAGTGAGAAACATGGACGTCTGAACATCAACTAAGTGTTCAGTGAGTATATTCATCTTACCCTTAGCATATACCATGGCTATATGACACCTAGAAATAGTGGAACAATGGGTGAGTCATACCTGGGATGGGAATTCTCATTACCCAGAACACATAGGGCTTCAGTGAATAATTTCACGGACAATGCATTGTGTGGTCTACAGGTTCACTTGTTTTGTGAGTGATGTCATAGCGGAGCTGATCTCCAGCGGCGTGTCACATGATCCGTCCTATTACAGCGGGGCTTGTCATATTCTGCGTGCTGCCCTGTCACCTTCTGAGTGCAGGGGGCCGCCTTGTTGTCTTAGTCTGTCAGTGCCTCGGGGCTTGCGAATGGGGGTTTTGCTTGCCGTTGCCATCTTCTCTCCTGACTGCCCCTCTCTGCTTCCAGCACTGTAAGGAAACCAAAAGACCGGTTAATTTACTCTGCATATGCTCACTCAGAAGCATTCCTGGTGAGATACCTCCTCAAACAGTCAGCAAGGTGGCATCAGTCAGTATCTTTGCGGTGGTCATAGACACTCAGTAGTATGCCTAAATATACTGGTCATACAAGGATTTTATCCTGATGACTTTTTCTGGGTTTCCAACGAAGGGCGGGATGGAATTTATGTCTCCTGCGAGATCTGAGAGATCGACTAGAGTGCTACATGCTGCTTAGATCAAACGACATTCAGAAAAGGCAGAAATCTGACGGGCTTTTTCATCTCATAACCATAGGGGTATGTAGACAGCATAACATACTGGATTCTCTGCAGTCAGCTATGCAAAGTAGAGTCCATTCAGTACTGTTTGTGTAACCAGGAATTATCCAGTAACTTGGCCTCCTTTACTGTCTGGAATCCAGTTCAGCAGATGTGTTTTGAACATCTTGAAAGTATAACTTGCAACAAGAGTAATGTCAAGGAAATGTGACGTCTGTATCAGATGTATTGAAAAAATGTGTAAAATATATGAAATTCAGGTCAAGGTCAATAATCAGCCTGACTTCAAGGGTTATCTCGGTTGGTCATTCACATTACTTAGGAAGACCTGCTAGCCTTTCATTATATTCAGAGGCAGGTCCAAAAAGCTTATCTTACTTTGCCTGCCCTCAGCAGTTAATATGAAACCTCATCTGTCTTTGATGTGTATGGCTGTTGTCAGCCTACAGGAAGCTCAGCGCTAACAGGCCTGTTGCGGGAGACGTATCAATATGGGGTTTCAGCTGAGTAGTTCAGCCCACTGTGACGGGCAGATGTAGTCACATGACCAATCTGTTGTGTTAGATACACATCTCTTTGGGTTTCAGTACAGCTGTCACAGCAGGTTCCAGTTCTCACTGCATTAGTTAGGACTTGAGCCTGGCTTCTTTAAAGGACTCAATATTATTAAAAGTGAATTTTATATCCGAACATCCCCAAAGTTATAAAAGGCTCCTCTAGTAGCTCAGCTGGTGAAACTGCATTTGTCAGTTGAGGCAAGGGACCTCTAAATAAATTGCAACCCCCCCTCCACACACATTTAAGGGGGCTCCTACTGTGAAATATACGTGGATTAGTTCTGATGTGAGTATGGCTGCATGGCCCTCCTACCCGGCTCTAGACAAATGAGAGGTAGGAAATATGAGGCTTGTGCTTCCTAGTGTGTACTGATGACACAAAATGCCATTGTGTTCCAGATGCTGACAGAATCGAGGTTCAGATCAACATCTATATATGCATTTCTGTATGCATTTAATGACTGCAGAAAAAGCGTTGATGTAGAACATGTGGTATATATTTTATTTGCTGTCTTTCCCAAAAATCTCAAGGTGGAGTTCTGTTTCTGTGACAGTATTCATTGAAAATGTTATTGGGAGCTATTATTCTGTGGCGTATCACATTTCTTCCATTGACATTTCAATGCTGGAATTCTGGGTCAGAGTCTAAATTTTAAATTATTTTGTATACCGAGCTGCCATGAATCTTAGTTCCATCTTACCTCTTGGGCACGTTTGAGATAGTCCAGAAAGTGCTATATTCTAATAATGCTTGTCAGAGACTGAGTAAGATGAGAGTGATCTTATAAGCAGATTCAAGTCAAATGTGTGTTTCACTGTGGATAGCTCTGGATTTATCTGGTACCACTGAAACAAATCTTCATGTTCATTTTTATTTTGACACACAGTAGTTTTCTTGGATGACACAGGAAACTCTACTGTCTCACAGAACCAACTGTTTGTATCAAAATCTGTATTGAATTTTGTTCCACCTTCGTTCAGAGACTCAGTTCTTCCGGGATTCCAATCTACAGAACACCACTTAGACAGTTTCTCATCACTTTGAATATCCTTAAGCATCACTCTCTTGTGCGCTTCATGTTCTAGAGCAGTGTCACTTCAAAGCACTTTAAGACGGCGTAGCCAAACCTGTCCATGGTAGCGCTGATTATCCCGTCCTTCAGTCCTGTTCGGTTTGTAATTAATTAGGCTTGAATAGGTTATTAATTAAATGTGTTGCATGATGCAAATTGTGACAGAATGCATTGCTCGTAAATGTGAATCTCACTTATCCCCTACATTCATTTGGACTAATACAATGTACAGTCTTTATTCTATCATTTGATAGAATCTGACTCTTAACTGTTAAAGTGCTATTTATTAACTACCACTGATTCATTTAAAAATCACTTTCAAAGGTTGTATTACTGGTTACTTTCTAGTGGTTAAAATTACTGGTAACAATTCGATACAATGGAAAATTATACCACCGGCAGTAACATTTAACATGTTTTGTTCAATTTTTTAGGCTGTAAAATGAACCTGTGCGTGGATGCTGGTTTAGACCTTTAGAACATGAATTCACCAGTTTTAGTGGGATGCTGTAATTCTCATACAACCTTCAATAACCCCCCTTTAAAAATACACAACTCTGATGAAAACATCAGAGTCCCTGTTTTGCAATATTAGAATACATTATGCTAAAATTTACTAACCTATTCCTTCCTTTGGCTTTTTTACTACACAAGCACTAATTGCTCCTTTTCATCCTCCATCTCAGGGGCTTCTGCATCTCCATCTGCCCTGAAAGAGTAGCGACGTGCTTGGAGATGACGTTAGATCAGTGATCCTCAGCCCAGTCCTCCAGACCCTTAGACAGTCCAAATGTTTTGCTCTCCTCTACCTACCTGGAGCTGGGAGGGAGCAGAAATGTGGCCTGTCAGGGGCTCCCGAGGACCGGCTGAGAATCGATGCTTTAGACTGCTCCTCCTCAGTGTCCACACATCTTCATCAATATTTAAATTTAGACTGAAAGTTTATACGTGAAATAAATAATTTAGTAAGCGATTCTGCCCCAAATTCCTATATGGAAAGTATCTAGAGGAAATCCACAATACACAAGGAAAACATTGAAAGCCTGCCCATACACACACCCACCAGCCCGGAAGGTGTAAATCATAAGGCCAGAACCTGAGGGCAGCGAACTCCGAGTCCTTAATGTGCAAAGGCAGTCCAAGATGATGCATGGCTACGATGACATGATTAAAATGTTGGGGCTGAGGTGGGATGGAGAGGTTGGGAGTGATGCCCCCCCCCCATATCGATCTGCTGGCTTGTTCCCCACCCCTCTCTACCCACAATGCCACCCCTAATTTAAACATTACCAGCTCATATAGCTAACATTAACTGCAGCAATAATTCAATCAGCAAAAGACTATAAGAGCTTCTGAACCTTGAAAAAACTGCTGGCTTCATATTGCACAGGTACAGCAGCTGTAGGGTTGTCATCAAACTAAAAGACGTTCACACGTTCACATCCACAGAGTGTGTCCACTTGCTCCACCAAGGCCTGTCATATTTAAAATGCATTTTGGTAATGCATCCCCATTTGCCATTTGCTTGTGAATTTTTTTCCATCTACACTTCTGTAAAATGATTATGACATATATGACGTATATAATCAGTAGGTGTGAGTACTGGGGGCGGGTCTGCGGAAAGGCCTGCTGTTGTCATGGGGTATTTTATTCACGTCCCCACAGGCAGCGATGGATAGTGATTCCCACCACGGTCCCCCAGCTCCGAAAAAAGGTGTTTGTATTCCCCCGCTTCGTGTTTCTGTCTTTGCTTTAGTCTAGAACAGCTTCTCCGTCTATAGATGTCAAGGGTCTTTTACGCATATTAGAAGCCACTTAAGGATTTTTGACTAGTAGCAGTATTAGTAGTCAAATAAGGCCTATCGGCTGAATGAGGCTCATCTGAGTCCACATCACATGTGTCCCCCACGCCCAGGCGGGAGGCCGCAGCGGGTGACCTCCGGCTCCGTCACCCAGCCCTCTCTGTGCCGTTCCCCTGCAGATCATGAAGGAGGTGAGCCGAGCTCTGAGTAACGCGGCCACCGACAGCAGCAAGCTCCTGCTGCTCAGCGCCGTCGGCAGCGTTTTCTGCGGCGGCCTGGATCACTCACACCTCATTGGCCGGCTGTCCACCGACCGGAGAAAGGAGAGCAACAGGATCGCGGATGCGATACGGTGAGGAGGCGCGTGCCGTGCTCTGCGTTAATGTACCGCTTATCTGCTGAATGCCCCAAAGGGTTCCGGCATGTGTAGGATGGTAACCAGGTGTTTTTAGCAGTGAAGTGATCGTTTACAATAACGGAAGGATTGGCTTTAAAAATAAGCAGGTTACAGTGGTGAGTCTTGACTTACTGCCGTTCTCTTTTGTTGAGTCTTTATTCTTTATGCACAAAAAAACTCATATATGTCTACCTAAATTCGGGAGGTGAAGAATGTGATCAATTTCCGAACATTCGCTTGATTTTTCGGACTTGTGTACAGTCTTGGTGCATGAGGGTTAACTCAGGAGGTCACATGGTGTTTACTGGGTTGCGATGAGGATGGTGAGAACACTACCCCCACCCCCACCTGAATAATGTCTCTCTCACCTCCCTGAACAAAAAGCAGATGAACACAAACCCGTATGACATGCACAGAGGTAATTGAAAATTCAGCGTCAGAACTCCACTGTTTGCCGTCATTCCATAATGCAACAGTGGGGTGGTGATGACAGCTATTTATTTGTAACTCATCATAACAGAATTAAAGACACTTTCCTGTGACAGAGAGCAGCCACTCAGTTGTGGTTACATGTCAGCAGAGAACGCCGAGCCGCTGTCCCACTTGCTTCTACCTTTCAGTTTCCTCCAACGCAACATATGATAAAATGTGTACAATGATGCATTCAATCAAGACTCAAGAGAAATTATTTCTACATGTTTTATTTCATTGTTTCTCCATTCTGTGTATATGACTGTGACTCGGTGAAGAGTTGTGATTGTTGTTGTACAGATCATTGTTGTTCTTAGAGTTTTTCCATTTCTTCTAAATGGATCATGTTAATGACTAATCAAAAATGGGAAATGTGTGGCAATAATGTGAAAATATGTGTGGTGAATGTGAGGAACATTCTGGCACTGATATGTTCACATACCTGTATAGGTCTCCTGGGGAATGAGTGTGAATGTGTTTGCAGGGCTTTTGGCTCTATTGCCTATTTATCTAATGCAGAGTGAGCCTGGACACTCTTTCAGGAAAAATGAATGCAAATTGCACATCCACTCGATAGGTTATCAGTCCATCACAGTGTGCAGGCGCGCGTGCACACACACACACACACACACACACACACACACACACACACACACACACACACACACACACATACACACACACGCACACAGGCACACACACACGCACACAAAAAACAGGAGCGATTAGGCAAGACCAATTCACCCGCATTGCATGCCTTTGGATTGTGGGAGGAAGGCAGAAAAAAGAAAAAGAAAAAAAGTCCACAACAACACACACAACTTGGTTGAAAACTAGTCTGTAAAATATTAAATTTATAGCTCATTTCCTTCAGAAAATCACAAGAATCGTGTTTTGTTAAATATTATAAAAGAAAAATCTAAAGATTATGTAGGCAGCAGAGATGTGCCACACTGTTCACATATAAAGCGCTATGATGAGCATCTCTGTTAAACCTTGTTTTTTACTGTTGAGTATGACGTTATACAGTCTGTCAGAGGCAGAATGGAAATACTGACAAATGAGCCCAAATTAAAATTCTTTAAAGAACAGAACCATGTACGAGTCCCGAAAGCACCTTCCAGACCTATGCATGGGCGTTCTGCTGAATCAAGTGTGAAAAACGGTCTGAGTTTGTGCTCAGCTCTGTAGGTCGTGCCTTCAGATCCCTGGTAATGTAGTGAAGTGCTCTGACAGGAAGACTGAAGCGCTGATTCAGTGTCGTAGTTTTATGCTGCCGCAGTGCCAGGCAGCTAGAGGAAGAATGTAGGAAGACAGAGATGAAGCGCCTGTGTCACAGCAGCAGTTTCAAGTCTCAGATTTTATTTGTCACTTAAGTGTAACATGCTGAGCTCAGGGTGTGGCCTTGTTTAGACACCCCCACATGAGCTGTGCTTCGGCCTGCTATTGTAACTGTACTCAGCGTTCTTGTGGGAAACTAAATGTTGTTCGCTGATTAGTTTTTGGCTGGGGTGAATGGTAAACTGGTAGCTAAGGGAACAAGCATGTAACATGAAAGTTATTACTCCCAACATGCATGTGCAGGAAGACCCGGGGTGTCTGAACTATTTAAAATGCCCCCCTTTCGAGGTTTCGAATGCCACTTTAATGCATGTGTCAGTGGCTTTGAGCACCTGCCTCTCTAAGAGTATTGTACTGTACTGATTCCCAGGTCCTACTGAAATGAACCTTAAATGTCTCGGATTGGGAGTATTGATATTATTGATAAGAAGGTGAACTGGATAAATCCGCTCTTTATCTAGGTGGCTGGATAGATAAATGTGATATTAGTCCTGCAAGAATCACGTCATTTTCACAGAGAAGTCTATAAATGTTTGTGTTTTCTGTTTAGCTAGCACTGTTAATTGAGGCAGGGGTGAGTAATGGGGGGGAAAAGACCAAAGAGTTCACACCTCCTGGAAGTGGCAGTGAGATCGCAGTGCAGATTGAATCGTGCTCTGGCCTCTGTGAGGATGCCACTGGGGCACGCCGGGGAGGACCAGGCTGCTAGCGAGCAGCGGGAGATCTGTTGTCAGTCACCTCCTGTTGGTGTAATCTCATTAAAACACAACAACGAGTGCTTTAATACATAATTGGGTATGCAGTAGCCCTCATTTGCATTTATAGCTATCTCATGAGGTGTTTGGAACAGACGTGCCTGTTATCCAGGCTCTGTAATAACTGAAAGGACGGCTCTGTGCTTGTCTGCTCCTAATTCCAGCAGCCTGCCTTGGCTGAGGGGCATTTGCATTTCCTGCATCTTTACAGGCCTATATTAGGTAAGATGATGACCTGTTTGTAAGGTATTGTACAGCGCTACCCCAGAGTAACTTTAACCGTGTTTGTAGATTTTCCTTCTTTACCACTCTGTATGAAAAAGGTTTGGACTTTTGGATCATACGTCTGAGAGTGTGGCATGCAATTTCAGGGATTTCGTGAGAGCCTTCCTGCACTTCAAGAAGCCCATCGTGGTGGCCATCAATGGGCCAGCTCTTGGCCTGGGAGCGTCCATCCTGCCCCTGTGTGACATCGTGTGGGCCAGCGAGAAGGCCTGGTTCCAGACCCCGTGTGCCAGCACCCGGCTCACGCCCACCGGCTGCTCCTCTTACACCTTCCCTCAGATCTTGGGAGTAGCCCTGGTGAGTCACTTCGCTTGGAGAAAGCCTGTTCCAAACCACCCACAAGCTAAACATCCCCTGATTGGCAGACACTTTCAGGGGGGAGGGCCAAAAAATTTGGGTCTTACAATCCAGCACTTTACCAACATAATGTTTTACATGTTTTAAACTAAATAAATTTGCAAATAGCTTAATGTCTTGTTTATAGACAATCTACATCGGTTATGGTTTTGTTTTATATATCCCATTAAAAACTGGCAATCTGGTATTTGGGATATTTATCTGTGATGGTTTCATGTACGTAAACATTTGTTAAAATATTGTGCTGTATCATGACAGAAGATATGCAAGTATCATTGGTGCTTGTGATTACAGCCACTGTTTACATTTTTTTGTTTTTTTTATTTTTTAGAACATGGATGTTTTACAAGGTCTAAGGATAGTGGAGTTTTGTGCATGTACTGATGCCGGGGGTGTCCTGTCTCATGTAGGAAGCTATTAAATGAGTGATAAATTAAGCAGGTTAGCTCGTCTCTGCGTGACAGAGGAGGAAGTGATCTGCACACAGTGCTCACAGAATGATCATATCTCACAGATAGTCCTGCGATATGTGCAGCACAAACTCTGTAACCTGTGACCCCACCCACTGGTTTTTCCTGGCAGGCCAACGAGATGCTGTTCTGTGGGAGGAAGCTCACGGCTCAGGAGGCCTGCAGTCGAGGACTGGTGTCACAGGTCTTCTGGCCAACCACCTTCAGCCAGGAAGTAATGCTACGCGTGAGGGAAATGGCCACCTGCAGTGCTGTGGTAGGATCCTCTTGAGTTTGTGGGTTTGTGTGCCCGGGGATGGGCAGAGCAGTGTTTCCCAACTCAGTCCTCGGACACCTCCAGACAGTCCATGTTTTTGCTCCTTCCCAGCTCTCTGCCAGACAGTGCACATTTATGCACCCTCCCAAAAATGGGCTGTCTGCGCCTCCCCAAGGACAGACCTCTCGGAACTGTGACTCAACACAGAAATATGCTGATTTGATCGTTTTGCATTAGAGGGCAGAAACAGAATAACATCTGTATTATATGGTTGTTTATATATGTATATAAAAATATAGTGAGAGTGCCCTAAGGAAGCGGCATGGTGGCGCAGTGGTTGGCACTGTTGCCTCACACCTCTGGGACCAGGGGGCTCAAGTCTCTGCCAAGGCTTTGTGTTTGTGGTGTTTGCACATTGTAATCATGGGGTTTCCTCTGGGTGTTCCAGTTTCCCCCCACGTTCCAAAAACATGCTGAGGTTAATTGGAGTTACCAAATTGTCCGTAGGGGTGTGTGTGAGTGAACGGTGTATGAGCGATGGGTTGGTGCCCCATCCTGAGTTGTCCATAGACTGCAGACCTCCCCCCCCCTCCCCGCATCCCTGAAAATTGATGGATGGATGGATGGATGGATGGATGAATGAATGAATTTCCTAAAGTATTACACACTGCATAAAATGCTGGATAAAATTCTTTTGTTTTTCTCTGTTCATTAATTCCTCTATAAAGAATGGCTTATAATCCTTGATTCTCACTGGTTGACTGCCATTCAGTGCAGTTTAGGTCGGGGAACTACTTTGACCATTGCAAAAGCATGACATGTTGTCAGTGTACCTTTTTTGTGTAGATCTGGAGCTATGGTTTGGGTTGTTATCCCGCTAGAAGATCCAGCCATATTCTAGTTTTAGCCTCTTAGCAGAGGGAGCCAAACGTTGAGCTAAAACCTCCTGGCCTTTGATCGAATCTATGACATCACTTGTTTCCCAGGAAGAAAAAACATCACACATCCACCATCAAACTTCAAAGTAAAGTAGATTGTTTTTCTGCATGCATATGCCTCTCTCTACACCAATTGTGCTTCTGGAATTTGTTGTTAAAATTGTCTAATTTTGCTTCGTCTGTCCAAAGAACTTAGTTACAATCAAAAGTTTAACAAACTCATGGTTTGATGACAGCATTATCCATACAGGTTTATCACAGCTGCAGTTTATTGCCCTGGATGTTGTTGTTATTTTCAGGTGTGAAGCTATTTTATAGCCATTGTATGAAACTGCAGCCTTTTGATTAGAGGTGTAAAGTACTTGAGTAATTTTACTTGGTTACTGTACTTAAGTATTATTTTGGGGGATTTTTGGGGATATTATTTTTGGGAAGTTTAAAAATGAATACTTTACTTAATTACATTTTTAAAGAAAAAAACTTTTTACTGCTTACAATTTTATTTACAGTCAAAAAGTAAATCATTTTAAAATACTCATTTTTGGAGATCACTTCATTCTATTTTCC
>JAABNX020000027.1:202504-215478 GCA_015163995.2 Mormyrus lacerda | reverse complement strand
CGTGAGTGTGTGTGTATGTATATATGTATGTATGTGTGTGTGTGTGTGTGTGTGTGTGTGTGTGTGTGTGTGTGTGTCTATATATATATATATATATATATATATATATATATATACAAACACACAATATTTTAAATTAATTTAATATCACTACGAAGTACGTCTCAAACGTAAAAGTACCAGGTGCTTGACCCAGGTCCCATCAGGCACGATGTATAAACCACTATTCCCAGTATTAATTTGAAACGAGTGAATCGAGGTCTGTCAAATGATTGCTTGTCTGGGCCAGTATTACCAGCTTCAACGGTTATAAGCCTGGCCGTGACTCTTTTAAACTGTATTTTCGAATATAGATGGGTATTTTATGTATATGCATATTTATTTATTATTTTATGCATAGCTGATTACACAATAAAACACATACTGTTTAAAGGTAAGTGTGGTTTCGGAACTCTTCCAGTAGCGTGAAATCAACTTTAAAAATCAAGTGATCTGTTTGCTTAAATACGAATAAACCTCCCAGTCCTTCTATTATTCTCAGTATGACGATTTGAGGCGATGCAACCGATCTGCGCATGCGCTTTTGGGTGGGACTTCGGCAATGAGTGGCTCCCAGGATGTCCATCAGTTTCAACTGCGCAAATTGGCGGCTTGTTTAAATTTTTTTCAACTCGCATGTTTTCTCTTCCGAGCTTATAGAGTCAGGCGTTTTAAGCAGTTATATGGTGTATATGTACAGTAATGATATGTTATAAATAAGCATATAGTTATGTCTTAAAACATTTAACGCCTGCCTGCTATTTGGTTGCAGTGGACGGCGATTTTAAAGTTTAGTTAGCCGGTTAGCTTTTCGGGCCAGTGTTGTAGGTGTGTCCGCCTCTCGCAGCAGCATGGACGCTGCAGCCGAAGCGCTTCTGCGACAGACGGTGCGGAGAATACCCTCCAGCAAGCTGAACGGCGTTCTGCGACGGTGGAGCTGCTTGTCGGAAGCACAGCTCCGATCGCTGGAATCCATTCGGCCGAAGTGGCTTTTGTGTGATAACCTCCTTTCTCTCTGCGAGGTTCGTTTGGTCGGCAACCGCCTGCTACTTCTCGCATAATTTTTTAAATCGTTTTGTCTTCATGCTAATCGATTCATAGTCCTAGTCGACTCCTTGACCGCACGTACTTTTATATTGTGTTATTTCCTTCACTTGTATGTTGTTTTGGAAAGGGGGTCTGCTAAATTAAAAGTATATAAACATGTAAATGTTTTGCGGAATTGAAAGTAAATGTAACACGGCTGCCAGCTTTGTTCAGCTGGCTGGAGTGAGATTTTCGAGTCACATGCATGTAACAGTTTTATTACCTTGTAAATAATTTGTCGGGTTTGCAAACTACCCCACGCTTTTGATGTAGCTAATTTTAGGTTTATAATGGAATAATTCAGATTTGCCGTAAGATTTTCTGCGTCAGAGTCAGATAGCGTGAGTCGGGAGAGTTGGCAGCCCTGATCAAAAAATGTAAATGCTTGCTGTGTAAATTCCACAGATGAAATATATCTGATGGGCTAATGAGGCATGATAATAGGACGTCAGTGAGTTACACTTCAGGCGATGTTATGTTTTTGGCATCATTTCTTCTGGTGAAAAGATTCCGGGACGCTGCTCGCGCCGCACAGTCGCTGCGTTGACTGCATTTGAATGTTTTTAACGCGGCCCCTTCTCTCCCTTTGTGTTTCTCATAGGAAAACGACCTGTCGATGAAACATGTCGCGGAAATAGAAATGCTTTGTAAGTCTTGTCTGAAATGTTATTCCTTTTCTTAACGTATTCAGGTTATTGGGCCGGAGTCTGGACGCAGTAAGTGCGCTTGACAGGCCTGTTAGAGTGATTGTAAATTAGTGCAAACTGCTTTATGTAATACCTTTAGTGATATAAGTTAGGAAAACACCCTGGATTGCAATCTAGAGCACGTCTTTACCCACACAGTTTAGAGATGCCAGTTTCCTGTCTTTTGCACTGAGAGAAGAATCCCATACCACCCATGGAAAACATGGAAACTGTCAACATGGATCAGGAGTGACATTCAAATCCCCAGCTCTGGAGCTGTAGAGCAACCCACTGAGCCACTATGTGTCCCTGCCTTAAGTAATAGGAAGCATGCAAATTGTTCAGTAAAAATGTATGATGAGAGAGATCCTCATGATCCACTATTTCTTTTGCTTTACTGTTTTCTTTCCTTTGTCTGCCTGATGTTTATTAACATTTATTGTAAATAACTTTCCTTCTGCCAGACTGCATAGAAAACCCAAACCGGGGGATGTGGTATGCCTACCAGATGGTGGAAGCTGATGGTAGGTCTTATTTTGCAATCAAATTTCAGTCGTTTTTGTCATGAATTGGCCTAGGTGATAGAAACTATATACTGATTTATTGACATATACAATTAAGCCGATAAGAAAATGAAAGAAGAAACTTGGATGAACTTTTGATGAGGAGCTTTGTGTGATGTCACGAATCACAAAATTACGTGATTCCAACCGATGGAATGTTAGTCTTTTCGGAATGCGCAGCAGTAGATCGTGTAAAATGTAAGCATTTACAGATAGCCAATGATAAAATTTGCTGAGTGGAAATTACATCACGCATTGGTTCTAGCTGAGATACGGCATTTTATTTTCCAATATGGGATGCCTGGCAACTCAATACCATCAATGTCAGTTTGGTTCCCTGGAACAAGCGGCGAGGCTGCAGAACAACAAACCACACTGTCAGCTTTCTAGTGTTACACCCTATGCAAAAAAGTTTATTTTTGTATGATTTAATTAAAATTAGATTTCAGCCTGCAGAAAGTTTGTCATATTTTTTCATATTCTGAGTCTAAGAGGATTCCTATGGGAATTTTCAGCCAAAATGGAGCATTGAAGTGAAGAATTGATGACTTATCAATTTTTAATTTATACATATTGAGTATTATTAGTATTGAGAATTAGCAATACTGAATACTATGGTAGAAAAATTGTTGCAATACAATCCTTTGCCATATTGACCAGCCCTATTCATGAAGAATTGGGTGCTGGTTTTATTTCTCTCTTGTTGTGTTTTGGTTAATTTATTTTTTGGTCAATTGTCTTTGTGCAGATGAAGCCCAGTCTTTGGAGCTGATACATTTTAGAGAGCGATTTAAAGCACATCTGAAGGATCTCATCAGTCATGTATGTACCTAGCCTCACAGACTCCTAGACGGATGAGAAGAAATCGATGAAATGACATCTGAAAAGTGCTTTAAATGCTTTGCAGGTTTCCATAAAACTGAAGAGGCACCAGGATGAATCTGTTTGGATTCGAATTGCTTGGGGGGACAATTTTAACAGACCAAACCACTTAAAACCAACATATATCATGCACCATCTTCAGACTCCTTATGTGTTTGTTTCCAGTTTGACCAACAAGCACAAGCCTCTGTTGTTTCAGGTAAAGTGAACCTTACTTAACCTACTTTGTGCCTCCTGAGGATATTCTGTTTAAGTCCATTTTATGATGCTGGCACACTGTCCTGTATTCGGTGTAACGTGTATTCTGATCTGCAGGCTTTGGTTCTGGCTGCTGGGTACAGTTCAATCAAAAATGTTCACCTCAATGGGCGTTGCCTCACTGCTCTGAGAGACTTGTTGATGCGACAGTACAAGCAAGTATGTACAGCCAACTTTTTCTTATGTTGTGGGGGAATGAGGAGACCTTGATAATGCGTACCAACAAAATATTTTCCGTTTTTTTTTTTTTTTTTGGTCACACATTTCAGGTATTCCCATCAAGTTGTCCAAAGTCATTGGAGGAGAGCAATCCGCTTACAAGTATGAGGCGACACTTTCAAAGTTCTATTTTAGAAACTTGTGATGTAGAGATTAATTCAGAGAGATTTTTTTTCCTTTCCATGCCAAGATCCCAATATTGAAAATGAACACGCTAAACTTATGGAACATAAACAGCAGGCAGCTGATGAGGCCTTTGGTTATGAGGATCCACCAAAATTGGAAAGTGCTACGTACAAGGTACAGCATCTTCAGTCTCTTGCCTTTCTGTCCTTTCCTGCACCACCTGTACACATGAGGGCAGCCGTGGTGACCTCAAAGGTCAAAGAGAATGCTCCATCATCTGAGTTTCCTTTTCTATATTAGCTGGAAACGAAGTACAGAGAACATGGGAACGAGAGCCTAAATGGCAGTGATGAGCCCTTCCGGGGTGTAGTCAAGTTCACCAGCAGCAACCTCCTTGAATCACTGAAATACTGCATTACATCAGGTACGTACTTTTTTCATTCTGTAAAGTGTCATACTCTGGTATGTTAAATCTATCTAAATCATCATTCCTGCTTTCCTTCCTTCCTTTTCATGAACTTACAATACTTATTTGTTTGCCGCACATCTTTGTGTGTTTAATCTGAATTTAAATTTAATAGTACATTTTGTCTGGATAGCAAAACACATTTGGTTAATTATTAGGGTTTGGAATCACCAGTCACTTCCCGATATGGTATTATCATGATAACTAGGTGCCGATTTAATGTGTAGTGCAGTTCTATGGATATCCCGATTAGATACTATGAGTTTTTTCTGTTATTTAGAATTTTAAAGCCTTGAACCATGTAAAAAAAGCTAAAGCTTTACAATATAGCTGCGCAGCTGAACTTAACGACTAAACGTAGCGCACTTTGAATAATTTTCCTCCTCAAAAAAACCAAAGGCAGCATGTAAACAATGCAAAACTTCAAATACATACAATAATATAAATTCAGACGTAGAATCAAGTTAACAAAGCTACATTTGCTGCTGTCGTAGCATAAACTACAGCTTTTGTGCTTCTCTGCTGCCTTGTCTGTCTCAGGATGATGTCCAGCAATATGTGCCTGTATGTTGCTCATATTACCACAGTGCTTAACTTTTGCAGGACAGTGTTTACATACATCATGGCTCACGTCCATCTCCTTTTTACCATTTAAATTTTGAAAGCTAAAGTTCTGCCATACATTGGATGTAAATCGCGGAAGAGCAGCGCAGATCTCTGCTGTGTTCTCAGCTAGACTGTCAAAGAACTGGCTCCTATTACACGGGATGCTGTGCTGCTTGGGAATAGTTTACAGTACATAGAGGCATTGGGACATTTCTCCATCTGAAATCCAAACATAAAAAAATAGGTTTCGGAGTTAGCCTGGTAGTCTAAATCTTCCATTTTAGAGTGGTATTTTGTTTGACACTGTTGTATATTGAAATGTTAGTTGCTAAATTAATTAAAAAAAAAAAATTGCTTTGAACTGGCTATGAACACTTCACACGCACATGCCCCTGAAATTAATACTTTTGCAGCACAACCATCTGACTTTCCTCACATGCCACAAACTTGGTTCATTATAGTTGTGCTAATCGTTAATTCAGAGAAACTGTTAAAAATGGACTGATTTTACTAGTGTGACTACAATTATATCCTAAATGCAGTGTGTCATTTCACCACCAAGGGGCAGTAGCATCCTCTGCATTTATTTTGCCTGCCTTTTGAGAGACCTTGTTCTGACACTTAGCCAGTGCAAATTAGTTGGATCATTAAGATCATTGTATTTCTGATAAGATGCTGGTTAATTAACCTGCTTAATGGTGCAATAACAGATACATACTTGGAGCTGAGTTGTCACATTCCTGTTTTTGTTTTTAGGGATAATTTCTACACCACTGACGCCTCTGCTGTCATCCATAACGCAGAAAGGAAGGAATTATTTCGTGATCCGAGACAAAGGTCCAGGCGTTGCCTCTGATACACTAGGTCCAAATCTTTGAAGTACAGACCTGAAAATGTTATTGTACAGACTTGAAGCATACTGTCTGGAGTGTGTCCGTGTTTCTGTCATTTTGTGTTCATTTGTATGAAGTGTGTATTGTCGCACTGCTTTTGCCATCTTATTTTATTTTACTTAATGTATTTATCTTACAATACTCTCTGCTTTTCATAAGTTGCCTTGTTAGTTAAATTTGGGAAAGAGGGCAAATTTTGAATAGGTGTGTTTGCTTTCTGCTGCTGGAAAATGCAGTTTTTATATTTCGTTAAATAAATTAGTGCTTCGGTGTGTATATATTTTGAGAGCTTTTACTTAATGAAACTTGAATTTTAGGCGGAGAGACTAAAATTTGAGACACTAATGGAGCAAGACAACTCGGGAGACCTGCATGCTGAGAATCGCCTTTCTAGGGGGAGACTTAAGGGGACAGGGGCATGCTAAACTCCAATTACTGTAGGACAGTCATCTTTGCTGTTCCCTGCCCTGCAGGTTGTATGGTGGTGGTCATCCTCCATATCTAGCTGCAAAAAAAGGACACTTGCCCCAGCTTTTGTCCTCTTCCCAGGCTGGGCTTTAATAGATATCCCACCTCTCTCAGATGTTCCCAGAGTCTTCTGCAAATTGATAGTAGCTGCTTGAACCTACAACTGAAGCCCGTGTTCCGGAAATCTGTCAGTCCGCTGTTCCGCAGTGGTAAAATTAGCTGGCGATTAAGTTTTACTGTTGCAACCTTGCCCCAAATTTCACCACCACTCTCTGGCCCTGGTCGGCAAATTTTGCCAATTCATCCAGCCACCCATGCCCCAGTCAGCAATGTGTATATGGTATTAACGTAATACCAGCCAAGCTATGGCTAGCATCCCCACCCTTCCGGATGCCCCTCACCTCCCTGAAATGAATATCCCTAAGGTGGGATGTCTGCTTTAAGCCCAGCAGGAGTGGTATGTCCCTCTCCATGGCAATCAGGCTGCCAGCTAGGTCCACTATCAAACCCCCAGTTTGGACACATAACTACTGCTGGCCTGCATGGTGCTGTTTGCCCTTTAGGAATGCCCAGCATATTTCCAACAGGGATGTTTCCTCACATACAGTATACTAATGTATACTCATAGTGTTCTGCCACAAATCAGACTGGCAGCTGCAATCAGGCATGTTTAATTTCAGGAAGGTTAATAATGTGAGGTGGATTTGAAGTCTAGGCTGCTGGATTGATTGATTTACCGTATATTGTGTGTCATGAGGCAAAAAGTGCAGTGAATAATTCCTTAAAATGTTATTTTGTGTTTGGTAATGGGTTGCATATTATCGGGAGTTAAAATTGGGTTGTATGTTCAGAATCCAGTATTTTGAGGGAGAGGTGTCTTTGGTCTCATGATTCTGTGCACCCCATACCTGGGACCTCAAAGTTAGGGTCCTATGGCATACTAATTAGACAGTATCTGATTAAAATGCATTTGTAAATTTCTACAGGAAGTAACGACAGCTTGAGGCACCATGTAAACAGACATGTCTCAGAATCTAAAATTGCAGATATTTACAATCCAATTGTTACTAGTTGTAATTAAAATAAAAAAAAAATGTATTTGAAATTACATTATGGATATCTAAAATAATCCTTTCGGATATCTGAAATTTAAAATTATATGACTAGTAACAATTGGATTGTAGATATCCATAATGATATTTTTCCCTAGTAAGAATTCAATTTCATCCGAAATATAATTGTGGATATCTGAAATTAAGTCCAAAAGACATGAATGGCAAAAGTAATTTCTCCAAGGAAGAATGACGATGTGGATATCTGAAATGTTCTTTTTGACTAGTAAGAATACAATTTTGATTAGGAGAAAAGCTATTGTGAATATCTAAAATGTAATTACGGATGAGAGTGTGACTTGATTAAATGTTAATCGAACGCATGTGGCAAGGCGTTTTATTCTCTCCGAGTCGGAACTCGGATCGAAACGTCACGAAAAACATCACTTCCCGTCGGAAACACGCCTCTTTTATGACGTTGATGTTGGACAGCACTGGAGGGACGATCCCCCGGAAGTGTCGGCTCTGCTGCGCCGCCTTGTTCGGCTTGACAGCAGAAAGATGGCTGCCACCGCATCGGAGGCAAGAGGAGCGCACCTATATAGCAACAGCAAGGTCTGCTCCCCAAGTCAGGAAGATGACGGGCCGCCATCTCAGCCCCGGGAAATTATAAAGCCCTCGATTACCGAGCTGACCAAAGAGGTGCGCACCAACATCCTCTGCACGGTCGAAGGATGCGGGAAAATCCTCCCCAATACTCCTGCGCTCAACATGCATCTGGTAAAGTCACACAGGGTCAAGGTATGTACAGAGCAGCTTTTAAACTACATATAAATGCTTCCACATGCTGCAAGCTTAGCGAGTGGGTAAACACCGCAGTTTCGAGTTGTTGGCTGTTTACAGGCAAGTTGCTCATCGGCAGTGCATTGGGTGCGCGTTTGGCGGCAGCGGGGTGATGGATGCGGGCTGTTTAATGCTTTGCTCCGTGCTTTTATTGCGTGTGTTTCGGCTGGCTGCAGATCGGGGTCTTGCACGCAGAAATATGTACGCAGTAATAATGTCAGTGCTGTATGATGTGCGTCCTAACACCTCCGCCAGCAAAAAGCATTTTTAGAAGCGCATTCAAGCAAAACACCATTATTTATTAATAATATTAATATTTCGTTTACATTGACTTTGATTCTGTCGAAATGAAAAAATGATAGTTTGAACTCCTTGTCACTTATGCTTTAATTAGCGGAAGACTATTTTTTTGTGTTTTAATCTGACTATCGTAATTATTGGCATGACAGTAAACTGCCGGTCTGTGATATAAGACCCATGGTTAAAAAGTTCTACCTAAACACTTTTTCTGCTCAGTTTAGTGTTTGTTTCACGATGTACTAGCAGTGTTACTGAGAATTATGTCAAGCGATTTTAGGCGAACATTGACACCAAGGGCTGAGATGTATAAACTACAATGACATTACTGCTGCGCATTTGTAATGGGAATGTTTTTATTTTGGAATAGGCCTATTTTATTGTTCATGACACCTGTACTTGTCAGAATAATAAAATCTTAAGAGAACCGCGCAGGCTCAAAGTAAATATGCTGTTCGGCAGGCCTGGAAAAGGATAATGCTCAACCCCAAAACACAGCAGTTTTGTCATAAAATGCATGACAGTCGAAGTAACATCATTCCAAACAGAGAGGGAGGCCAGAAGAGGTTTGTTTTTCCTCACATGCGTCATTCATGCATCTGCAGAATAGATTTAGGTATAACTGGTCGGCAACTTTCATCTACTTTCTGACCCTGTGTACCTTTCGTTTTGTTTGTAGAAGTGAATGAAAGTTGTTATACGGCTGTCGTGGAAATGTGCCTCACACTGCCGTATACCTTTCCTAAGGATCTTTTTTGTCATTTGAGTTACATCTGCAGTAAGCATACATGCATTCTTTTGTGTGTGGATTTTGGCTGTTGTCTAATTTTCACTGAGCTTTGTAGAATACAAAGAGCAGTTGTATTGTCTTTAATTCACCATACCGGCAAAGCTTTTGCTTCAACCTTTGCTAATTAACCTGGTGGAATATTGGTGTCACTTAAGGGTCCTGTCCCTCTGCATGTTCTGTGTGGTCATGTAAGAATAGAACCAACTAATTTCACTTTTCCAATTGAATGTTATTACGGCAGCATGTTTGTTTTTATTTGTAACCTCAGAGCTATAATGTGGCTTGTTTTTCCCCTGTGTGCCTGCATCGATGTTTCAGGCATTGACTCCATAGCAACCATACAAACCTATAGTCCTTTAAAAAGGCATCGCAGATTAGCAGCCATTTTTAATCCGCGTTTATCTGTGCTGTGCATGTAGGGCTCTTGCTATCCCTGTTTCCTTATTGTTGTGCATATCATGGCCTCATTAGCGATTTAATTTTGTTCTGAAAAGGCAAAAAGTATTTACTCAGATTTACTTAGATATGCCTAGGGGCATATTCACCAGAAAAATCTTAGTGCACTTTTATAACTGGGGTATATTTATGATTGAATATCATTTATTCTCTTTGAACATCTTGAGTATTACACTACTACTATTTATTGCATTCTAACCCTCCTAAATCTGACCTGATTTGGTAAAGTATACTACAATAAGTCACTCATGTTGTTTTTAATATACCTGATTTCCTAGTGATCAGACCCCATTTGAGAGACTCTTTTTGTACATCTGTATTTCTGCCCTTTGCAGGATGGCCTCATCAACCCTACAGTCAGGAAGGATATGAAGGGATCACAGAAACTGTACTGCTGTCCGATAGAAGGCTGTCCCAGGGGACCAAACCGACCGTTCTCTCAGTTTTCCCTGGTTAAACAGGTATGACTCACAATCCATTAAAGCTACTTTCAGATCTCTTTGCCGATGTTCCAGAATAGAGATTTGGTGTCTCACTTCTTTGATCCATTTTGTATTGAAAGGGTGTAGCACAGGGGTGGCCAATCTTATCCACAAAGGGCCGGTGTGTATGCAGGTTTTTGGGATAACCTGTAGTTCAGCTTCAATCAGTCCTCTAATCTAATTGGGGAGTTGCAGCGAAAACCCGCACACACACCGGCCCTTTGCGGATAAGATTGGCTACCTCTGGTTTAGCAATTCAGTGTTCTCTCCTATATGCTGGGTTTTTTGAGGCAGTCACCAGTTCAAAAATTCTTTTAAGGATGCATCATATATCATCATGATTTTCTTATGTGTTTTGGAGTAGCATTTCATGAAAATGCATGCAGAGAGGAAGCACAGGTGTGCCAAGTGCAGCAATTGCTACAGCACAGAGTGGGACCTGAGGAGACACACTGAGGATTGTGGGAAGACCTACCATTGTACCTGCGGCTGCCCCTATGCCAGCCGGGCGGCCCTTCTGTCCCACATCTACAGAACAGGTCACGAGGTGCCAACTGAGCACAGGTAGGCTGTCCCTTTTTCAGGAACACGAATCCACAGAAGGACGTACCACTGTTGCATGAATTAAGGCAGCGTGAGAACTTTGATTCTGGTTCTCATAACAGGACTTATTTGTCATCTGGGTTTTGCAGATATCCTCCAGTCAAAAAGAGAAAGATGGAGGGATTAACTGGGGGCTCTACAAAAGTCAAGCTTACAGACCAGACTTGTCCATTGGAGATAGAGTTCAACGCAGCAATTCCCTCTGCTGATGGAGTGTCCAAGTCTGATACAACCAACCAGAACCTCAGTCCAAGTAAAGGTGTTCCCAAGCTCCTGCTCCCAAAACCTAAGGTTGCACTGTTGAACGTACCAGTGATGCAGTTTGCGCATGTGCCAGTTCTCCTGTCCTCTGCAGACAGCACCCCAGTCAGGTCAGTTGTGTTGACTGTAAACAATCAAGCCTCCTTAATGAGCACTGTTCACCTGGTGCCTCAGTCAGTGGGAAGTGTGATGCCTACAGTTAACACAAAGACATGGAACCTTAGAGAGACTGTGCCCTTATCCAGGTTGGGCCTGGATCCTGTTAGTACCGGAGTACAAGTAAATTTGGAAAGTATAGCCTCCGGTCAAAATTCAGGAGACCCCACAGAAAAGAATAGCACCTCTACCAACATTCAGACTGATATCTCTTACCTTTCGAAGAGCTTCACCGCAGGGAGCACATGCATCCTGAGTGAGTCCTCAGTTTCATCATGCTCCCAAACAGACATCAGTGTTAGTGCTCAGGTCCAGCTTCCAGTCAGCGTTGAGACCCAGACTTTTCCTTCGCAGTCCAAAGTAACATCCTCCATTGGAGCACAGACGGACACCTTTGGTCAGGCTTGCCTGCCTACCTATAACATTACTAGGGAAACACAAACTTGTGCCAGCCTAGGTGTTACTGAGGACAGAGATCAGATGGACCAGGCTATAATGTGCACAGACCTTTTTGATAGCAGTTCCCTTAGTGTTTCAACACAGACCACCGTAAAAGAGAGACCTTTCAGAACGGACACTGTAGAAGAATCTCTGAGCTGCAGTAGTTCCGGTCTCTATGACCATAAGTCAGTAGGTGTCATGTGTTTTGGTTCTCAGACAGAACTGCTCCAAACAAATCCCATGGCAGACAACCAGACTCAGACTATGGCGTTATTCAATGACCTAGAGAACATTCTGTCCCACTCAATGACCAGTAGCCCTCTGTCTAATGCCACAGTGGTCTGTGAACCTGGTCTGACGTCTGTCCCAGAACACAACGCCAGTATTGACTTTGACTTTGAGGAATTTTTGAATGCTGCACACATTCAGACTCAAACAGAGGAAAGTGAACTTGGTACTTTGACCTCTGAGACACCTTTGGAATCCCTAGACATCGAAACTCAGACTGACTTTCTGTTTCTTGATTACCCGGCCCAGAACGACAATAATCCTAGACCTCACTCAAATTATCTCGGGCTAGAGACGTTTGACACCCAGACTCAAACAGATCTCAATTTCCTCTTGGACACAAGTGGCCCCGTTTCTCTGGGGAACTTTCTCAAACAATCGGGCTTCTCAATGAGTACTGAGGCCTCAGGCTCAGAGACACATAAGCCTGTCCAGGCTGTTTCTCCAGCCAGTGCTCAGGACAGCCAGATAAAACTCAGCAGCACAGAAACTCAAACCGTGAGCAGCTCTTTTGAGAGCTTGGGCCACTTGTTCTTGACCAGCAATGAGACTCAGACAGTAATGGATGACTTCCTGATGGCCGACCTCGCCTGGAACATGGATTCCCATTTCAGCTCTGTGGAAACACAGACATGTGAGGAACTATGTTCTCTCAGCACTCGGAGAAACGCAGCAGCTGAATGTTTGTCGCTCTGATTAGTTTGTTGGAACGGCCACACTTCTGGGGTTGGTGATGGCAGTCAGATCATTTAACAGGCCATGTAGTCACATAAACTCTATCTGCAAAATGTGAGGAAGAGTAAGCCTTTATGTTCAATTCACCACATTTGCAGTGCACATTCCACCAGATTTGTTTGCCATACTTTTAATTATTTCAATTTTAAATACCTCCGCTGAATCATTTCTATGTCCTCAAAATGGAAAATGCTTTATGGCATGTTATACTACTTCAAACACGGAACACTAATTCTACCAAGCTTTCCAGTGAAGGTGTGTTTTCTCTTTTGAGATTC
>JAABNX020000027.1:183317-202404 GCA_015163995.2 Mormyrus lacerda | reverse complement strand
ATGTTATACTACTTCAAACACGGAACACTAATTCTACCAAGCTTTCCAGTGAAGGTGTGTTTTCTCTTTTGAGATTCACACCTTTATCTGTGCCATCACATTTAAGGTTCTGCATGTCTCACACTGGTGCGCAAGTAAGTCTTGCCTGCTTGAGCTATGCGATTTCCAGTGCTTGTCTTGTACATTGTAACAGAACCACCTTGTATTAAGAAGTCTGTATAGACCATTCATATTCTGATTCATGCTGCCTAATGCAACACGGTGTACTGAAGGAATAGCATTATTAAAACCAACAGGGTTTCAACTTCCCGAGTTAAGATTGTGGTTGGAGATCCCTCTAGCAGGACTATGAGGATTAGTGACTGACTAGAGCAGGTATTCTTTTTTTGAAGATGTCAGGAGAATCATTTTGTCAGCTTGCCTTGTCATCTGTCAGCATGCTGAAAGAATGTTTTCCTTTTCTTGCATGGTGTTTGCATTGTGTGTTTGTGTGGAAGCACTGTTGGTTGGATTTTAACTAAAAATGCAAGGGCGTATTTATTATATAAAATGCAAATTTCTGTGTGTTCTGCCAAAATCCAATCTTCATTTGCATCTTTATTATTCACCAAAAAGTGATGCAGTTGTATTCACTTTAGAAAAATGTATAGACCACAAGTTATGACACAGAAACACACTAATTGTTCGGAGGACTGATAGATTTTTGTTTTTTTCCCATCACCAAACTTGTGGTCTACATATCTGACGTGTTCCCTTAAAGATTTGTTTTCTTTTGGTGCCTTATTTCAGGTATTTACTTTGTTCCTGGTGTTTCCTTTTTGTTTACGGTGTTTGAGAGAAATACACTGTGCTGCTACTTTATGGAGGGATCCAGACTCACGATGAATGTATAGATATATTTAAGTTTACGACTGAAGACTCCACCACTGAGAAGTCTGACTAATGTTAAAAAAGGGATTTTTTTTCTTGCCATCCTGTATTTGTCATGTGTTACTTTGTTTGGAAATCACATTTTAAAAGACGTCACGAAAGAAAAAACGGCTTATTCATTTCTGGCTTTCCTGTCTGGCAACAGGAGGCGGATTCTGCTGCATCTGAAAATCAAAGGAATGGACTGTGTTCATACTGGCAATCCCATTATTGCTTTCTAGGCTGTTTGTCGGTTTTTTTTTTTTTTTTTTTCTGTGCCCTTGGGGCAGTGTTCCCCTGGCTGTTGACAGTGGTAACACCTCTCACGCCATCCTAAAATATTTGGGAGCTATTTTTGTTTAGATTTCGTTTGGTGCAATATGTGCAGATTCCAGGAATGTTACGCAGATTTGTAATGCACACTGTCCTGTTTTCATAACTTGTATGTTTAGTTCAGAATCTTACCTCTCCATTAGAAAATATGTCCATTAACGTAAAATCTCAAGTGTTCCAGTTCCGAGAGGCTAAAAAAAAATGTATTCTTTAGACTGCATAGGTAAATCTGGAACATTTGTGACACTATGTATAAAACAATTCATGGGTAGATAAGACCTGCTTCCAGTTTAAATTGTTGCTGCTTTCGTTATAATTAACAAAAACGGTGTTAGTCTTACTACAGGATTGTATATGAACTGGAAGGAGAGATCTACTTTATAATGGATTAGTGCTCTTTTTTCCCCTCTGGCCAATGCATGTGCCAATTTTGGGTTTTTTGTTTTTTTCAGCTTGTCTTAACTTAAATGTTGCCTAAATGTGAAGCGGGTTAGGCAGTTACAGTGGTACCTTTTGTACATCAGCAGCACTATGTTCAGTTGTGAAAGCTATGCAGTAGATGCACAATAAATTAATTTCTAATAGAGAATGTTTTTCCCTCCTTTTAATATGAATTTCACTTAGATGCTATATGAAAGACAAAACTATGATTTTTGGTAATATAGAGGGTATATAGTGTGCTATACAGGCCTAAACACTTAAGGCCATCACACTCCTCCCCTTCCATGTGACGTTAAAGAGCTGTATGGCCCTTGGAATAAAGAACCATCTGAGCCAGTCTGTTTTGCATGATCAAGACAAGAGCCTATTACTGAACATGCTCTTCTGTTTGGAGAAAGTGGTGTGCAGAGGGTGGCGGTCATTGTCCAATGTTGAGAGCAGTCTGCTCAGGGTCCTCCTATCTGCAGCTGATGTCAGAGACTCCAGCTCCACGCCCACCTCAGAGCTGCTTTTCTCACCAGCCTGTCCAGTCGTCCAGCCATGACAGACTGGTAGAACATAAGCAGGAGTTTGCTGCAGACATTGAAGGACCCCAGCCTCCTAAGGAAGTAAAGCCTTCTCTGCCATTTCCTGTAAAGTGCTTCAGTATTGGCAGATCAGTCCAGTTTATTGTCAAGGTGGACCCCCAGGTACTTGTATGTGCTAAGTCTCCATACTCACCCTGTCGATGGTGACAGATGGCAATGGAGGGGCAGACCTCCTGAAGTCTACTACCATTTCCTTCGTTTTGGTGATGTTCAGCTGCAGCTGGTTGGTTCTACACCATCCCACAAAGTCCTCCACAAGGTTCCTATACTCCTGCCCATCCTTGATACAGCCTACAATTGCAGTGTCATCAGAGAACTTCTGCATATAGCACAACTCAGAGAGGTACTTGGAATCTGTGGTGTACAAGGCGAACAGTACGGGAGAGAGAACGGTTCCCTGTGCCGCCCCCATGCTGCTGACCACAGCCCCAAATGTGACGCCCCCCAGTCTAACAAACTGGGGCCGCCCAGTGAGGTAGTCGGTGATCCAGGTGGCCAAGCTTTGGTCCACTCAGCAGAAGGGGCTGGATGGTGTTGAACATGCTGGAGAAGTCAAAAAACATGATTCTCACAGCGCTGCCTCCACTGTCCTAGTGAGAGTACACCCTGTGTAGCAGATAGAGGATGGCATCCTCCATTCCCACATTCTCCTGGTAAGCGAACTGTAGGGGGTCAAGTGCATAAACCTGGGGTCTTAGGAGAAGGTGGAGCAGCAGCCGTTCAAGGGTCTTCACTACGTGTGAGGTGAGGGCAACAGGCCTAAAGTCATTGAGTTCTTTGGGGTGTGGCTTCTTGGGAACCAGAACCAGGCATGATGTTTTCCATAGTGTAGGTACTGTACCCTCCCCAAATGCCAACTCAACTTGAAGACATGTTAAAAATTAGTGAGGCTGGAATCCAGTGTTATACGATTGAAGTCTCCAGAGATCGTAAAAAAGCATCTGTGTGTTGAGTTTGGAGCCTTGCAATTGTAGAGTGAATGATGTCACGCGCTGTGTCGGGAAGGGCTCGTGGTGGAAAGTAAACACAGACGACGATGGCACGTGAACTCCCTCGGCATGTAGTTACCGCTAACTGTAACATGACCGGGATTACACCATCTGTTATGTATGTACAGCGCCAGTCCACCTCCCCCCTCCTCGCCTGAAAGTTTATCTTTGTCCAAGCGAACCACGCTGAATCCCGGTAGCTCAACGTTAGCAGTGGGGATGCAGCTAGTTAGCCACGTCTCCATCAGGCATATCAGACTACATTGTCTGACCAACTTCTGGTTCCTTACCAAGGCAGCCAGTTCGTCAGTCTTATTAGCCAGCAAGTTCACGTTCCCC
Organism: Mormyrus lacerda; assembly: GCA_015163995.2. Classification (NCBI taxonomy): domain Eukaryota; kingdom Metazoa; phylum Chordata; class Actinopteri; order Osteoglossiformes; family Mormyridae; genus Mormyrus; species Mormyrus lacerda. Next base: position 198,806 of record JAABNX020000027.1, on the reverse strand, counting down.
ATTACTATCGATGGAATTGAGGGCTTGTACGTCCACTTCATCTAAATACAAATCTAATGGTTCTACACCATAAACTTGCGCTCCTTGTTTCAATTTTCTTACTAGATTAATGCTAATTTCCCATAACTTTTCAGTCAAGTACAGTATATTGAGCTTGTAAATATTAGTGTAGTGAAATGTTAATACTCAGGACATTCATGTAATGCGGGGGTGTCCAACTCCAGGACTGGAGGGCCGGAGCCCTGTGTAGTTTAGTTCTTTCCCTGTTTCACCATAAATGATTCAGCTCAAGAGCTGTGTGGTCATTAGCACAAGGAGGTGAATCAGGGGTGTTAAATGAGGGGAAACCAAAGAATGTGCAGGGCTCCGGCCCCCCAGGACTGGAGTTGGACACCCCTGATGTATCAGAATGTCTAACCTGTCAGTTATCAGATTTTGTAAAAATGGCTACAGTTGCTTAGCAACGGAACAGCTCTTCTGGGTAGTAGTAAGCACTGCCATGAAATTATGCAATCTCTCAGCATGGCTGTCCACATTCCACACCTATTTTTATAGATGTTTTTAACCATCTTTTCTCCCCACTAAATCATGGTTGTACATATTGGGGAAAGTATGTGTGCTGCTTGGCTTGAAATGAATCAAGTGCATCAATTTCAAGTTACTTTCATCTCATTTCATCTGCATTATAAAGCCTCCCCAATAAAACTGTTCACAAAACCTGCGGCAGCCTCGTGCCACCTTAAGAACGCACTGGTCTCTTCACCAAAGGTGCCTGAATATTATATCTGATCCAAATTAAATGAAACCACTCAGTCAGTAAACGAATATATCATATAACATGGAAAAGACATTTTAATAAGAACACAATAGTATATTACGTAATTACAAAGAGGTGAGAAGAGTTCTGGAGATGCTGAGTTGTCGCAGAGATGGTGTCGGCTCCAGATAACAGCACTGTCTTTGGCTGTTTCACTGACTGGTTTCACAGGAACATGCTGTACATCTCAATCTCTGTACTCTTGTGTACTAGTTTTGTTTTTTGTGATTTCTCAAAAGGACAGGAAATGGGTGGCAATGCGGCCACATAGGGACCAAATGGTGCTTCCCCCTTCTTGGGTCTACAGTTGCTGAAGGAGGCTGCTAAGTCCTTTGAAAGGGAACTGTGGCTGATGTCCACACCTTCATCTTCTGTGGGAACCGTGTTCCATCTTCGCTTACCGGTGCCCTTCTTCCTCATTCCGTTTGTGCAGTGTGACCTATCCTCTCTCATGACACCACCAATGGCATTCTGTGTTTTCTTCAAGATGGGGGGAATCGTCCGATTTCCAGATGCTATCCCTGATGGCATGACTGGTGGTAAGATATTGATAATACTGGTAATACGGCAGCTTTTTGCCAGCACAGGACCCTGGACGTGCCTTTGCCTGTTTTCGGGGATTCTCCTACCCAGATGGACAATCCCAGCCGTGCTTTCGTGGCTTTTGTGTTCCCCTCTGCCTCTTGGGTGAATAGCAGACCTTGAAGACCGTTGTGTGGATGGAGCGTCTTTCTTTCTTTGATGGGTCTCTGATAAAATTTGGTTTCTTGGGCAGTTTTCCTTCGATTCTGGGAGTTTTGTTGGTTTGATCTCGGCACACAGAAGACAGTGGTAATCTCTTTCTCCACTTGTGTGGCTTTTTCCCTTCTGAGCAAGATAGAAGCAGGCGAGTGGTGGATACCTATGCCAGCCTGTAACCTGGAAACAGCACAAAATGTTTCTTTAAGGTTAAAATGTCAGCTTAAAACAGGGGTGACCAATCTTATCCGCAAAGGGTCGGTGTGTAAGCAGGTTTTTGGGCTAACCTGTAGGTCAGCTGTTCAGACCCAGATGATGAGGACTCTTCAGCTAATCAGTCCTCTAATTAGTAATCTGATTAGGGAGTGGCAGTGAAACCCAGCATACACTGTGGCCCTTTCTGGATAAAACCGGCCACCCCCAGCTTATAAACAGCATAAATATTACCAGTGACCATTTCAATTAGTCACTTATTGATGCACACAGAAGAAACAGAAGCAGTCGATCCAAGCTATACCTAGGTGCATTTTTAATATATTAAATTGTGCCCCCACCCCGGCAAATATCAAACTCTCTCTTTCGCCTCTGCCTGTTAAATAATTCGTCACTCACCGATTCGTCCCAGCCTGACTCGGCGGGACTGTCGTACGGACCCGATTCCAGCACCGAGCGCTTCTCACTGATGTGCAGGAGTGCGGCAACGTGCACTCTGCCGGGACCTTGGCAGTATTCCACTGTCCGACCGCACTTCTCTTTAAGTGGTTTCTGGCCGTTATTTAAAGCAGAAGCACTCGTGCTTTTCTTGAACGTTCTCGATTTGGTAGAAGCCTTTGGCATTGTGCGCTGAGTAGAAAGTTACCGTTTAAAGCTGAAATTGTTGTTGAGTTTTGATTACATTGTAATAGCACCGATTCACGGCATGCCACTACGGCGAGACAAAATGCACGAAAATGTACAGATTCGTATATAGTGATAAAGCATAGTGCTGCCCATTCCACGAAGCATACATATTTGGAGACTTGTTTGCTTTCTTAGCCCCCATTCACCGTTGACCATTGGCCGCGGTGTTTGAATGTGCAAAACGTACATAGCGCCACTTCATTGACGGCAGGACGTGTGTAGTGGTATTGTGTGTTTGGACATGTGATCCGTTGCTACGGAACCCATCGCGACAGCGTTACTTCACCAAGGAAGTGACGTAGACAGAAAGTGGGTGTATTCTTTAATATACACACGCACGCACGCACACATACACAGTCGTAAAGGTACGCAGGATAATGATGATAATGTGTCTCAGCAAAGAAAACTCTAGTTAGTAATCGATAATTTATATTCAAATAAATTTATATTCAAGATGTTTGCAGAATTGTGGGTTAGATTATTTACATTTTTTGTGTATTTTTCCCGAGACGCAAATAATATGTTTTAATTATTTTGTTTCTACTGATACTGTGGCAATATTGTTGCTTCTTACTATTTTGTTTACTTGAGAAATGCATTTTTCTTATCTGTAATGTAACGAATGCGAATGCAACACGTCGAATTTCATAAAGTAGCCTATGATAAAAGTCTAGTCTGGCGTTGGTCATAACTTTAAAAGGAATTCTGCATCACTATATTTAATTTTTTATGAAAAATAAAAAGCGGACAATATATCATTAGTTGTTATTCTACGAACTAATGATATACTGAATAAAAGCAATACTCCAGTGGAGTAATACCTTGCCAGGAAATAAGTATCTTTAATGTTAAGCAACTCCATATTAAAGATATTCATATTCTGTAAAAGTAATGACGGCTTTAGTTTGGCAGTCGGCCAAGATAAGAACGAGCAATCGAACACGTCGCCTGCTTCCTATACCTAAACCGATGTTCCGCATTGTGGTTTTGCGGTGCTCTGCAGTCCCGTAAATTCTTTAGAAAAAGGCACGGTCCCACGCGCCTGCTGAAGTCCTGTCATCAGGGATTCCCATACATTGATGTCCACGCGTCTAAGAAATTGCACCCGTGAATACTATATATGATGTAAGAGGAGTACCCTCTCCATTGCTCGTGATGTCATGTGTATTTGCTCTAGCTCTAAGAAGATTGGTTCAGAAATCCGCAGTGTCACAGGCACGACGACAGCAACCACCATTCCGGTGTGCAAATTCAGGCACCTGACGGCTGCTCTCACGACTACGCTCCTTCTAGGCTCTTTTACTGTTATATGGAAAACCTAGCCGCGCATTCAGTTGTTGTAATGTTGCCTCCTAACAGTTGCATCCCCAGGAATTACAGCTGTATGGCTGGCTTATTCGGAAGCCTGGCAGCGGCTAGCCACAGGAAAGAGGACGGGGAAGAAGACAGCGAGCCTGCCAGTGAAACGGCTGAAGATCAGGTCGTGGACGAGAGACCGAGAGGCAGGGAATGTTTCCTGAAGCCTCCGCAAAGTCCAACGCTGCGAAGGAGATGCAAATCGCTGCCGACCCCGGTGGAGAGAGCCCGGCTGGAGATCGCGCGGAGTCGCAGCCCGACCAGCCAGAAAAAGGTGCGATTCGCCGATTCCCTGGGTCTGGAGCTGACTTCAGTGAAGCATTTTTGCGATGCAGACATGCCGGAGGTTCCGCAGAGGATTCTCGACAAATTCAAACGGGGAAATGCCATGCACTTAAACAACTTCCCCAAAATAACCAACCAGCCAGCTTGCATGGAAACCCAGTTTGTCAACCCCGGTCAGTTACCGGGATTCATGGAGAAAGTGCAAGAAGTCAAAGTGTTGCTGGAATCTGTGGAGACTGACGAGTTCAGCATGTCAGGCGTGGTGCGCGTTTCAAACCTGGCTTTCGAGAAGAGCGTCCTGCTGCGATATACCCTCAATAACTGGTTAACGTTTTTCGACGTGCAGGCGTCCTATGTTCCCCAGTCTAGCGATGGAGTGACGGATAAGTTTTCCTTCAAAATCATCACGCCCGCGTTTTTGGAGACCGGAGGCACCCTTCAGTTTGCCGTCAAGTACACCGTTGGTGGCAATGAGTTTTGGGACAACAATAATGGCAATAATTATAAAGTGCGCCGGCACAGGTTTAAAATTTCTCCGCCCAGAGAATGGGAGAACGGTTGGATTCATTTCATATAACGTCCGTATATTGGAAATAAATTTAAGGGGATAACGAATGCATTAACAAGGTGTATTTTAGACAGTTCATGGTCTGTCTGTGAGCCGGAAAAAGCAATTCACCTGTCAGAGACCACAAAGTCGGGATGTCCGTGTTTTATTTACGCTGCGTTTTATGTTCCTCTATATCTCAGAAACCTCGATGATGGACATAGGAAGTATACACTTCCACGCATGTTGCCGAATGGTTCAATGGTTTAAGCTTTTGCATCGATCAAATGCTTTCCGCCAAGAGCAAGGCATTACAGTATATAGCATATTTAGGATGAGACGTCCCCATGACATATAAGACGACCTTTTTATTTTTTTTTTAATCTCCATCCACTTTACGACTGCTTTCGAGTCAGGTCCATGTAACGTTAAATTGTGTCTGCATTTTCTTATCGTGGTTATTTGGTCGTTGGTTGTCTGTCCATCCGTACCCCTGAAATAGGCAGTTCCATATTCATTTGATTATGGCCAATGGACAGGAATTTACTTTACACTCGCCTTACCGGGAAACCGACTTTAACCCAAAATAACACAATTTAGCAGTGCAAAAGAACTTGAATTTATGTAATTTTACTTTAAACACTTACATTTTTTTAACTGTTTTTATTTGTAGAAGGGTTATTTTTAATTGAATCCGCGGATTTCCTAATTACGGATGTGTCGCTCTTGTTTTATCGTGTAGGTTCCATAGAAGTGATGTTTTGTTTGGCTCTCAAACTGTGACCTTGTGAGCTGACACCGTCAATTTAAAATGGCTGCAAAACACTGTGAAAGTAATTTACCTCTATAGAACTGTCCACTGTACAACCATTACATGATCTGTTTTACATTACGTGTAATGCAAATTCTTCGTTCAATGTAATGTTTAGATTGAATATCTAAATAAGAAGCTGACCAAAACGGAATTACAGAATTTGATTTTTAGTGAATGTCCTCAAATATGCCTAAAGTGTCGGGAATTGTCATTAGTAATATAGTAATAAATCTATCAGCAGTTATGCTTATAATTAACTGTGGTGTGGAGCCATGAAGGACCAGTACAGGTAGCAACTTGGTATTCCATATTGATTGTCGGTTTAATGATGTGTTTAACGTGCAATGAAATATTTTAGCTTTAACTGTGTTCTCTAGAAGGTTGTATTAAAAGTAGTGTCATTAGCCTCTATTATATCAAATTAGAAGTAAAAGGGGCTTCTGTGTGAGTCTGATTATAACTTTTTTATTTCTTGGAATATTTTTACCTCATAAAAATCAAAGGCATTTATAGTATGAACTTAATATAGTTCCAGTAAAACAAGATGATATATTTATTTAGGTTTGTCATTTGTTTAATGAGTGTAAATATTTTTACAAGATCCAACAAAATCAGTATATACTAGCCATAACAGACTTTAGCTGCTATTCCAGAACAAGAATATTTTAATTATTAAAAAAAAATATCTATATATATATATATATATTGTGGATCCATCCTTGTGACACCATCTCCCTCTAGCCCTAATATTGGAGATTAAATAATTGTAAATATTTGCTATTTTGTGCAGTTACATATATTTTAATTGTACAAAGGATATAGGGCCCCTTAAACTGTCTCCACAGCTGAAAATATGTATATTTATGACAAGTGCTTGCTATTTTTGCATTAGCAATGGTGTATCACTGTACCTATATCTCTCCGATAGACATTGCAAGTCCTACTCAGGAAATGTCCCAGAAAGGAATTCTGTAAAAGCCTTTCTCTTTGTTAAGATGGGTACCATTAGCATAAGAATGATGTGTACTACTGGTAATTCTGAAGGCATCGCTGGAAGTGAAACTCTTTGGGACGAGAGTATTGAATACCGTTAAAATACAGAGAAGTGGTTTCTAGGGGGGCTTTTGAACTTTTAACTAAGATGTAAGTTCTGCCAACTCTTAAATAGCAGCTTCAGATAGGGCAGTAATCTTCTAGTGATTGTATATATATTCAAGAAGCATGCTGAAGTTTCTCTTTGGTGGGAAATATTTTTTTGAAGCTTCTCATGATATTTATTTTATACTCAGTTTGGCTTGTAATTGTTTTAGATGCTGGGAATGTTTTGGTTTTGAAAATAAAGTATAAACGGTAGTTCTAATAGCATAAAGTTAGTGTAGGTTGTCCTTATTGATTCTAATTGTGGACATTGTCTTGTAAACAAGGCCACCTGCTAACATTTTTTCTCGATTTCTTGCTATTGCACTTAACATCAATAAGATTGTCTGTCATCATGGCCTTAAAATGGCATCTTTCTTGAGTGGTTGAATGTAGGTCGTCCTTTTCTGGGTTTGCAGCCTCATCCCGCTTCCACTCTTTCCCGCTTATTCAGCCTGTGTACTAGTCATGAAAAGTCTCACCTGTGAGATGTAGAAAAAAATAATTGAATTGCTACAAGAACCGATTGCATTTTACCATCTACCGAAGGCTGTAAACCATGAATTATTCTTGTTTATTTTGCGGCACTTGATTTTGCTTCACAGTCAGACTGGTTAAGAATATCAACATCTTTCCTCCTTGTAATGGTCATATGTTTTCACCTAAAGAGAATTTTTCAGCACGACTGCTGCTACCTGTTGTTGTCTTTAATGCTAAGGCTGATCTGTGCAACATATAAAAGCTGTTTTGTCACTGATATGTGGGACCCATTACCGATAATCAGCTCATGAGTATGGTTGCATAATATGAGTTACGTTGCAGAAATGTTTCTCGATTGAGGAAGCATGTTGTTATCTGCATTTCAGCATCTGCAAGGGCTCTTTTGCTTATTGTGTTTAGAGCTGATGTGTCAGATTACAGTTACAATGTTAGTTGGATGCTCTTTTACTGTTTGTTCTCACCATCGCTTGCCACAGATTAGCAGATTTAAGCGAATGAATAGCGCTGCTAATTGCCAGCGCATCACTTCCTTAGGTTCACTCTCAGGCCTCCTCCCTGAAGGCTTCAGGTCTTTGGGTCACCATTGTGGACAGCAGGTGGAAACTGCTCACGCCACATGTGGAAACGGAGCACAGGGAGGCACGGAGGGAGAAAGTGTGCCGGCCGTGTCGAGTGAGGCCGCAGGCTGCATGCTGCACCTGAGACGCAGGCGAATTTTTCCACATAGTGCACTTTTAGGAAAACCATTCGGGCACTCAATGTCCAAACCTCTTTACTTGACACCTTTGCTGCCACTTTTCTGTGAATAGTTTCCGGTTAACGTACCAGTTTTCTGTCACGGAGTGTGCTGTCTAGTATGTTCGACATTATGTCACTTCCAGCATAAGGTAAATCTATATATATTTTTTTAATCTATGCAATGCATCTGATGTGTAGCACAGCTTCGGTTTTCGTCTTTGTGTTGAAATGTTGTGTCTGAATGTTGAGTATAGTATTTCAGCTGTTTGCATGTACTGCTGATTTTTATTTTTTTTTGTATGGTGAATTTGTAATGTTGCCTACATTTTGTTAATACTTGTATTAAAGGCATTTCTGATGGAAATCAAGGCTTTGCGTGTTATTCTCTGAGTATTTTAGTACTGCATCAAGCTGGATTCATATATTTTGTGCAATTATTGGATTAAGAAAATTAGTACATTTTAAGAATTCAATGGTGTGCAACAGCTTCTGCCGTGGTTTTGCTTTTCCACATACGTTTTATTTATAGCTACTATGTGGGCATTTCATATATTCACATATGGCCGTTTCCTAATGAAAAAGCACCTGATTCTGAGTGGCGTCAGAGGCCTGCGTGTGTCTGCAGCGTCAAAGTTTCTTGTCTAAATCGTTGCAGGATCAGTCTCAGTCCGGTCATCTGGTGCTCCTCCAGTGTTAATGTCAAGGTCAAGCTCAAGGGTGTCAGTAAGGAGATGAGCGTCTCTCATTGGGGAATACAGTGGCTGTACACAAATGATGTCAGAAGTTACCAGAAAACCGTGCCGTGATCCTCGGTACACAGACTTCAAGCAAAGCCTGAACGCTTCCAATTTGTCATTTCTGAGCTTCCTTACCAGTTTTCTGAACAATGTTATGTTTGCTACTGTTCTTTGTTACCTAACTGGCTAGCTTTGGAAGTGTGACATTACACATGTAGTTCTGTGCCATAAAATGTGAAGATGTCTTGTGTGATGATTTAATTGGTGTTCGCTGTCTTTTAAAATCTGACTGAGCTCCGAAATGAGGCAAAGTTCACAGGCCCGCAGGAGCACATGCACTTTATAATCAATATGATGAATTTGAGGTGACTTTCCATGACAGTGTTTCTATGCAGAGGCCTCCTGTCCGTGGTGAATTCTGCGGGTGGATCATGTTGCAGGTGGGGGCTGTGTGTGTTCTTCCCTGAGCCACTCTGAGCGATGCATGAGGTGCTCCGAGATCGATTCTTTTAGCCGGGAGGGAGGAGCTTCTCCTGAGAGCAGATAATTTATGAGAAACGTCATGTTACCCCTTAGATAATGTTTTTGAGCAGCACGGCCAGAAATCTCCTGCAGTGCATTCAGTCAGTAATCTAATATCTAAGGTTTCTAGAGCAACGTGCACACTATGCACAGTGTGGCCTGGAACAAGAAGAACCGGTCATAATTGTGAAATTTAAGGTCCGTCAAAGCTGGTGTTGTTGCTATAGTTTAAAGGGTAGCGTCATGAACCAGATTGATATCACGCAGATACATGTCACTTTTAAGTAGTCTTTCATTAACCTTTTATTGTGAAATAGATATTTATTTATCTACCACAAAGTCACAGAACTAGGTAGTTCTTCAGTGCAGAAAACGGCTAAAGATAACTGAGCTGTTCAAATTCCTGTATCACCCCATATAAACTAACTATGTCATGTGACATTATGCTCTTTGTCTTAAGATGGACTCTGGGTGATAAAACCGCAGGGAAATTTGGAGGGTTTTCACAGAACTGGGAAAGAATCCAGAGAAATGTCCCTGTGGGTTTTTTTTTTTCAATGCCTGGGGAGCCTGGTCATTACTGGAAAAACAGAATAATCATGGGAGATGACTATTTGCTGCTTGGAAATGGCAGTGTTTACTTTAGCAGAATTTTCCATATGAGGAAAGCATTCCTAGAAGAGTTTATCAATCTCTGCTTAACATTCCTTCTCAGAAAGAATTCCTGGAGAGCTACACATATAGCACTGCTGTTGCTAAGGAATGTCACATGAGGTGACAGGGATGAAAGTGTACATGTGTGACATTCAGTTGAAAAGACCACAGCTGAATTTAAGGCAGGTGAAAATTCCTAACTTCTTGACTGTGTTCTTTGTGTCCCTAACAGTACTTTCTCCTTCAAAGTCAACAACATGTTGAAGGACAGGATCAGAGGCCCACGGTGTTTGATTAAATGCCTCTACCAGTGATATCAGACCGAGACACATTGCTGCACTGGGATTTGTAGGTGAGTATTTGATGGCCTACCCAGTATTTTAGATCTCTGATCTTTCCATAATTTTACTTAAATGAGAATATTCACATTCAATGGTACAAAAAATGATATAGCCCAATTTACTTGGCTTAGTAATCAATAATTCAGTTTTATTTAACAACCTTTATTTATACCTTTTACTTAAAATTTTTCCAATTTCAGAAACATGCCATCTCCATTACCGATCTATTGTGCAATTACATGTGTAGAGGAAGTGGTAAATGTCATTGAATATGTTCAATTTGTATAACTTTATAACTATTTTAATCATAGATACATATGTGCTTGGAATGCTTGTGCAGTGGGAAAGGAAGGAAGCTAGGAAAACATGAAAGGTCATGACCTGGAATCCATGCACTCTGATTGGTGCAGCATTTGGCACCCATCTCCTCATTGGTCCCTGTTGACCTTACTTGCCATTGTGTGTCTTACAATGGCCAGCAGCCTCTTCCAAGCTGCAATTCATCAAATTGAGGTATTCCTTCCCCCTCTACTGGCCTCCTTAGAATTCAGGTTTTTAATTCTATTGCTGGCATTGGCTGGAGTTATCTGTCTGCCAAAACATTTCCTGTTATTCAAAGTGGATAAACAGAGAGAGAGAGGAAACACAAATAAATTATCCCATAAGTGATTGTGTGGGTCAGCTGATCAGGAACAGCATCCAGAAAACCATGATATATGCTTGCTGTAAAAGCCTACAGACATTAACATTTTAACAAGAAGTTGAACAACCGCTCACAAAGTTAGAACACTTCCTGAGTTTGTTACTGTTACTGTTACTAAGATCATTAAATACCGAGCATCTTATCAGGTGGCATGCAATATTCATGGGAAACGTAGGTGATTACATGTAAACTAGAAAGCGGATGCATTTATGTAAATGTTAATGTTAATTTAACACAAGTTAATCTGCTCACATCCCTAACTTGTAAACAGTTCACCTGCAGACCAGCGGAGCACACATAACCACATAACCACATAACCAAAGGCTGTTGCTTGAATTTCTAGGGAAACACGTGAGCTGAAAATGTTGTAAAATCTCACTGTGCTGGGTCCATGTTAACCCTCTGCCGATCCTTCGCACGGTGGTTTCATTCCTTATCTTGCCCTTTCAGTGTCACCATTCCTGCCAGGTCAATCCTTCACACCCACCTTGGTTTATGGTGACTTTGCTGTATTTGTAGCACCTTGGGTTGCACACGAGCATCACGTGCACTGGGAGTACTTGGTTGCTTCCAGCACGTCTGCAGCCTGTGAAGTGGGTGACAAAGGACTGCTTGCCGTCATGCAGACACACTGCTCTGTGTTCTATCCGGTGTCTTGTAGGGGACGAGCTCCTCCTCCGCGCACGCTTATTCGGCTGCGGCTGATGTAATCCCCAAGGCCAGTAGGCTGTAATTCATTCAGACAGCCTCAGCGGAACCATGTCCTGGCAATTCATAACGCCGGTCTACCTCCCAGCAAAGGACCCAGCACACCTGAGGAGGGAGAGCAGAAAACACGTCCTGCAACCTTTGCTTTTTTTAATAACAAAGATTTAAATCTAATAGCGTCAGCTGAAATTGAATCAGAGGCTCCAAATTTGGAATTGTTTTTATTTGCACCAAACCATTAATGTCGTAGCTCTACTGTGCCCTGATAAAATTGTGTATCGATTACTGCCCTTCATTATTTCCGACATCTCACCTTAGGCGTATTGATTTCAGGGAGGTGGTTCAAAGCAATGAACCGTGTGAGTGGGTCGGGGGGGGGGGGGGGATTGTGGCAACAGTAAAAGTTGTTGAATTGGGGGCGTGAGCAGATAATCCTTTGTGTTCATTTGTTTTTAATTTTCTGTGAATAGATTTCCAGGTGTTGTGTGGCTGCCATCAATGATCAGGAGAGTCCCAGAACATTCCGCCAGAGGTGGATTTCTATTATACAGCACAAGTTTAAGCTGAAGCTCTGTAAGTGTTAATATCATACACAGCTTTACAATAAATATCTCTTGCCTTGGAAAAGTAGGACGAATCCACTGTGCATGTGGGCCGCATCCACCCATCCTGGCCCGGTTTGGAGTCCCCGGGGGTGTGAAGCGAGGCCGCACAGACGCAGAACAGATCAGTGGTCTAAGAGTGACACCCCCCCCCCCACAAAGATCTGGAATGTATGCGAGGGTCCCACCGAATGCCCCCGCTGGTGAAACGGCTGGGGCCACTGGGGATAGCTGCAGCCGGCCAAAAACAGCGTGCACGCCCCTGAGCCTGCTGCGAACGACGCATAGCTGCCCTCCGTTAATCTGCTGCTAGATGTGATCCATGGTGGAGGCACCTGATATGCACAAGGGGGAAACGCTGTCTGCTCACGGCCCCTGGCAACAGAGCCTGCAGATGCAGTGGGTAACAAGCAGAAATGCAGCTGTCTACTCACTGGGTGAAAACCAGCCACCGAACAAGGACAGGGATAACGAGATTAAACATGGGTGTGATCAACAAATAAAGATTTGTCCTACTATATACAGCTCCGGAAAAAATTAAGAGACCAGGTTTTTTGTTTCACCGATGTCTCAGTTTATGGGTGTGTGTCTATGAATAATACATATATTTTTTTCAAACTGCAGCCTGATTCTTCCCTGCTTCTCATTAACAAAGGGCTTCTTCCTTGTTTTATGGGACTTCAGACCTGCTTCTAGGAGCCTGATATGAACTGTCCTTGCAGTGCACTTCACACCTGCCCTTATCAATTCCCATTCTTTTTGAAGGTCACTGGAGGTCATCCTTCGATTCATGAGAAATGATCATCTCCGGCATTAGTTGCTTCTGCCCTTTACCTGGCTGGTTTCTGGTCGTTCCCAGTGTCTCCTGCTTCACCTTATTCCTGTGTACTGCTGTCTTATAAACTTTGAACCTGGTAGCAACCTGCTGCTCAGCAGAACCAGGATTAAACCAGAATTAAAAAATGCAGATTTTTCAAAAATATAGAGTGATCTCTACATTTTTTCCAGATGTATGTAGAATGTATGTATTCATCTTCAATCTTTTGTACTGGGGTAAAAATGGTAAATATAGATACAAAATATGCCTGCATTCTAGTTGGAAGCTCTTATTTATACTATATGCACATTAAACTGGGTGTGTTTAACAAGCACGGGGTTTGTTTTGGTTTTTTTAACAGTGATCAGATCTTTCCTCTCATGCCGCTTCACCCAGGCAGCCCTTCCATGAGAATGCAGGTGGCTCTTTTGTAATCGGCCATGACTTGGGCTTGCATGCCACATGCCCCATATTCCTCACTCACGCTCAGGCACTTTAGGACAGGTATCTAGCTGTCAGCACAGCCGGGGCATCTGTGCACAGCTCTCCAGATGCGCAGAGCGTCTTGGTGCATCATGGGAAAGCATCCAGTTTGTCTCCCTTGTCAGAAGGCGCAGCTTAGTCTCAGCACTGAAGCCCAAATGAGCTCCCCCCCATCCCCCTCGCCTACCGGACTGATGAGCCAGCTCCCGCGTTCCCTACTCCCCTGTGCCCTCTGACCCCTGCCTGCTCGCACAGGTGGGAGCCAATCGCGACAACGCCAGCGCTCATCATCGTCACCAATGCTGTCGAACGGCAACACAGCATCACTGCATTTGCATCTCAAGGAACATCAGTACATCATCTCCTCCATTTCAGCAGCGGTTTGCTTTACTGTTGCTGGAAACTCATGTGTTTATATTTATGAGTGTTTCAACCAGACGGTTGTCAATTTACCCCAGTGTTACAACAGAAATCAGAATCCCCCACACAGTCCACATTTTTGCTCCCTCCCAGCTCCCAACACACCTGGTCCAGGTATTTGGAGTTCTAGATTGATTGGTTCAGGTGTGTTGGGAGCTTGGAGGGAGCAAAAATGTGGCCTGTGTGGGGTCCCCAAATACTGGGATGCGAAACTTTATACACTTCATGTAGGGGACATGAGTGACATGCTGTGTGGCTTAAAAGAACATTTGGATGCCTTAATATCAGGCAATATGTGTTGAGTAGGAATCCTTATGCCCCTGTAATGTGTTTTAGAACAAGTCACTGAATATCTAGAAGCACCGGTGTGTCCAGGGTTCCTTCTAGCTGCCTGTTAGGGAATTCACCCCACACTGATACATGGCTCTGTCACTGATTTTATGATGCCAGGTTTTGGTGTGGAATTACACATCTAAGTTGTAGCTGACGGGTTAACTTTCCCTGATTTGTGAAGAACCTAAATAGCACTGATTGTCTCAGTCTTTCCAGCTGAACCCTCACGTAGCGTGCCTTGTGGCCCAGCATGCATTGCTGCTGAACAGACATCATTGCTGGGATTGTTTTTGGGTGTGCATTAGTCCCTGTTGCTTTATGTAACACAGCGGTCAGGATTTGGGAATGTGGTACCAAGTGGTGTGTGGCTCACTTGCTTCGGGTGCTGTTCCTGTGATCAGAAGGTCACTGATTCCAGTGCCACGGTTCACTGAGTAATTCCACCTTTGGGCTCTTGAACGATTAACCACTAATTGCCCCAGGGACCTTCTGATCCTGCTTTCTCTGTTATTTGTTGGTTCGGCTGAGCATATTTGCTTCAGTAGCTCAATAAGTAGGCTGCTACCCTACTAATGTGAAGTTCTTGGGTTCTAATACCAGTAAACTCATTTAAATTATGGCCCTGCCCTTCACCATCAGTTGCTTTGGATAGAAGTAGAAGTGTCTGGGGCTTCTTCTCTTTGCAAGGATCCTCCCCTCCACTAGGTGGCAATATTTGTCAGTGCAGTAGAATAAACAGCAACTCTTCACAACCCTCCTTTCTGTCCCACTGCAATCATTTTCACAGCAGTACGTTTGTAAACATGGAATCCGAACAAGGTCAATACAGCCAAAGAGCAGAAAACACAAGTTATTTTCTACGCCAAATCTAATTATGAACAGCTGAAGACAGCTGACTACACCAACACTGGCTATGATATTTATAGAATATCATGCATTAACAGTATCCTAATACTATGACAAATCACAAATCAAATTAGTGGTAAGTTGTTTGATCCTTTTATCATCGTCATGTGTTCTAGCTTATGCAGTTCCGTGATTGTTTTCTTCATCGCTAAGAGATCTTTATACTACAGATCTTTGTGCTTGACTGTATCTCGGGTTCAGATGATGACCAGTCTGATGATCATATTAATGAGAAAACAATGAAACACTATTAGCTTTGAAACTTCACACTGAGTGTGTGACATTTTAGTGTTTGTGACATTCTGCTTCATTTATAAAAGCACAATAGAACATAAATCCCCTGTGGGTTTAATTACTGCTGGTTCAAATCAGTGCATGCAAACAAACACTATAAATCTGTTACGCAGCACAGCTCAACAAAGTAATGAAA
>JAABNX020000027.1:137533-155248 GCA_015163995.2 Mormyrus lacerda | reverse complement strand
CTGTGACACTGCGCTGTATGGTCCCCCTCGTGCTCTGGATGCAGTGACATTGCACTGTGTGGTCCTCCTCGCGCTCTTGTTGCAGTGACACTGCGCTGTATGGTCCCCCTCGTGCTCTGGTTGCAGTGACACTGCGCTGTGTGGTCCACCTCGTGCTCTGGTTGCGGTGACACTGCGCTGTATGGTCCCCCTCGTGCTCTGGTTGCAGTGACATTGCGCTGTGTGGTCCACCTCGTGCTCTGGTTGCAGTGACATTGCGCTGTATGGTCCCCCTCGTGCTCTGGTTGCAGTGACACTGCGCTATGTGGTCCCCCTCGTGCTCTGGTTGCAGTGACATTGCGCTGTGTGGTCCACCTCGTGCTCTGGTTGCTGTGACACTGCGCTGTATGGTCCCCCTCGCGCTCTGGTTGCGGTGACACTGCGCTGTGTGGTCCACCTCGTGCTCTGGTTGCAATGACACTGCGCTGTGTGGTCCACCTCGTGCTCTGGTTGCTGTGACACTGCGCTGTATGGTCCCCCTCGTGCTCTGGTTGCAGTGACATTGCGCTGTGTGGTCCCGCTCATGCTCACTGGCAGGGGTGAGTCAAGCTGACCCCCTGGGGCCAGGCGGCTGTGAGAGCAGCTCGCACCAAAGGGAAACTGGTCTCCTGCCCACTGTGGCCAGAGGCTCTCTATTAAATATTAAAGTGAACTGACACACGGAACAAAAAAGAAGCCCCAAATATCTGGGGGAAATTATTATTTGAAGTATCAAATTTACTAGCAAAATGTGTTTTAAGATTTTGGTGGGCAGGAAGGCTGCAGTCACTCCTGCCTGTGTGCAGCAGTCTTGCCTTTTTGTGTTATTTCTTTGCCTGGTCCATCGCTATAGAAAATGCTTTCTTCTCCATGCAGTTGTCCTTGTCTGTATCCAGTGTTTTTTAAAATTCAGGCATTTGTTTTATGGTGGTTTCGTGACTCATGTTTCATGGCTCCAAAATCAGTGAGGTCCTCAGGCATTATTGTTATTGGTAACGTTCGCCATCCAGCTTAGAATGAGAACGTGTTCAAAAAACGCTGAATTTGGGACAAAACACAGCATTGTCTGGTATATTGCCTTTGACAGCATTGGCCTGTAATGATTCTCATCCCAGCCAACACCATAAAACAGTAAACATAACTGTGGTGAGCTGGTTTTACGTCTATGTGATCCGTCGATAATCGTCCACCATACGACATCTTGCTCCCTGATGCCGAATCTACACAAATGACTGCCCACATTGGGCCGTGCAACTTACAGGGGTTAAACTAATTACTTTGTTCACAATTCTTAAGGGTATTTCCCTACACTGTCTCCTTTGGCAGGCTTTAAAGACAATTATCTGAAACCAAGCAGTAAAACTATTCAATAAAAGTTACTGGCTTTTCATAAGGATTACAATACTGTGTACAAGCATTCAGACCCTTGACAAACACACACTTTGCTGGGTAACAATCAAAAGCCAGTGTAAAACAGTGGTAGATTCTGACCCAAAAAGACTCGAGGCTGTAATTTCTGCAGAAGGTGCTTGCAACAAATTTCGAGTTCAAAGGTTTCAATACTTATGTAAACGGCATATTTTCAGTTAATTAAAAAAATGTGATGTAAAACTCATGTTGACTTCATTTGGACTATTATTATTTTAATTAAAATTCCACACAGAATGAAATATTAAAGCATTCTTTTGTTATCCAGTGAAATGTGTGATTTTGACATGGGCCTCTTTCAGTCATATGGCGCGGCCTGGATCCCAGGCACAGCAACTGGCAGCGCTGCCCCTCGTCCTGAAGAGAATGCTTACAGGCAGAGTCACTGTTTATGTTTCAGCTCTGTTTTGCATTGCAGCTTTCTCTGTTCCCCACAAGCCCGGTGCTTTTATTCAAGACCTGAGTGAAAAACCATGGGATTTCACATAATCCATAGTATTAAAGCAAATATCCTGTGAGTTCATGTCAGTGACTTTAGAGGAATTCTTTTATTTAAAAAATATTAAATTCCCTGAAACATAACCTTGCAGTCACCATGAGCTTGTATTGAAGAAGTGGTTTGGAAGCAGAATGGATGGCACAGGGTAACACTGTCACCCCAGTGTTAGAGACTCCAATTCCATCTCCGTCCCGTGTGCCTGGGCATGGCATGTTCCTTCTGTGTTCTGCTAGTTTCCTTCTGCAGTACGCAGCCTTGAAGGTAGGCATATTGGGATCCATAAATCAGGGTTCCCCAGTCCCGGTCCTGCAGGTCCAGTCTGCAAAACAGCAGTGGCAGTCTGCAACCGGCTCAAATACACCTACTAATCCCAACAGCTGGCTGGTGAGCTGAATAAGGCGTGTTTTGAGCAGGGAAATCTCCAAACTGGCCATCCAGAACCAGAACTGAGGAACCCTGTACTAAATTATCTGCAATGGCTGATTGTGTTGGTAAACGTATGAGGTCTGTGTCTTTTGATGGATTGGCATTCTGCCAGGGTGAACCTTGCTTTGTGCCCCATGCTGCCTGTAATAGGTAACAGACCACTGGCAATCCAGTCCAGGATAAATTATTGAAAGTTGTTTGGGATAAACATATAGCATATAGGTGTTATAATCCTGCCATCCTGGTCATGTAGTAATAAGAGGATGGATGGATTGGAGTTCACAGGGTAATGTCAGAAATAGTTTATCTGAGTAAGAATTTGAAAGATGGATGGATTGAACAGGCTCGGAATATTATAGATGATCTATCGTATAGGACATGTGCAATTGCCATCAGACTACAGCGTGATGCAGTGACATGATCTGTATTTCTAAATGTTTTTAGTGCGTCAAGTTAAAATTAATTTGCGCAGCCTCTAACAAATCGGAGCAATAATGATTAATGCTATTTGGTAGTTATTGCAACACGGGACACTGAGGAAACAAATGAAAGCGGTCTTATAAGAGCTGTTCCTAGCTGGGGGGGGGGGGGGGAGTTGCATTGTGGGTCTTTGAAACTGATCCAACAGAGTGGAGATGGCGCTGCGTACAGTGTGAGCGGCTCGGCAGGCAAAGTTTGGAGAAGCTGCAGAGTTCGGCGAAGTGTAGGAGAGCCGCGCTTTAACAGGGGCTTGTCTTTTTCTCTGCGATATTAATATTTCCACGTGGCTCTGCATAAAAATCCGAGGTGGTGATGCGTCGTTTTCTGCAGGAGGTTTTGTAAAGGCGAACAGCGAGTTCGGAAGACTTTTTACCGCAAAAGTGCGTGTGCTTCAGGACTTTGTATCTCAGCGGGGTTCCGTGCCGTTTTACACCGGGGCGAGTAAATGAGATACGCGGAGCTGCGGGGCTGTATTACGGGATTTCATGACCGAGGCGGGCTTAGTTTCGCTATCATGAGTTATCAACGGGGGGGTCAAGTCGAAAACTGATAAAAAGCCATGAACGACCCCCGCGATAAGGACTTGACACCCGTTCCGAGGAAGCGCCGCCTCATGGCTGCAGTGCTACCCGGGGAAGAGAGCGCATTACCCGGCGATGGACTCAGACTGGACCGGAACGGGATAGGACTGATTTACTGTTTCGTTTGTGGGAATGGTGTGACAGCCGGCAAAGAACTGAAATTGCAAGTCAGGCACCGGAGAGATAAGGATCCGTTTTTCCCGTTTCTGCAGCACCAGGAACCGGCCCCGGGGGCTGCCGAGGTGGCCGCGGACGGATGCGTGCTGGTCTGCGCCGTGTGTCACTGCTTTCTCGGCGAGCAGTGGAACTCTTTCGAAAGGTCCCGTACGCCGCTGGAGAAGCGCATGTACTGGCTTAAGAGGCCGTACCAGTGCGACTCCAGGAGGGTGCCCCAGGACTGGGACGCGTCTTACGACCTGGAGCGGAGGGTCAGCACAGGCAGCCGGCACTGCGACGCCACCGACTCGGACTCCTCCACTTTCTCCGACAACGACAACGCGTCCGACCGGGAGCTGGATTTCATCGGCAGAGCCGGCGCCAGCAAGGAACAAAGTTTTCGGCTGTCCGGGTACAGAGACGGCGCTGGGAAAAACTGCGGCGTCAGTGTGAAAAATAGCCCCGATTCTCAGCGGCTGGTCCGGTGCACTGCGCAGGATTCCCTGAAATCAGATGGTACTTTGTCGCCGAGGGGCTCCGCTCTGATGATCAATCATGCGTCTCTGTCTGCCGCCTCTCTGGTTTCCCCCCACGACCGCCAGCCCCTGCGCCACTACGACACCCCGCCCGCAGACGCCACCATGCAAGACAACGGGATCATTATACGCAACAAGCACTGGATGCCAGAGGGGATTGCCAAACATCTGGATCTACTCCAGCAGGCTGCTGATGGCTCAAGGTATCTGCTGGGTCGCAAAAATCACATGGCGGTTGATGCTGTGGATGCATGCTCACCTGCTGGTGTCGCGCGGAAGAAGAGCGAGGGTGGGGGTCACAGCGGCAGCGACTCGGACAGCGACGAGATAAACATTACGAGTGAGGATGACCTGGATTTTTTTGACGTCGGTAGCAGGACAGAGGGTGGAGGGGCCCGGAGTAGATGCCCAGGGACACAGAGGAGCCCCGCTCCCAAGTCGCGGGGTGGCAGCGGCGCAGTGGAGGAATGTGTGTGTTACATTTGTGGTAGCAGGCTGTCCCAGTCTGGCCAGTTCAGGGTATACGTGCAGAAGCAGGAGAGGGCTGTGGACGAACCCTTTTTCCCTTTCTTGTGGCTGCATAACGCCCCCCCTGGAGCGACACCCCTAAGTCCCGGTGGGGGAACTCTTGTGTGTGCCACCTGCCACACCTCCCTCATGCAGCAGTGGCAGGGCTTTGAGCTGGCTAGTGTGCCCGTGCTGCAGCGTCTTTACGTCGTTCCGCTGAACACGTCGGCCGTCGGCACGTCGCCTCACTCTGGTGGCAGCCAGGGGGCGCTGGAACTCTCCTCGGAGGCTTGCTTCCTGTGTGGCCAGGAATGTGGCCCGGACATGCGGGTGGCCTGCATCCAGGCGGGGGTGGGCAAGGCGCGTGGCACCATGCACTTCCCCTTCATCGGCCTGTTGCCCCGCCCACCGAATGCCAGGGGGGTGCAGGATGGCCAGGTGCACTGTTGCACTCTATGCCACAGCATCCTGGAGGATCTGTGGGCGGCGTACCGACTCTGCCTCAGCGAAGAGCTCATCACCTCTGTCGGGCCCTTTTTGGGGAGGTACCACCAGGTGACCAGCATGGACCCCCCCCGGAGTGGGCCCCGGACGGGCCTAGCCTGCGTGTGCTACCTCTGTGGTGCCGAACTGGATGCTGGCGGAGAGTTCCAGTTGAGCGTGAACCCACCGGGCCGCCGTGGCGAGCGTGAGCCCTTCTTCCCCTTCCTCACGGTGCAGCCGCCAGCGCCGCGCGCCAAGCCCGTCGACCCCACGGGCCTGGTGTCAACTTGCGCCCTCTGCTACCACGACCTGCGCGCCCAGTGGGCTCTCCACGAGGGCCGCCTTGGCCAGCCTGCCAGCAGCCCCTGGTCCAGGCAGTACAGTTGCGACACCTTCGTCTGCTTTTTCTGCCGGCAGGAGAGGAGGCGTTGTCTGGGCCTGAGGGAGGTGCAGGTGGCGCGGCTGCCTGTCTTCCTGTACGCACCCCGGGGGGGGCGTACTCTGGTGGTGGATGATGGGAAGAAGCTGATCATTGGTTCCTGTGTGGATTGTAAAGCGATGGTGTTGGCAGGGCAGGCGATGAGCCAGAACTCGCTACTGGGAATCTCCTCACCTCTGGGCAAGCACAAGGTAACCATGTCCTAAGCCGTGCGTCTCAGCAGTGTGTCGCTTCAACTGCGTCATGTGACCTGTATCTCTCTCCGGCCCGCTGGATCGTACACTAGAATGGGTTTGACTGTTGAGGATTTTAGCCCGTTTGCTAATTATTATTAATGTCTTAATATTCGTTCATACCAAACTTTCCGGCTGTTTGGAAAAAGTGCCCCCAGAAACATCAGCTCTGGTGGGTTTTCTGTGTTTTTTCCACTGTCTCCACTGTCAACATGAAGCAAAGAGCCAGGGCAGAGAAGCTTTGGTGCCTTGGAGAAGTAAACATTCAGCTCTGTTTGGTTTTTATGGACTTGTCACATCCACATCAAGCTCAGATCTGGTTGTGTTGCTCATGGACGTGAGTGTGCGTTTGCGTGAGCGGGTTCCACGCTGCCTGTCGGGTGTGTCCTCTTGCAGTTGTGGCTGACCGGTCTGCGGGCTTGTCAAGCTGTGTCTTGGCACTGCCGCCATTTAACTCGAAGCTCTGTGAAATGTCCCGTGTAAACTGGGTGATTTTGTCAGCATGAGGTGAAGGAAATCCCCACAGGGAATCAGAGCGATGAAGAAGGCAGAGAGATTCACAACCTTCAGGGATCTTTGTGTAAGTACAGTAAAGTTCAGGGGTCAGAGGCCAGAAATGGCAGTGATGCTAGTTGTGGCAATGGGGGTGTGGTAGATATCCAAAAGCTGGGTCTCAGAAATCATTGAGATTGACCAGTTGAGATGTTTGCTCATCTTCTTTTCACAGATCTATATTTCTGTCAGTCTCCACAGCTGGTTAGGGGTCCAGCCAAATCTGACACAGATGGAGCTTCTGTGAAGCAGGCAGGCAGTTGTGACAGATGTGTGTCTCATTTTACGTCGTGTTCAGCTTGGTGGTTGTCATTTCCAGTGTGCTCAGAGGGTCACCAACCTGCCCTGAAATAGAACTGCCTGACCAAAGCTCGCCGGGGCTTCTGGGAAATCGTCTCAGACCCCAGTGACCTAGAGGGTATCTCGAGGAGAACTGGGAGGCATGAGGACACTGGGGCCCACTGGTGCGGGGATGACTTTATGGCTCTGGAAGGGCTTGGGACAGGCAGGGGGGGGTGCTGGGAAACAGGTGCTGTGTCCTTCTGTGACATGCGATCTGCCTGGGGTCATGGCTGTCACTGCGCTCATATCATGAGAAATCCCACATATGTTTCCTTCACTTCCTGCCTTAGATTTGCAGAAACAGCGGGTTGAAATGAAAGAGAGAGTGTGGGGGGGGGGGGGGAGAGTCAGTTTATCTTAACTCTGGAGGTGTTTCCTCAGTCTCTGTCCTCCAGGTCTACACTTAATCCTTTATATGTTGTGTAGGACTGAACAGAATTGTGTGCTGACTTTGCCGTGTGCCCCCAGATTGTATGCTAATGTAAACACCCACTCCCATGACAAAACAAAGGCAAGGTGATTCCCCATCCACTTTAAACAGGTCATTACACGTGAGCATCCACATGAAATTGGATTTGACACAGTGCTGCATGGCAGCCAGACATTTTATATATAGCGGGCGACGCACTTTGTGGAGAGTCCTAATTACGCAGTCAAATTGCAGGCCGCGGGCCTCTTCGATCGTAATTAACCTCCTGACACGGCGCCCTGGTCGGCTACCCAGTCCCGGAAACGCGGCTCAGTGCTGCCGCTTCCCCTGCACATGATTTCTGGGGGTCACCTGTGCTCCGCTGTCCTTTGTGTGAACTGCTGGGGGGGGCCCAGGCGAGTCCTGCTAGTTAATCTGGTAGCAAAGCAGCAGTGAGCTGGAAACAGGTCAGGTCAAATCACACACACTCCTGTGTAATGATGTTGGTGCAGACACAAGTGGAAGTGTACAAAACAAAATGATTTATTCATTATAAAACCATCGCATAGTATTTTGGACAGAATCCTTAACTATGTCCCCCCTATTATTCTTTAGCTACCCCCTCAAATTAGGTGCTGCTTTCATTTTGGACGTTGTCGTACAGTATTTATTTTCTTGTTTATTTTTTGATGTTTTTTTTTTACAGTTGAGGTCTCGTAGAATTATCTGCCTGAAGCTGTAACTCAGTTGTGCAACAGGTGTGAGTGTTTTGAGTGTTTTATTAGGCCTCGATTCAGGCTCAGCTTGCGGCTCAGTCTGCAGTGACATTCTCTGTGCTGGCAGCCGGGAGCTCCGATCGCTGTTCTGACCCGGACCCCTTGCAGAAGACGCACTGTGAGGTAGTGCAGTGCGTATGCTGGGGAGTGAGGCGTGCTGCTCTGGGTGCAAGCATGTGAGTGTATGATGCTGGGGGGGGGGGCGTTCTCCAAAATCCATAATCCATAATGGTCTATTGTGAAATGTCGTGTGGTTCGGGGCAGTGTGTTATATGCCGTACGTGACAAGGATGAGATAATGACTATATAGATGTTAGTGTTTGTGTGTATGTGTTTGGGCAAAGTTTTAATGTTCACAATGGCTGTTTCAGTACATTTAAGTTGGTTCCTTTTAAGTGTGGAGGAAAATCGAGAGTGACAGCAGACTTGCAATTCTTAAGCCAGTCCAGATATACAGAGGGTGATTTCAAAGGCTTTGGAGAAGAAAACACCACATTCTTAGTTTTAAAGGTGGTGGAACCTTATTCTGTTTGACTGAAGACTGAGATGATGTTCTGTGGAAATGCATTTTTTTTTCAATTTGTCTTTATATGTGGGATTGTGTTATTTTTATGGTGAAAATACTAAATGCTGTACATAAAATAATGTAGCCTCTTAGCAAAATGTCCCAAGATATGGAGTTTGTGGGTTCAGTAATGCCCCTACTGCTGGGGGGGGGGGTTTGTGGCAGCCTTCTGCTAGGAGTATTTGGGGAATGAGGAGAGTTATGGGGTGGGGGGGGAGCTGTGAGGCTGAGTCTGTCGTGCTGGAGCTCCTTCTCAAAGTCTTCTGAGTCTTGCTTTTTTGTCGTCTGGTGAGGAGCTGCTTTTGCTAAGGGATACCCGTAGGCCTTCTGATGGTATTATCTGATATATGTGGCTGTCCGGGTTCCCGCTCTGCCCTCCAGGCTGCACGTATCGCTGGGTAAGTGGTCCGGCTAGATCTGGAAGGTCTACCTGGGTGTGGCGGTGAGCCTGTGCTGCTCTGAGGCCGACGCTGCCCCTCGACAGGTTGACTGACAGAATGGCTGAGTGTGACTGAGGGCGGGGCTATGTGGGTATGGGGATGCTTGCGTTGTGATTGGCCATGTCCTTTCCCCGGTCCTGCTAGGCCTGCCTGTTAGAACGCTTTGGTGGGTGGCCCGGAGCGTACCTCTGCCCCTCATTCTGTGTGGTACTCTGTGAGCTCCTTCTCAAATCTAATACAGATGCTGCAGTTTTAATGCACGCTCGATGCCAAAAACTTCCACAAGACGTCCAAGCTATTAGGCTCTGATGTCATTTCCTGTGTGCCCTGAGGAAGCAGGCTGGTAAGTGAAGCCATGTAGAATTTTGGGTTTTGGTTTGGTGCAGCTCAAGACCCGTACAGAATGAGTCAGCTGGTCTCATACATTGATATTTATGATGTACGTATTTGGAATAAAATGACCAAATAAGAATCCAGCACTTGAAAATGACTACTCATTAATTCGTTCATTCTTAGAGCTATAAAAAAACTGTCTGGATCAGGCCGGGTAGAGGATCACTGAAATTGGTTGTGAAAAATGTTTGTGCTTGTTCAGCTTCTGGGGTGTTTTATTGAGTCGTCTGTTGGCTACTGGGAACTACTTTATACTATCAAAATAAATTTTAGCTGAGAAAAACTTCGGTGTGGAAGTTCTGGCTTGAGGGACATCAAAGGAGCCCACTGGAGGTATCGCACTCACCTGTACTCTGGGTAATATGTAAGGTACTATGTTACTGACTGGGAGTACCAGTGCACTGGATAACATATGGGGTTTTTCCTCTGGGATACAGAGCCATGAAGAGATGCTAGTTACAGCGCGGTTCCAGCTCACTTTGGTTTTCCACTGCAGGAGGGTCAGTTCAGTAAAGGCGATGCCGGGTTTAAAGAGTGACAGTGACATAAAACTGAAGAGACGCTTATTTACAGACACGGCGTACATCATGATTTACTATGTGTTAATTTCTGTTAGTGTGTCTGTGAGAATCACTGTGTTATTTAGCATCTAACGCTAGACAAATTAGCATTCCCTTGTGTAAATGTGCATAACAAGCGCATTTGTTCAGCTGTT
Source organism: Mormyrus lacerda (assembly GCA_015163995.2). NCBI lineage: Eukaryota > Metazoa > Chordata > Actinopteri > Osteoglossiformes > Mormyridae > Mormyrus > Mormyrus lacerda. The sequence continues at coordinate 145,270 of JAABNX020000027.1, read as the reverse complement.
CTGTATTACTTTTTCAAGTACGAGGCTGGGAATTCTCAAATTTGGAGTTGTCAAGAATGCATTAATACGTCACGGTGTGTGATACTACTAATAATAAATAATATATAAAATATGCCTTTTTTTTCCCTTCAGATAACCCATGCATATCGACACCGTGCATCTCAACCAATCATAGGATGATGATGCAGACAGCTTGGTTTGGCCGTGCTTTGGGCCCAGCTATCAATCACTGGCAAGTCAGTGTGGGTACGGGTCGGGGACGGCTCACATGATTTACAATGGAAATCCGTCTCTTTGCAGTTCGGCTCGGATATGCTCGGCTCTTGGAGGCAGTGGAGAAGCACAAATAGACCCTAAGATATCCTGGACTCTTAATCTCCGTTATGTCATAACGAATGGATTTGCTAGCTACCTTAAGGGAGACACAGGTGGTTAAGTAAAAGTGCACTTCAGTGTCTTTATTGTTTTGCTTTGTGATTTTTGATGCAATGATAATAATGCTGTGATTCTCGACTCGTAGCCGACTCATCCCTTGGCCTGACTCCGCGGGTTGGGGACTTCCGTCTCTGTCAGGTCTGGTTCGGCTCTGTGAAGCAGACCGGATCTCCCTGATTTCATGTGACAGCTTTGAATGGGATGGGCTATGCAGCAAAAATGAAAAAATTATAAGTGGAAAGAAAAACACCACTCAGGAAGAATTAATCTCCACCCAACGTTTTCTTTCCATCTGAAACATGGCCCAGGTTGAAAAGGCATGTAGTCCACAGACATCCAAAAGGAGCATTAAGTCTGGCCAAAGCTCAAGTTTCAGGATAGCTTCGAAAAAAATAACAAAAAACGGTCCTTGTTTGAGCAAATGTTGCTTCATCTTGAAGAATGCCATTCAGAGAAAAGTGTGAATGGATGATTTTAATGTGGTTTCATCAGCTGACTTGCTGCACTGTTAGTTTTCATTTTCTTGGTCCAAGTTTCGTGCCTTTGGGAATGAGATCAGTCATGTTTTTATAATTCACTGCATTTTTCTAGGAAGTTTCTGCAATGCACTTTATATGTAGTTTATACAGTGAATCGAAAGGCAATTCTATACACTGAAAGGTCTCAGATAGTGAAGCCTCGAGATGGAAGGTATTTATTAAGAATAGCTACTGAAAACTCTTGTTAAAGGAATCCAAGTTGGGAAAATAAGTGCACTGTGAAGTAGGTAATTCAAAATCAGTCTTCATAACTTTCACCAAAAATGATGGCTGTTAATACCAGTTTCTGTCAGGAGGTAAGGGGAAAGTGGGGAAGGATTTCAGGTGCACCATTGCACAATTGCACAATGGTGCACTGCTGGTTAGAGACGGCAGAGCATCCTGGCTTCACTGAACCCTAGCAGGTGTAGCTTTTGGGAGTTTTACTTACACAAAAATATTCTGAAGTCAGAACAAAAAAAAAAAGATTCGTTCAGAGAGATAACCAATCAGATTGCAGAGGAGGTGGGTCCAAGCGACTAGAGGAGGCAGGACCAACCATGAAGATGTCTTTCTCCCACCTCCTCTACAATCGGATTGGTTATCTCTCTGAGCCAATCATTTTTTGTTCTGTCCTCAGAACATTTTTGTGTAAGTAATACTCCCACAAGCGTGTAACTTCAGCAGGGATCATCTATGGCTCACACCAGAGATGAAGAGAAATGAGTCGAGCCACATTGAATGGCACTATCTAATTTTTCATACCATCATTTTGTCCAGACATTAAGCTGCGGTGAACAAGAGTCTGTTTACATTATTTACAAAAGCAGTGATATTCCAGGTTTTTGAAATTTTGAAATCTTGGTAATAAAATTTGTCAAGCATCGGGGGCGGGCGTTGTCAGGATTTCCAAAATACCGTGATATACCATAATACTGTGATCTTGTCCAATCTTGCTTATTGCTGTGTCAACCAAGGCAGAGAAGCCGGAAGCTTTTCATCGAACACTACGAAACAGCGGTGCGGTGCCGGAGAGGAAAGCCAGAGTCACGGAGAAACCCCGTGGTGGTAACTGGCCCATTAATTGCTCCTCAGCCCAGATCGTGCTGGGGCAGCTGGGAACGATTTGGTCATCGATTTGACTTGCCGGTTGGTTGGGCAATTTCACTAGCGATATTTACGCATGAGTCACAGGATAGTGGTTGCGTTAATGCCTTTTTCATTTAGCCTAACGGCTTTTGAGTGGATGGAGTGGCTCACAGAACAGATCATCAGCAGTTACTCAGGCTGATATGAGGCTTGTTTTTGGAAAGGTCTGTGCAGAGCGCCTGTTTTTACGGCGTGATCTCAGACGAAAAGAAGCCATTGTTCTGTGCCTGGGAGAAAGGGCACAAGCACATGAGGCTGGTAACTGCTGTGAGCCCAGCCAAGGACCATGTTCATCACAAGGTAAAAAGCCAGGGCAGTGGGCCCTCTGTAGGTCACTTGGTGTGTTACAGTTAATCTTCTTAAAGTCTTAGATTTATAGCTTCTTGTATTTTGGACATGATACATAATTACAGCCACTGTTGCTCTCAGTTTATTTTGGCGAATGCTGTTTGATCGCATCCTGCCCGATACTGCCCCTGGTGGCCTGGTTTTGCTTGGCGTGGGGGTGTATGCCTGGACTTCAGGCTGTGCTCTTTATGGGGGCCTACCTGTCTCAGTGCTCTGATCCCCCCCCCCCCAGCCATTTTCTATTAAGTAAAAACTGAGGGATCAAGGTGCTGGAACCTAAGCAAACCAACGATGCAAATTGTCTGCTGACACAATGGTGCACGGCGTCTGTTCCTGTTTTATCTGACCCCCCCGGCAATATGGACCAGGTCAGATTCACTTCTGACGGCAGGACAGCTGCTGATTTTCCAGTTGCTCATACTCATGAAAGGAATAGGGGGAGAATGGGCTTTTTCCTGCCCCCCCTGCCCCCCCCTCACAAACATCGTTGAGCTGAGAGGGACAAGCTTGCAGAGAATAAAGGAGTCCAAATCCAAATGTGTGGTTTATGGAGAATTTTTTCTTTGCAAATTACTCTGTATCATTGATGGGCTTTTTTCAGTCACGAATGAGGTCTAGTAGAGTGGCACCAAGGTCTATATCGTGAAAGCGGGTTGACAAAAGAAACAGAGTAGAAACATTTAAAGGGAGTCGGGGGATCTAGGCGGCCTTGAGGAAGACATTGGAGAGGAGTCTCATAACCGATTGGCCGCTACTCTGAAGCGATCTTCTAGTCAGAGAGGGTGAGCAGTTGATCAGCCCCCGATGACTTGCTGCATGCTGATGTGGTGAAGGTGTTCCACTTCTCTCATTCGCATCACGGCCAGACGCAGCCAATGAATTTCCGTTGTAGGTGGCATGCCAGCTCAGCGGGGGGCGCTGTTGCCGCTATTTGCGTATGTAGATTGCATGGTCTGTTTGTGTTATGCAAGTTTCCTCCTGTAGTCCAAAGTCATCTAACTAGATAAGTAGGTTAAAAAGTGTATTTGCTGTCCAGGACTGTGGACACATTAACAGCTTATGGGACAAGCAAGGACAGATAAGTAGCTGGGTTGAATCTTAAGGAGGAATTGCCTGTTTCACTCTTAGGTTGCGTGCTTTCAGTAACCGTCTAGCTGTAGAAATGCGTAGAAAATTATGTGTGACAGTTTGGATAGCGTCTCACAATATATTTTGTAAATATAGGTTATAGACTCATTTAGGACGTATTTCAGTACTGAAACCACAGCTTGAAGAGAGGTCTTGGATTTAATCAAGGAATTCATAAAGTTCATTTCTATGGATGTGGATGTAGAAATTATAGGTGGGCCAGCAAAAGCACTGTGTTGTATGCTGTCATTGGGTAAAGGCTTTTTGTGGTTAAACATATCTTTTTGGATGCTACACCTAGATTGACAGCAGAGCAGAATAACCCAGAATGATGTTTTGTCTGTGTTTATATATCTCGTTTATCTCATTGTCTGCTCGTCTCGATGCGCCCTGGTCAGGCCAGCATCAGCACAGAGCTGCTGTATTCCCTGTATGAGCTGCGCAGCCTCTCCTGGCGAGTGGACCCGCAGACTCGGAGCCACGGCCAAGCAATCTGGTTTGCGTTTTGTGTGATTGTGACTCACTGCCTTGTTTCCCTCTTTGTCTCACTGTGTTTGTGGTAAAAACACTTTTCGACCAAAAATCCTGTGGTGACTGAAAACGTCCTTTGACGCTGCGGGGAGACCTGGAACAGAAAACCCAAAAGTCCCCTAAATGTAAAAATCTTTTGATGTCTGTGAGGCTTGGTGGCAAATCGTTCCCTCTGGGTTTCTAAGCCAAATGACCCGGTGCGCGAGGCAGCAGAGCAGCCTAGGGGGCGCCGATGCGCGCGGAGCCGCGGATTCGGTGCCGCGATCTCGAGCCTCGCGGCAGGCGATGTGCTCCTGGTGCGTCGGCGGGCTAACAGGTGTGCGTCTCAGGCCCGGCTTGGCTGAGCGGCATTCACGGTGGCGGCAGAGCCGCGAGCTGTTCACTTCCTGAGAGGGGAAATTACTCCTTTTCCCCTTCCTCCGACTTGGCATTTTTGCTCTCATAGGTTGTGTAGACGGAGGGAGGATAAGAATTTTCACGGTGATTTCCTGTTTAGCTACAAGAGGCGTCACAGAATGGCGCTGTTGGGGGGAAGTGTTTCCATGTGGCTGGTCCCTCCTGCATCTGGCCCACCGCACATGTGCTGACGATGCTAACTGGGGCCAGTTCTCAGCTCTGTACCCTCAGTCGGAGATATGCCACAGGGACAGCTGGCTGTTCCTAAATGGAGGGGACTTGGGTGTGGGAGGGGGGATTAAACCAAAATAACAAGAGGGTGGGTTAATTATAACCTCCCTCAACACCGTCTAGTAGGTGGGCCGTTCCGTGTGTTGCCAGGGAAGCTGGGGAGTTTGCTGGGGGCGTGATGCAATCTTCTTCTCCAGATGGCCATTTTGGAGAGCGAGGGCGGTGTCACGGGGACCCTGGCCTGTACAGACAGGCCCCGGCTTGACCCGCGCTGGGCCGCAGCCAGCCTGGGCCTGGTCCAGGTGTTCCACACAGGGCGTCTGGTGGAGGTGTCATGTGCATCTGGTCTGGAATGAACCACAAGTAGCAGTTTCCAAATACCCAGGGGGCAGCGGTCAGCCCTTTTTAGCCCACCCCCCCACCCCCAAGCCTGTGTTAAATTATTTGATTAGACAAATTTTACACTCAAGAAAACTGGTTGAATTCTACACTCCGGCAGATGAGATGGGCCGTCTCCAAATACTGTTTACTTTGTCAGGGTGATGCACTATTTATGTTCATTAGGAATTTTTGAAAGTCTTTCATTAGTATGGCGCAGTTTTACACCCTTATTTTTATGCCCACGCTGTCATGCCTAAACTTGGGGGTGTCACATGGCGATCAGAGCTCATGACTGCTGGTGCTGACTGCAGGGGGGCTGCGACCTTCTCACCCGGGGCTGCCCGACCCTAACGGGCTTCGCCTGCCTCCCCCCCACGCGCGGCCTTCACAGGTGGAAGCCATCGCTTTGGTACAATTTGACGGCAGGAATACGAGCCCGAGATGGCAGACGGTGTGCCTGTGGCAGAAGCGCTCCATTGAGAGGGCTCTGATTGGACTGCTGGGGTTTTCTCGTTAAGGTCCATTTGAGAAGCGTCGTGAGCCTCAGCAGTAGGTCGTCGCGAAGCTAATGGACGTGGCATGCAGATCGGCGCGGTATTAACCTCGAGAAATTAGCGTTGTTTTCATTTCTGTCCCCCGCTCTGTGTGTGGTGCCCTGCTAAAACATTTCAAGGACAGGATCTGAATGATTTTCCATGTTACTGTACACAGCGCTATATCCTGCCATTTGCGTTAGATCCAAGATGGACGTTATATCAACATTACGGCGCCTTCGTTTCCAGTGCCAAATTTGCTCTTGCAGTTGCCATATGTCAGTGTGTGCTGTTTACCTTTGGGATTTGGGGTTTAGATTTAAAACTACTCACTGGAGCACAGGATGAAGTAGACGCCCCCCCTCCTGTCATGAATATGGAGCTGCTTCACTTTTCTGTGTATTTAATCAACAGGCAGGCAGTGAATCTTCATGGGAGGTGTACATACACACTTTGGGACTGGGGTCCCCAGCTGTTTGTCCCTGTGGGAGAACAAAAACCCAAGGTCCACTGCATCCAAAAACAAACGTCCCTTGATGATAAAATTCACCACCTGAGGGAGGGGAGGGGGGCACGGTTAAATTTAATGATACACGATGGGTTATGCGGTCCAGATTCAAATGTGTTTTGGTTTAGATGAGGCCCAGAGTCCGGCAGTTGTTGATCTCCGATATAGAACGGTCCATCATGTCACCCTTCGACCTTGGTGATGTCATCACACATGTGTGGAGACATAAATACCAACAGAGCCAGCAGAGTCAACAGAGTACAAATAACTGGGAGGCGCGCACACAGTGCGCCGGCTGGTTGTGATGTCGGTCTGTGATGCCACATAGTGGTGAGATACCACCCAGGCTCGGAAAATGGCTCCAGTGATTGGTGACTTCTAAAGTTCGGCTGTAAATTTTGGCCTCGGACTGCTGTGCTTCAAACCAGAACCGGGCCTTCGTCTCGTGGACATGCCCGTGATTGTGAAATGTGCCTTTTGCAGTGTTTACACTGTAAAACTGGCCAGAAGCCTGGCAATGGGGCCAAACATGAATGAGGGCTGAATGACAGAGAGGGCAGGATGCTGTTTACCCGAGAGGCACGGCGGTGTACGGGGAGGAGCAGGAATGCGAGTGTGCGATCTCACCACGGGCGTCCCTCGGGCATCCAGCGCGGCTGATCGGTGGGGTAGGCCCGGCCGGAGCTGCTGCCAGCGTGGTTCGGGGCCGGCGGAAGGTCGCTGTGGGCGAATCGGGGAAGTCCCATGTGCTCTGCAGCTGGCCAGTCAGTGACCGCAGTGACAGCAGCAACGAGGCTTTTGTGCCAGGAAACGTCGCAGCTTTCTGTGGGGGCCTGGCCTTGTGGCCGGTCAACCTCTTGTTGGGATGCCAGGACCAGCTGGTCCGTGGGCTTCGGTTCTGACTTTCAGAACAATGACACATAACTCAGCGGTATCATGCAGCTGTAGCTATACGACCCCCCCTCCAAGTGTTGATACTTAAGAACCAAATTATGAGGCCCACTGGATGACAGCTGTGAAATGTGTTGATTTCCAAAACACTTTTCTATGGGAGTACAGCCACCCCCCCACCTCCTTCCCCTAAAAATAATGCAGTTAAATGGACCACTAAGATTTGACCTTTTTGTTTTTTTTTTGCGTTGCCGGCTGCTGTAAAAATAGCGACCCGGCATGAGCCGAGACCCATGGCTTCTCTTTCTTTCCGTGAGGAATTAGCGCGCCCCCCCGCTGCCAGGCCCCTTTTGGCCGGCGGGGGCCAGCGGCGGCTCCAGGCAGGCGAGCAGGCGGGCGGCCGCGCCACATGGAAACTTGATCACCCGCGGCTCAACAGATTGTTTGATTTATTTTGAAGCTGAGCAGATGGCTGCGACAGGAGTTTGTTTAAGTTCGGCGCGGAGCCGGGCTCTCTGCCAGCGCCCGCCAAGCCCGGCTGCCAGAAGAATGTTCAGTGACTCCGGTCGCTTACCCAGTCGCCCTAGCCTCCCCCTCGCCCCCATGCCTGTCCCGACTCCCTGTTGCCCCGTGCACCCAAAGCACAAACACAAACCCACTCGCATGTGGGGGGGGGGGGGGGGGGGGG
>JAABNX020000027.1:112203-129849 GCA_015163995.2 Mormyrus lacerda | reverse complement strand
TACCTGGGCAGCCTCCCGCTGGCTTCCGCCGGCCTTGGGGAGGATGCCGCTGCGTTACCTGGGCAGCCTCCCGCTGGCTTCCGCCGGCCCTGGGGAGGATGCCGCTGCGTTACCTGGGCAGCCTCCCGCTGGCTTCCGCCGGCCTTGGGGAGGATGCCGCTGCGTTACCTGGGCAGCCTCCCGCTGGTTTCCGCTGGCCCAGGGGAGGATGCCGCTGTTGGCGAGGCTCTGAAACCACGGGCATGGATCGTGGATGGTCCACGCTGAGGGATCATGATCAGATCAAAGGGATCTCAGGCATCTGAGCTCCTTTACTGTTTGTGAGCCAGTTAAAGATGACGCCTATCTGGCTAATCCATTATAATCCCAAATACCACCTGAACTCTTACTGGGGTGGGGGAAGGGTGTAAAGTAGGAGCTTTTGGATGTTAATGTTAAGAGCATAGAGCAGAATCAGGCCTCCCCCCCTCATGGGGAATACAAACGGATCTTTTACCTCGCTGACCTATGCGGTAAAGATTTGGTGACACTACAGTTTTGTGTATATTTTCTTGTACATTTATCTTGCTTTCGGTTCCTGCGGGCATTCATGCCACCTCTGCCCTGTAGCTCCATGGATCCCGCCCCCGGAACGTGCAGCACCATCTAGCCCATCGAAACTGGGAAAGTTCAGTGGCATCATAGTGAAAAGGCTGCATTTTGTTAACCACTGTGGCATTAAGCGCAGAGCTTTTCAGCTCGGGTGCGCCCGTCTTCGTACGGACGCTCTGTGGGGTCGTGACCTTTGACCAGAGCCCTGTGTAGTAAGAGGAAATGACTGGCCGCTTTCAGCTCTTGAGAAATGACAGCGTATCTGTCACCGATCCCTCGATTGCTCCCTGCGCTTTTGTATTTCTTCCTGTTTTCGGCGTGTTTCTCCGCAGGGAAGGCGAAAGCTCTGACAGCGATGCTGCTTAAATGAGGCGATGGGTGGCAGCGGGTCAGGAGGTGCCGTGTTCGGCCGCCGCAGCTCGTAATGCGGTGAAGGTCGCATCTGCTCCCTGGGACCTCCTCATGTTATCGCCCATCAAGTGACTCACAAGTCACGGCAGATGCAGATCGTCACTTTCCGGGCCCAGACGCATGTGCCGACCTCACGCCGAGGCCTCTGCCGCTGCTTTCAGCAGTGCCGCGCAAATCCACGTGCCGGCTTGCATTAGTGGCTCCCTTGTCGACCCGCAGGTTCTGTGGAAGAGAAACACGGAGCCATGGAGGGAATGTGGCTCTCAGTGAGGAATCAAGGCCAGTGTCGCTGGTGACTGTGGGAAGTCCCCCCCCCCCACTCCAGCAGGAAGTTGGTGTTGTGGGAACGCTGCCTTCTCCTGTGGTCCTCTGTGTGTAGCATGGTCAGCATTTTTGAATGGGGGGTTAGAGGCCCAGCAGTGTCACCCATCCCAAAGGAAAGGCGACTGGCAGTCAGGCAGACCCCGCTCTCCACATTTTCTTATTGACAAATTGTTGTAATGGTTGTTGCCGGGGGGATGAGGCGTGAGTGCGGGGTCTGGTTGCTTCATGGTTATTCTGCATTTCCCCAAACTACGTGCATCTATAACCGGCCCCCTCCACCGAAGGGGCCTCCCGCCATCTCAGGGCGCCTCACTGCCCTCCAGCAGCAAGGGAAACCGCATCATTGTGAACTGACGCCCAATTACTACGGTAACAAGCTAGATAACCTGGGGGGTCCTGGTGATGAGGGTGACGGTTAGGCAGGGGGGCTGAGGCCCTGTATGCATGCTGGCAGGAGAAATGTCACCGTTTCCTGCCTGCTCACTCTATCCGCTCCCTCAGGGTGAATTAGGGGTCTGTCCCCCCCCTCCACACACACACACACACACACACACACACACCCTGTCCTGTCTGCCTACAGTATGAGGTTCCTGACCCCCCCTCCCTTCCCCCCTAGTGGCCGTGATGTGACCCTGCTGATAAGCCTCGCCGCCCAGGGAACATCTGCCCAGAGCATAGGACACACGTGTGCCTGGTTAGCGTTGCCATAGCGCCTCATGGACTCGTTGCTTTTAATGTGTCGCCAACAGTCTGGCTGAAACTGTGGCTTTTACCCCCCAGCACACACACACACACACACACACACACACACACACACAGTCACTGAGGGCCGGACACACACACACACAGACACACACACACTCACTCCACCCTCCCTCGTCGCTCGGTGCCTTTCAACTTCGGTGTTTTTTTTTTCCTGTTGTCAAAGCAGAAGGAAAAGTGTAATTATCTTAACGAGCTCAGAAGGGCTAATCCGGTTTCATTACGGAAAGCTGAGATGCAAATTTGCTATTAAGGAATGGATGTTTGTAGTCATTATTTTTGTAATCACTGCGCTGTTCGTAATCACTGTTATTGTAATCATTATTTCCCTGTTACTACTTTTTACCCCATCTTAGACTGCATTTAATGTGTGCTTTAATTATCCATCCATCCATCCATCCATCCATCCATCCATCCATCCATCTTCTGTTTCATTTTCAATCAGAGATACCCGTCTAATTTGTATATACAGTGTGACCAGCATATGCTTCTGTGGGCATTCTGACAGATGTCCAGTGAAATGTGAATCCCACAGTGCTGATGGGTCCCTTCCCTATGTCTCCCCTGGACTGTGGCTCGTGTCGCTTCTGTGTGCGGTGCGGTCTGTCCCACTGCTGGACTGAGGAAGCCGATATGCCATTTTTATTCGTTTCTTTTTTTTCTTCCCCCTGGCCTTATCGTGTTTGAGCTGAATGGAAGATGGCACGGTGGGGGGTAGGGGGTGAGGGGCTGAGTCAACAGCTATAGCTCCATGTGTAATTCATCTCCCAGCACGCCGTACACAGATGAGAGGTTTGCCCGCTGGGTAATTTACAGAGAGCTGCACGAGGATGTTTCAGACGTGGCTCCTTTGCAGCAGATGTGGAGCTGCAGTCCTGGGGAGGCATAGCTTATTTTTACATGGCCATGTTCGGAACAGCATTAAGAGCCCTGCGTAAGTGTGGGGCTGTGTCTCTGTCTTAGGGGTAACTGTTCGTAGCCTCGCCTGATTTTAATAAATTGCTTTGTCAGCGGGGTAAATACCACAGATCGATTTTGTTGCCTGCTGGGCGAATCGGGTCTGAACATCGGCTGTTTTGGAGACGGTATCCGTGTGTATGGGAACACGTCAGTCACTGACATCCATCAGATATTTAGGTCTGTTGCTGACAGCCCCGTGCAGCTCTCTCTGTACTGTACACGCGTGACGGCTGTGAGCTGAGCGAGGGCTCACATGAGGAGGTTTGTCAGAACTGTTCTTCTCCTGTAGCTGTGTTATCTTTGTATGATTTCTATAAATGCGGCCTTTTCTCTCTCAAAGGTCTATGTTAAAAATAGCTAATTCAGACGTCATCGTTTAAAGCAGACCCTGCTGTGTTCCGATGCTGATAATGCGAACACCTCCCCAGGAAGCGATGAACAGATCTGAATTTTTCACCCTCAGGAGAGAGTTCTCAAAATGGCCGTCGCTCTCTCTCCCTCTCACTCTCTCTCTCTTTCTCGCCTGGAGATCAGAGCAGTCAGAATAGGTCCCGTCATGCATGTGTCGCTAAGCCCCCGTGGTCGCAGCTTAAAGACGCCTGTCAGCTTGCGTCGGGGCCTTTTGGGTTCGCAGCGCTGCGCCTGTGTCGTGCTGCCATTCCGGTTCACGCTCCGGGCTCCAGAGCGGTTCAGGTCCTGATGGATGTACATTTTTCAGTCCTCCTGTTTACAGAGTGTAACAGATTCAGACGTTTTCATAATGTCCTTTAGTCGAGCAGCATAGGTTCCAAGGTAATCTGCAACCGTAAACCACCCAAGTGAAAATGGCACGCCAATGAATACTAAGAGTATTGCTACTAAGAGTATCAGTACAATGATTCTTTGCAGTGACCCCCCCCATCCCCCAACCGCTGAGTATTCACTGTCAGTGTGCCAAGCAGCATAACAGAATTACTTTTAAGGAGCCATCAGGTCAAACCAATAAGCTGTTTGTATCCAAGTGGGTGTTAAATGTTAAAGTCTGCTTGCCTTTTGGATGGTTGGCGTGCTGAAAGACGAGGTCCCCGCTAAGAGCAGGGGAATGGAATATGGCCTCTGTTCTGACTCCCGTAAAGATGATGGATGATTCAGACAACATTCCCCAGCGGCGGTAGTGAGACCCACACTGCCTACAAACGCAAACCTGTTCTGGGAGCCAGATTTCGGAGTGAAATACATTAAGTGATTAATGTTGCCCTTTTTATATGGGACATGCATATTCATGGGCACAGGAAGGCACACCTTCCTCCGTAAGCAGTTCGATAAACAGGTTAGTATGGAAGAAACCTGGAATTTTCTTCTAAGACTGAGGTTATGTATTTTATATTCCACTAGGTGGCGTTAGTATCCTGCAGTCATTGCTTTCTCCTGTTGTTATTTTAAGATTGCGCTACATTTCAAGATTATATTGCCATTTGAGCAGTCATGCTGAGTTTACAGATGACCCGGAACATTTGAAATTTAAATGATGGATATACTCTGTGTATCCTGTCAAAAACTTGCCATACAGTTAGGATTAAATGTTATTGTCGTAGCCCAATGGAGGTCTGAAAGAAAATAATGTGTTGGGAACACGTTTAGCTTTTAAATTGGCCGTAAATTTTCACGCAGGCTTTCAAACCGAGAGCCCCAGCAGTAAACCCGTGCATTTGTTCGTGTGGCGACGCCGTTAACGTGCACGGCACGGGTCACCTTTCTGATGCGGCACGCTGATGTTGCATGCGGCTTTCTGTGTGTAGCGGTGTATGCGGCGGCCTCTGGGAGGCAGCGTCGGACCGGAGACGGTTTCTGGGCGAACATGGGCGAAGTTCAACCCCACATCACGCATGACGAGTCATCGCGAGTTAAATTAGAGAGCAGTTACCCTCAGGCCTGAGGGCTCAGTGTCAGGCTTGCAGTTCAGAGGGAGACTTTCTGCGGATTGTTTGACTTCAAGCACTTACTGGTTTGCCCGAAACTCATCTGGCGAAGCGTGTGGAGGGTGAAAACGGGGCAAGTTCTTACTTGACAAAGAAAGATCACCATGTTATTCGGTTTTACCAGGTGGATTAAATTGTCCGTGTCTCTCCTTCAGCCCGAAAGCTTTTTCATAGCCAGGAAATTGAATCAAATCAAGATTTAGCCGTAATGTGAACCAGTTCCCCACCAGAGTGAGTGGTAATTCCGGCAGTATCGAGTCTACGTGCACTGGTGCAGGTTCTCCTGCCGGCTTTCTGTCACCTGCTGGCGGCCGCTTGATGTCCGATGGGCTGGGACCTCACCTTATGAACGGTCTCTCCTGTCAGTTTGATCCAGAGTAGTTTTGGTGGATCAGGCGTTCCCAAACCTTCTCCCAGGGTTCTTTGCTTGCGACCGTGCATCTTCTTATGTGCCACTCTGGTGGCCTCCGTGGAACATCAGGCTGTCCTGGTCAGACACACAGCTGTCACATAAAGGGTTTGTGTCTCTATGTTAACCCGTCCAGGTCACACGAAATCCATGGTTTTCGTTACGCCATGTTCATATGCAGGCAGTGTCGTCAGGAGCCGCTTCTCTTTTTTTTCCACATTCTTATTAGAAACGGAAAAGTCTGGAAGCCATGGGAGGTTCCCTCAGAGACTCGCCGCCCCTCCTCTGGGTAGTCGGAGTTGCTAGGTGACGCCGTCTCCGCTGCTAGGCGACGTGAGTGACAGCACCGCAGGCACGGTGTGGAAGATGCTGCTCGACTTTGCCCTTTGGGGGAAACGGGAGACAGCCTCTGCCCCCACTACCTGCCCCCCCTTTTCCTTTGCAACATTAATTGGCCTCCATGGGAAAGAGTGACCAGAGGCAGTACCTCCCCCCCCCAGACACCCCCACAGTGTGACTGTGTTCTGCCACTGGCTAAATAATGTCACTTGTGGGGAAGCGCCTTGGCCTTTGAGTGGTTGTGTTGGCAGCGAGAGCTTTTGTTCTTCTGAGTGCCTTGTGCTGTTCCTTTATGTAACAGAAATGTGCTGCCTTCCAGCAGTCTTGTCTCTGTGTTTTTTTTTCCCGGTGCATATTTATAGCAGCGGAGCACTATTGATCAGTGGGGGCTCCCGTGCTGGCCTCGGTGTGGCGCTCGGCGCGTGCTGCGACTACGGGAAAGCCGAATTTAGCTACCAGCGTTTCAGGAAGCTCTCCGGCTTCGTGACACCTGCACACCTGCACGTCCCGTATAATGTTTCACTGCATTCTAGCCTTTTCAAGTCTGCTCCAAGGTCTCTGCACCTGCCAGTGTTATTCCAGTTTGATTCCCTTTCCAGTACAGCTGCAGATGCCTTCCCATTTTCTGTGCTGCTCATTCCTCCGTATTCCCGGCAATAGTCCAGTTCCTTTTCACGCTGCCGGTTCTGGGACGACACTGCAGGTCCACCAGCCCGGAATACGTCTGCCCCCCTGCTCCAAAGACACTGTCTGGAAGCGCTCCAGCCAAACAGCTGGTCCTCCCTCGTCTCCTTCACGCAGCATCGCATGGACTGCGACCGCAGAGGATCATGAAACTTAGCGAGAAATCCACACTGATGTGTTTGTTGGGTTTTTGACGAAACGCTGTAGACCAGCCCAGCACTGTCCTTTGATCACTCTCTGTTTACAGTTATGTCTGTTTTGGGGTGAAGGGCCAGTGCTTAAGGCCATTGTAGTGTGGGAAAGGCAGCCATGTATGTAACCCGAAATTCAACATGGACACCTCATTTACCCAGAATGCACCGTCAGCTGTGTGCCTACCCATGGTTTTTTGCCATGGCTGACATCTGGTGCATCGGCCCTCATCTCCTGATGGAGCAGACGGCCCCTCCCAGATGTTCTCTCACAACAGCATGGTGCTGCCTGTGCTGCAGGTTCGTGCTTCATTAGGGTGGGTTGCTGACCTTCTCTCTGTTTGTTGTTGAGAGAGTGAGGGAGAGACACTGCCGAATCCAGCCCGATCGTCACGCTGTGTCTCCATAGGAACACATTAGCAATCAAAGGTATGTCTTTCCCTGGATGACCCCCACCTACCTGCATCCACATACACATTTCACGCATCACATTACCAGAACGGCAAAAAATCTAGTTCATGTAATTGTCCTCGGTTCTGGCTCGAGATGCATTTTTTAAAAAAAGCAGACCACTTGGCAGACGTTCCCTTGCTGCAGCACTCTGTAAGCTTGGCCACTTGGCAGACGCTCCCCGGGGTTGTATTGCGGCCACCTGCGCTTTTTGCCTGGAGCATCTGTATCCGCCTCTCTGTCCTCGGCTAACACAGCCGGTCCCGACACGTTTGCCCCGGCTTTGCGGAACGGGCCGGCTGCAGGTGAATCGGAAGTGAGGAGGGGTGTGTGGGGGAGGGGGGGCCTTTTAAAAGGGCCAGGCGCGCAGCTTTATGCTGTACAGTATTGTCACATTTAGTAAAATACGGTGCATGTGACACGTTGGGCTTATCCTGCCTGCCAAAGATTGGGCTTTTTGTTCTCATTGTTCAATTGGCTGCTTTGACTTTCTCCTATTCTGGGTTTGTTGAGCACTTAATGGCAGAACAGATCAGATGTCGCAGTTTCACTCCTGCCTCTGTTGGCAGTAATTAAGGACCTTGTAACTATGGTCAGGTCCTTGTTGAGGCTTTGGGTTTTGTGTTATGTAATTCACAGTATTTCATCCGCCGTCACGAAGGGCTGAATAATGGGAAATATGAACAATATCGCTGTGCACCCTGGTGTTCACCATTAAACTGCTGAGGGCAGCGAATAGCCTCCTGTGGGGCACCTCCTTTGTTGTGCTGCCAGTCTGTCAGGCTGCCTGCCCCCGCACACCCCCACTGGCACGTCGGGGGCAGCACCTGAACCACCTCGGCTTGGCTTGTCCGCACAAAACCAGGTTAGTTCCCTTAAAGGCAGATGGTCCCTGTCCTCACCATCATTCCGGAGCAGAACAATATCCCCCAAATCAGGTTTCATTTAAGGGGGGACAGTTCGGTCAGGTCCACCCCTCCCCCCCCACATCATGTGGTCAAAGCGGAGGGTGAAAATGCGTCCATTCAGTTTGTCAGTTATTATGTTTCGGGTATTGAGATATATTCAGATCAGTTAGTAATAGATAATCACTCTTAAGGTTGTTGAGTAGCAGTATTGCTGTCACACAGGCAGCAGATTCGGCAGAGCCAGCAGGTGATTTGGGTAATTAGCCGTCACCTTTGGCTGGGCACCATTTACAAGTGGTTCCTATGTGGTAATTCACTTAGTACTGCTTTACCAGTTTATTTAGGCAGCATGACACAGTTTAGTACCCTCACTGTCAGGAGTGTAGTCTCCCCACTGCATTGCTGCCTGCAGGCGCCTGCGGGGACCCCGCATCCGTCACCCCGCCGCAGCCAAACATGTGGCCACTGATATTGCGCTGGTCTCCATGCTGCCTGCGTTCTCCTGTTTGTTTCACCCACACCCCTGTAGGGAAATCCCATAATTATTTATTTAGACCTGTGGATATTATTAAGTAATGCAATCGCAGAGCTTGCGGTTGAAGGAAGATTTAAATTTTTAATGTTAATTTCAGTTTCAAATAAGCGTCATGTTTCAGTCGCTTAAAGATTGGAGGGGGAATTGGGCAATCCCTGCAGACGGCGTGTTCCTCACTCGATCGAGACGTCCACAGCCAGGCACCCCCTGGGCACGGATGCCATGCAGGATAACAAGTTACCATTTGATTGGGGGGGTGTTGCCGAGCTCCCATTACAGTAAAATTAAGAGGCCGCAGGAAAGCTGGTACCCAGTGTCGAAGCTGCAATGGTGCACTCTGGGAGCAGGGCAAGCCTGGCTGGAAAGCGGCGATTATGATTGGCTGGCGGTTAATTGGCTGGTGGAATGAGTGGTGGTCAGACGGTGTGGGAATTCAGCGGTACCCCCATAACAGGGGCTGCTGGGAAGCAGGACGACATAAGCGTGGGATCTCACACTAAATAGGAGAGAACGCTCCCCTTTCCCAGACCTATTTACCAAAGCCAGGTCTGAGCAGTGGCATCGGCCTGGTCCATTAAACGTGGGGGGGGGTGGGGGGCAGTTGTCCACGAGAATCTACAGAGTGGTAGCTGGTAATGGGACCCCAGCCGTTACTGGGGTTTGTTATTGTACTGCTCACCTTTTAGTGCCGATTTGGCAGGACGGCTGGTGTTCTGTTCTGCACTATTTCGGGTTTAGCCACTTAGCACAGGTGCTAATTAGATTAGGGGCCCGGGCTCACTGTGGGGGCACCGGTGATAGGTGGGCGGCAATCCTGCCGCGGTTCGCGCCGTGAACACAGGAGGGCTGGACTTCTGCCCCCTCATCAACACCTCCGCTCCGCTCTGCCTCGGCACTGACACGCCAGCCGGCTGTTTTCGGCTCTCATTTTTCAACCGGGACTCTTGCTGCGCTGGGCAGAGGAACAGCGGCTATGCCGCGGGGGACGGGGGCATGTGAACACCTTCCTGAAGAACCCCGCGTTTTTACTCATCGCAGTGACGGTGGAAATCCCAGGTCCAGGGCTGACAGTCACGTGAATCCGCCTGGATTGGGTTTAAAAACCATTTCCATATTTAGAAACACAGAACCGTAATCAGATAGCCAGCTGCTCGGGTACATCCATCTCCTAATAAGGGTTTTCCCCGGATACCATTACGGAGCACAATAAAAGCTGCAATAAGATACAGCAGAGAGAGATTATCATTCTTATGCTGTCATGTCAAGTTCACTGTCTGGGGAGGATCCGGTCAATCCGTTTGTTTTGGGAAGAAGGACCCTAGAGACTATATTTCAGAGGGAGAGCATATGTATGCCTGCCCAGACGTGTGCTTACATACATGTTTGCGTGTATATGCAGGTGTGCTCTGCCACAGCCTCTCTCACACACACACACACACACACACACACGTTAGTCTTTATATCTTTGTCCATTCATTTATATGGGTATAACCATAATCTATCATGGCAGAGATGGTGCAGGCATAAGGAAGCAACAACCCACAGGCAGTTCCAAGTCCGAAAGGGGTTTATTAACAAAATAAAGCACAGACACCCAGCATTCACCTACAGCCATATCCAATGACTTACTGAGGAAAAGATCTAAGGCAGGACCTTAAATACACAAACCAAAACTGTGCTAATGAGGGCGCAGGAATGACTCATTAACAAGACAACCAATCAAATAGAACAGAGTAATAAGCAACAGGTGCAACTAAAGAAGAGGGATGCATCACACAACCAGGAAGGTTAGCAGACAAACTAGAAAACATTAATATAACTCTAGGAATACAAGGCTAGTTCAGAATTCAAAGGTACACAGAACCAGAACCTAACACAAGGAAGGTGAACCACAGGTGGGAGAAGACAGAAAACAAGAAGCACTAGGAAGTTTGTAATCTGAAAGGTCAACAAAAGTCAAACAAGAAACCGAAATAAGGTGAGGCTAGACTTAAGCAAGGTTTAAACCCACATCCATGGAGTTCGCACTCACTGAGCCAAACACTCAGCCCACTGAGCTATGCAGCCATCCAGCAGGCAAGAGAAAAACACAAGGAGGACGAGATGGCCAACAACACCTACTGGCCAAATGGGGAAGAGATGGGCACCAGAATGACAACCTGAACCCCCACCCAGCCAAACCTAACCTTTAAGGCAGGGGTGACTAATCTTATCCGCAAAGGTCCGGTGTGTATGCAGGTTTTTGGGATAACCTTTAGGTCAGCTGTTCAAACCCAGGCGTGAGGACTCTTCAGCCAATCAGTCCTCTAATTAGTAATCTAATTAGGGAAACCCACATACACACCGGCCCTTTGCGGATAAGATTGACCACCCTGCCTTAAGGGATCAAACAAAATACTAGACTCTTGGCATTTTTAAATGGAAGGGGAAAATTGAGTTTCCCTTTGTGGGAACATTGGTCTGAGAGAAATGCTGTTTCATTTTTAACTGTGTACTGTATGGTTAAAAATGACATTAAAGACCTACTTGACTTGACATTACTTGAAGGTGGTCCACACAACATCAGAATAACAGGTTTTTATCACATTGTGGGGCATCTGGTCCCACACAGAACCACACACACACAGCCATGTGTTCATGCCAGTTACATCCTGATCCCAAACCCTTACTACTCCTATGCAGGTCTTTACAACTCACAGCCCAGTAATGAGACAGTGACGGATCGCTATGCTGTTAATGAAGAGAGTTCATTTTACACACACACACCTGCCGTCGGCATGCAGCATGACGGGAAGGGGAATTTAATCCCCAGCCAGGTTGCAGGGGTCTCGGTGCGGCGCCTCCCACTGGTCAGCCTGTTTGTGGTAGAAAGAGAAAGTTCTTGTATGTAGGGTGTGAAAACCTGTGTGATCTTAGGTAACTGGACCCTGATACTGGCCCCTTAACATGCGGCCTGCCTTCTGCCATGACTCCGCCTCTTTCTGCTTCCTCTTGCCGTCTACATGGTTACAGAGGCCTCCTGGATCTCCGGAGGCGCTCTGGACCATTACCGATGCTGCCTTCCTGCCGAGAGAGAGGTCTGCGCTCCTTCGGAAGCCTTCGGGGAGGAATATAGCTTTCATGCGGCCGGATGCAAACAGGTTGCCTGGCAGCCAGGCTCCTTCCTTTCGGCTGCTTGTTCCATTCGCGGGAGCGGCGCCGGCCACTAGAGGGGAGCGGTGGAGTTCTGTGTCACTGCTCTGGGAAGGGAGCTCGCGGCGCTAACCTGCCGTGATTCGGCGCCCGGATGTGTGGGGCTAAAGCAGATCAGCTCCTCTGCGGATCCGCCAAAGACGCGGTACTTTGTCACAGGTGACGGGCGGATACCGCAGTGGATGTCATTTTGCCTAAAGGGGGGCGGCAGCGGTGGTGGTGGGGGGGTCCCTTTGTGTGTTCTCATTACGCGTTACAGGGGAGGCGGGTGCGTCACGTGCCGCACGCCGTCTCGACAGCAGCCCCAGGATGCTTCCTCTTCATCTCCGGGAAAAGCTGTCAGCGGCACGCCATCATTCAGCCGCCAGCAGGGGCTGCTGTGACAGCCTGGCCGCCGGGCCGCCATTGACTGGCGTAGGCATGGCTGTCAGCCGCCTTTTACTGGCGGCTCTGATGTCACTGTGCGGACGCCTGCGGAACATCCCGGCTGGCAGTGTGTCGAGCCTTCTCACACGGCGTTCCCGAAATCCCATTCAGTCACCTTCCATTATTGTGTCAGGTGGAAAATTGATTTATGTACGCTCCAGATGCGGGGGGGGGAAGAAGGTGGGATGTCGCCTGCTCATCCTCCCAGATGACATAACGTTTCGTGGGTCGGTGCATTACCCGCCTAAGAGGTGGGCGCACACATGGATCTGGCTGGGATGATAGTTCCTAGACGCCTCCATGCATGCCCTCGACCTTCCCCCCTCACGCACAGCCAGGGCGCCCTGTGAGGCAGCACGCTTGGGCAAAGGACTGCACCGCCTCAGCATCAGGCCTGCAGGTACCTTTAGGAGGTGGCGGTGGGGGGTCGTGGCGGTGGGTGGGGTGGATTGTAATACAATTACCATCAGAAATCCA
The DNA here is from genome assembly GCA_015163995.2 of Mormyrus lacerda. Taxonomy (NCBI): domain Eukaryota; kingdom Metazoa; phylum Chordata; class Actinopteri; order Osteoglossiformes; family Mormyridae; genus Mormyrus; species Mormyrus lacerda. The sequence continues at coordinate 117,232 of JAABNX020000027.1, read as the reverse complement.
CACAGCAGCTGGCAGATTTGAAATGGAGCAGTCCACTCTGTAAAGGGGTGCCTTGATGTTATTTACCTCAAGCAGACTTACATTATCCCAGCTTTTGGTAACCTAATTATCATTTGAATTCTCAGGGTGTTTCGTGGTTAGTAACCCCCCCTCCCACACACACAGATACACATGCAAACATTATTTGTGTGAGAAGCTGCTCTCTGCAGTAAATCTTCTGCATACTCTGGCTGGCACCCCCATGCCCCCCGCAGTGGTACGACCCGCCCCTGCTTGACTGGCGCTTGTGAAAACACGTTCATTATTTAATCTCCTCTTTATGTTTAATTTACAGGCCATCGCTGCTCAGGCCATATGTTTCCTTTGTTCCCTGCCTGACTCTTTGTCAGTTTTGGCTCACCATCTCTGATTTACTTCTCCCCCTTTGGGAAAAAAAGCAATAAAGAGTCCCTACAGAGGGAGACCTGGTAGGAAAGAACCCCCCCCCCCAGTACAGGCTTCTCAGACTCCTCTGCAGCCCCTCAGTCCTTGCTGACACACACACACACACACACTCGCCCATCCCTGGATTGCTCTTATTGTCGTGGAGACGGCCGCAGTTGCTGAGGCGGACCCTGCCTGTCAGCGCAGCACGGTTCCAGGTGAGCCGGCGGGGGCCACGCCGTGTTGTTCTGCCGTCGTCATTGACTCTCCCTCCCCTGTGCCTCTTCTCCTTCGCTCTCTCTCTCTTTCTCTCTCCTCCTTTACCCTTCTCTCCTCAGCACGCCTCGCTCTGCACGGCCTCATCTTTTTTTCCACTGGCCTTTTTTTTTCCCAGGGTGCCTAGTTGTTTTTCCTTTATGGGAAGATGGGGGGGGGGTCATGTATTTAGTAAATGCTGTGGGGGTGGGCAGCCTCTCTCTCTCTCTCTGTCATCTCCCAGCCCCCTAACCCCCCTCCCTCCACACTTGTTGCTGTCAGTTTCTCGGGGATGTGTTTGAACACCCTGCTGTTCTCCTTCTCTCCTCCTCTGTCGTCTCCTCTCTCCTGCTCCTCCGCTCTGTGTGAGGTGTCATGTCGGGGAATCGCTGTGATTAGTTAACTTTCTCATCCCCCACCCCCCAGGCTCAGCTATCTGTGCGTACAGCTGCTCTTCCCCTCTGTGGTTTTGTCTGTGAGGCACACACATTCCCAGCCCTTTTTCTTCACTGTGGAAGGCCCCCCCCCCCCGAATGGATCATGGGCCTAGCAGCGTGTAGGGGGGTGGGGGGGCGGGGATGTGGACTGTTCCATGGCCTCACCCCCAATACCTGGTGTAGAAGGGGTTCCTGGGTGTGGGAGTCATCGTAGATGGTGCATGAAAGCCTCTTTCCTGGGTTACATTCTGAATTTTTTTGTGGTGTTTGCAGAGGTCAGTTGACATATCAGTATTCATTACAAATCATCTTGGTCGATATTGTCGGCTAAAATTTAGACTTAAGTCAATATTTAGAGTTACCAACTCCAGAGCTGAAGACACAATAACTAAAGTAAAGGCGATGATTGTATTAGAATAGGGGTCTCAAATTGAAAATAAAAATGATGCAATGTATTCTCCCTAATTGGTACTGCTGGTTATTGATATCCATTATCTATATTGGTAAGATTAGACTGGTTAACAGGATTAGCCGGAATTTGCACATTTGTGCACCACTAGCTATTTGGTTGGTTAAAGTTCACTTCCTTGTCAAGGGCTGTGAAGCAACAGAGTGGCTAACGGCCGGATGACTGTGAAGTAATGGGGTAGCTAAGAGCCAGATGACTGTGAGGTAACGGTGTGGCTAAGGACTGGGTGACTGTGAGGTAATGTTGTGGCTAAAGACTGGGTGATTGTGAGGTAACAGGGTAACTAAGAGACAGACGACTGAGAAGTAACAGGGTGGCTAATGGCCAGATGACTGTGAGGTAACAGAGTGGCTAAAACTGGATTAAAAAGTTGTACAACAACATGTCTTAGCATGTTTTTCAGAGGCTCACATCTTGCCCTATTTTACTCTGAACTCTCTCCAGTGACTGATGGAGGGACAGGGAGCGAGTGAGTTTATGTTTTTTGGGAGTAGCGTCTTACATGAGGTTCAGCCTGAGTTGGGCACTGAGGGCTGCCCTGTAAAGCCATATGCATAGGCATAGCCTGCCTGTGCTACACTGCTAGCAATATTAGCAATGAATGGTATTTCAAGATAAGATAAACTTTATTGATCCAAAGGGTAAATTTAGATGCTTTTTCCAACGATCCATTGGTGTGAGTGAGGATGAAGTCGGTACTCATGGCAACGAGGGACAAGATGAGCTGCTGTTTTGTGCATCCGGTCTGATCCGGTTGGGCTGGAGCGCGACCAGCTTGGCCCCGCTGCCCTACTGCTGGTGGCCAGTGTTTCCTGGGCTTGCACCTCACCCGTGCGGCTGCCGTATGGTCCTCACAGACGTGCTGTGGCCGAGCCCTAGTCGCTGCCAGCTGGCAGGCTCCGTATGGGGGACAAAGGCTCTCAGTTTCCCCAGGAACACACCAGCCCGGTGAGAAAGGGGGCTGCTCTGTGTTTTATGGAGGTGCCTGATCCCTGGCCACCCCAATTCCATCAAGCTTACTGCTCTCATTTCTCTTTTCTTCATGAAATTTTCACATTTCACTCCATCATCCTTCTCCCAGAACTCCATCTTAGTTAAGCCCCTCCCATTTTCCTGTCTCTCCACCCTCCAGGCTCCTCCCACCAAGCAGGCACTCCCTTGGTCACCTCCTTTCCCATTCATATATATTTCTAGATCATATCAGCTAACGGTCTCAATAAGATCACTCAAAATAGTTTTTGTATTCAAAGTCATCGATTAAAAGTCAGTGCAGTATTATCTCTGTGGGTCCCCGACGCTGGGCCACAGAATCAAAAGTTTGGACAAGAAGCTTTGGAACAGAATGTTAGACAAGCCGTCATTGTCTCAGAAAATGCATTCAGAAATTTGGGCGAGAGCAAGTGCAGGGGAAAATTGTGGGTAAAAATATCCTGCTGCTTTACCTACAAGCAGAGGGATGAAAGATTCAAAGTTTTAAGGGAGAAAGATGTGAAAAGTTTGACGTTAATGTCCCGGACTGGTCTCTGATCCATGAGTAATGGGTTGGGACAGTCAGGAGCCTTACAAGGGGGACACAGACGCAGAGACAGCAGCCAGGACATTTGTGGTGAAGATGCTGCTCCTGTCTGGCTCCCTAGAATGTGGCTAACGAGGAGACCGGCCATGGTGTGAGGATTGAGACGAGGGCCTGCTGCACGGCTCTCTTTCCCATCTGCCGTCTCCTCTTCTCCCTCTAGCCCGTCGCATCTCGTCAGTGCCACCAGCGCCTCCCTCGGGCCACGTTTCATGCCTGAGATCTCTGCTGTGAGCTGACGGCAGAGGAGTGGGGTTGGAGGGTCCCATCTGCCTGCCAAACAGAGGAAGAAGTAACGCTAAAGTCTGACGAGCAGTCCTAAAAATACCCACTATGTACTCAGTGTTTTCATCACACATTCGCATTGTTGTACGATATTCTATCCGCACGTTAACCACTTGGCTTGGAATTATTCGCACGTCCCCCGTTATTCCGCGGCGCTGGCGCCGTGCCAGGCGTGATGCACGTGGCGCCGTGCGGGCGCAGGTACCGCATCTTTCGGTTTTGGGCCCCTGGATCCGCCTCAAAGGAGCGCATGCTCTAGCCCCGCTGGGCGTAGCGGTTGGGCTGTCAGACACGCGCTGAGATTCCAGCGGGAGAGATGCTGACCCCTTGTGGGAACAAAAGGAGCGCGATCGACAGCCGCTGCTTGAGTGGGCGGCCGCCTGTCGGGGCTGGAGTAGCGTGGCGTTGTGGGGGAAGAGCGGGCGAGCCTCAGCACGCCAGGAGCCGTCGGCTAAAATCCCATCATTAAACTTCGCTCGTGGCACAAGACTGTGGTTTTCAGGTCAGACCGGCTCGCAGAGAGGAGTTTTCTTCCATCCCGGTGAATACCTGTCATTATCGCCGCACTGTGTCTTGCTGCAGCTGCGAATCCAGCTCGCCCAGTCACAGCGCATCGCCGCTAATCCGGGGCTCTGGCTTTTTTCTGTGCTTTTCTTTTCCACCTGCTGTCAGCGATGTGGGGAAGGTAGCTTTTGCTGCAAATGTAGCACCAGTGGCTGTAGGGGGATGGTGTCCTCCAGGGACACAGATTTGCGTGGCTGCACTGTGCCTTGGCTCTCCGGCCCCCGCACTTCAGACAGGTCCCAGTGTTGCTGGGTGGGGAACCAGCTCTACCCACACAGCCCCCTCTTTTGCTGTACTGGGCCCCCGTTTCGTTCCGGAAACCCACCCACGCCTCGGGGCATAGGGGACCGATGCAGGGTGGCAGTATGTCACAGTTAGACGCGTCACAGTCTCCCTCCTGCCTGACAGGGTGCAGAGTCGTGAGGACCTACACCTGGCTCTGATGCCATCTCCACCCATCGACAAATCCTGTGCCGCACAGGTGACCTCATTGATCGGTTACCGCTGACTGGCACCCCCTCTGGCACTCTATGGACGTGCTCTCCATCAGAACCCACAGAAGCTTCTCTCCTGGCCACGTGTGGGCAGCGATATTTATGTTCTTCATGCACAGAAGAACAGTAAAAGCCCTGGAAAATGGTCAGCTGCTGGTTGTGGGTTTAATTGCAGAAGACTTGTGCTTTGTACGGGTTTCATGTGGTGAAGGAGTCCTAGCGATCACTCTTCACACCAGGAACACCAACACCCCCTCCACCCCCACATAAGGGGATTTTTTTTTTTTTTAGATCAGACGCCATTGTGATTCGCCGTGTGACAGATGGTTTCAGTATGGCCGGTAATACGGCAGAGCCGCTTGATATCCTTCAGGTGCTTAACAACAGCTGAGCATGCTGCCATTTCGAGGGGAGAGAGCGAGCGAGAAAGAGGGGGAGAGAGAGGAGGAGATAGAGAGAGAGAGAGAGAGAGAGAGAGAGAGAGAGATAGAGAGAGAGAGAGAGAGAGAGAGAGAGAGAGAGAGAGAGA
>JAABNX020000027.1:78173-94342 GCA_015163995.2 Mormyrus lacerda | reverse complement strand
GGCGCCCCCCCCTGGCCCCCCCCCCCCCCCCCACCTGGGGGGGGCCGACCCTGGCCGTTTCGTGTCAGAGCGCTCACCTTGGCCCAGAAGCGAGACCCCACTCCCAGCATCTGGGCACACAGATGGCAGGGCGCCGCATGTGGCCCTTCAGAATGGCAACGCTGTTGATTTAGTTCGTGTTCGACGGAGGGCTGCCTGCTTCACAAGGGAGAATCACCGGCAGAATCACCGGCCCGTGCCCAGCTAAAGAGGGGCGCCGCTCACTGAGGGTCACCAACTAAAGCGCTTTCGTTAATATGCCCCCGAAAGGGCCGAGGTTAACGACAACCCCCAGTTTAATGAAGCGGGCAGCAGCACTTACCCGGAGGGTCTGCGGTTGGGACTTTAGCATGCAGCTGATTTGACAGGCCTGTCCGCGTCAGCTGGGGGCCCCAAAGCTCACCGTTTTATTCACTGCTCCCGGAGAACATTCCACTCTCCGTTGTTGAGCATAATCTGGCCTCCTGACACCGCAGTGCCACGCAAATGCTGCCAAGATTTCATGCAGCACGTATCGAGCGGCACATGCCTGCCCATCATCGCGCTGTCAACTGCCCGGCGGTAAGAGTGTGTTTCAGGCCTCTGCCGCTATCGTGAGCTCGCCCCGGTGATGGGGAAGGGAATTTCGGGGCGCTGTTCCAGATCCTACGTGTTCTGAAATAAAGGGTTCCCCCGAGCCGAAGGTCACAGGACCCTCCTGTCCTGTAATCGGACATGCCAGGATTTGAGGGAACGCTTTGCATGCGCCAGGACTGGCCGGGAATCCTGCTACCGTGGAAACTGTTTATCGCAGCATCGCATGAGTCTGTGGGTTTCTTCGTGTTATCTGTGCCTGCTTACGACACCATGCGGGCATAACATGCACGGAGCAATATGACACGCACCTCAAACCCGACACTCGGCCCAGTCAGACATGTGATCGGGAATATTCACCCCCACACACCCCCCCCAGGCTGGTGAAGAGACAAATGCACTTCTCTGAGATGAAGGGAGAGGGAGGGTTGAGTCCCTGGGGGGAGTCTGGACCTTGTGCTGCTTGCGAAACATTTGCCAAAGAAAGGTGGAGGGGGGGGGTGATCAGATTCTGTGAAAGAGGCATGAGCATGTGCGTCCTGGGTACGAGTCACGCAGGATGGCGGTTTACCGCTGGCCTGTTACCTCAGTACGCTACCGGCCGCAGAGAAATCAGTCGTATCAGCTGCACCTAGAGCTCGGCGGGCTTCAGCTCTCTTAGTCAATCCTCAGCGTGGGGCCTCTTTTGTTTATGCGGCAGGGGAGAGAGCCCTGCCCCCTCCGCCCCTTTTTGGCATGAGAGGCTCGCGTCCGCATCTGCGTGCGTGTTCGTCTCTACAACAATGGTGGTTGTGGCAGCGTTTCGGCTCCCCTTCTTCCAGAGGGAGTGCCACCCAGCCGGAGGTGGACTCCGAGGCCCTGCGTGGCAGCTCCAGATTGACGCCTTCGCAGCGGCTGTGGTCAGTGCAATACTGCCAACACATTTACAGCATCTGTGTCATACTGATACCCAGATAAAGGAAGCGGGAAGTCGGCGAACCCTTCGCAGTTTTTTTGTCTCCCCTCATGAGATATTGTCACCCCCGGGCCGGTATTTACACTTCTGCTTCCTTGCCGTCACCGTCTCCACATGTGTCTTCGGTCCTAAGCTCCGTGCCCTGGGAACCTGGGCCTCGGAACCCGCCGTTGCCATCGTCCCGGCGAACAGATGGCATGTTCATGATGACGGGGATGATCTGCGGCCATATTCCGGGTAGTGCCGGGTTATGTCAGAAGCAGGACCTATTGCCTTGGCCTGCTTCCCCCGTGTGGATATTGCTCACACGGTGTTGATCGTGTGTTTTTTGTTTGTTTATTTTTTAAAGGAGGTAATGCTGGATTTTAAAGTACGTTCTCCAGTAGATGCATTCTTGCTTGTCCTGACTGAACGAAGGTCTGGGTGTTACAGAAAGATGCAGTTCCCTGTCCTCCCTGTGGTCTACATACACTGATCACACACACACACACACACACACACACAGCCTGAAACTGCGACAGCAGCAACTCTCATTATAGTCACACCCACAGAGCTATCACAGGATTGCTTTGTACTTTAATCTGTCTTCTGGACAAGCATCGCTGGTCACGTAGAGACTGTCTGTGTGTGTGTATATGGCTACGCTGGGAAGACAATGACAGCAGTGTCTGTTTTAGGCTCTCCCAGAGAGGAGCGATGTGGACAGTGGGTGGCAGATTCCAGCAGGAGATGGATTCTGATATGCAGGACAAAGTGGCACCTGTCTCCTTGGTCATCACCATGCTCCATAACCTTGAATAGATGCCGTGCAGATGTTGAGAGACCCTGCCCTTCAATGTGGTCCAGGCTGACCTTGAACTCACTTAGTGTGTATGTTTGTTTTGCTATTTTCATGGTCTTCAGGATGTTTGGGGCATTAATCAGGATGCATTGTGGGCTTTAAGACACCGCTGATTTCAGCCTGATGGATATAAATTAGATTAGATCACCGCTTGATCCACCCAGCATTGTGTGGGATTTCTCCTTTATCTCTCATAGGATAAAAACAAATAGCTTTTGACAAACAGCCCTTTTCCAAAGAGGTACTTCTCGATTTAATGAGTGCTGCCTTACTGCCTTGTTGGCTCATTATGATTTTGTCCCGGTGGTTTCCCATAATCCTTTGCGGCAGCCTTGCCTTCCTGTCATCCGAGTCTTTCTCTCGTTTGTTGTGGGAGCACATGTGGCCCTGCACTGTTTACAGCGTCTGAAGTGCTCGGTTAAATCACGGTAATTTCGAGTCTGTGCCTTGCACAGTGGACCCCTGCATGTTCTGCAATGTCTGGTCTCCTTTCCATTCCCCGGGCCGCGGGTGTGATGACGGTCAATAGGCGAGGCTGCTAGTGGAGCTTGTCCGTCTGCCTGAGTGCCACGTGGCCTCCCCACGGTCCAGCCTTGGCTTCGCGCTTATTTGCGGCATTCACTGTGCTGTAAATTGATTTTTAATCGTGTCTGTAGCTCTGCTTGATATTTGAGATTGAAGGAGGGATTTATGGGTGATTGCATTGACAAGGGGTAATGTTGCATGGCAGTAATACAGCCTAAGCCTCATCAATTGATATTGGATCAAAGGCCAGGTTGAGTTACACGCTTTCCCTCCTCCCCCTTACAGTCGGTCATGTGACTCTTACCGTTGGCTCTTCTTGCTTAGTTCTTAAGGCTCTAGGGCTCTAATATGCCCTCCCAAGGAGCCAGGGGCCTCAGCACAGGTGGCCTGAACACCGCCTGTTAGTGTGAGGACATCAGCATGGCTCACACGAACAAAACCTTAGACGTGGTCTGATCAGGCCCCTGTGATGCTCCCCGATAAAACAGACAGTGCTCCGCCTCTTCCCTGATAAACTGCCAGCTAGCCATCTTCTGGGAAGTGCTTTGGTGTGGGAAGTGGCTGAGGTGAGCCCTTACGGGCAATATCCCTGGCAAGCTTCTGCCCAGAGCAACGTGAGACCGAGGAGGTCCTTTGACGGTGGCCTGACGTGCACCTCGTTTACCCAGTAACCCCCCAGGACTGGAAATCAGCACATTTCCTCTGGACTCCCAGACTGCTTTCAGAGATGGACTAGCCAGCAGTCAAAACCTTGTAAATCCAGTCACCTGTGAATAGTGTCCCAATAAGCCTTTAATGCTTATAAAAGTTGCACACGGAATATGAATATGTTATGTGCCTTTTTGACTCGATGGCTCTCATTTGTATATATTGCACTCTTTGCTCATTTGCACAATTATTTCAGCTATATGTGCTATTTGCTATATGAATCTCAGAAATTTTGATCAGCATAAATACAGTGAAGCGGTTGTGGTTGAGGTTGAGTATGAGTAATATGCAGAGGATTGACTGGGTGAAAGGTGGATCGGAACGAGGTTAGGTTATGACTCATGTTAACCATCGGTTCAGAAACATTCCCCCAGTCAGTGCAATATCAGGGCTGACAGATGCTTGTTTTGATGGCTGTTATGAGTGAGGACAGCTTTTTTGGCAGCTGTTTTTCTGTGGGTAAAATAAAACAGAACGTTAAGGTAGTGGTGCAGTGGGTGGATGGACCTTCTTTGGATCTTCTCTGAGAATCACAGATGGCAGGTTCCTGAAGGGTCTTCACCTCATGGGTTTCCAGACCAGGGTCACAGAGGCAGATTTCCCAGCTTATCATGATCTGTTAGCCCAGCTTCCTTATTTCCTCTTTCAGACGCCAAAATCAGAAAGAACGTCTCTGTGATCGCAGACACCTCCTGGTAATATGCCCACAGAAACTCGCCATAAGCATTGGAGTGCAGTATTGCTGTAGTTACCATAAACACTGTGCAGTAACATGGTCGGGGTCGCCCGCTGCTACGTCGCTATGGTAACCCTAAATGTCCAGCGCCAGCGGTAATATCACCTCCAGCTTGGTGCGGACATGACAGCGGCGCCTGTGGGCTGAGGGCCGGGAGGACGGCTGTTTACAGCCCTCGGACACGTGTCACTGGCACCGTTTCCAAGGACGCCTGTTATCAGGGAGTGCTTAAAATAGCCTATTCAGGTGCAGGCGGCTCAGGGCCGGTGAGAGGAGGTGAGAGGGAGATCTGATTCCCAATGTGGCATCTGACAGGGAGCCCGGGGGAACGTGCGCTCATCTGACCGCGAGATGGGCAGCGTGCATTGGCATGGCCTTGAATCGGAACCTCTGGGATCGCCATGGTGACACGCGAGCTGAACCTGTGCCGGGGCTCAGCACGCCTTGCTCCGGGTGCCGCTTGGCACTCTCCGGCAAACACGCGCTAGTCATCGTGGGTAGGCTTTCCCATGTACACCCCCAGGGGGAGCAGCACGCGTCCCGGCACGCTTTCGGTCCTGTCTCCTCCTCCCGGCTAATGATGAATTCTGGGTAATTATCACAGAAGCCTCAGTAGGGGGTGTTCTCATGCAGGCCTCATCATCCCACTTTCAGTTCTGTTGTCCTGCACCCAACCTCTGCCCCACCCCCCACCTCGCGTCGTTCTTTTTCAGCGATTGACATCCTGCCAACATAGCTGGGGGGTGTATGGGGGGGTGTGATAGTGGCTTCTGTATCCCCCCTCGTCCCACCCCCGCTGTGAATGTTGCTTTCCAGCAGGTGGAACAGGTGTTGAGTTTTCTCTGTGTGTGTCTCTGTGTGTATGCGTGCGTGCGTGCGTGCATGTGTGTGTGTGTGTGTATGTCTGCGTGTGGGTGAGGTTTATTTTACATCGTGGGGACCAAATGTCCCCCACAATATAATAAAAACCTGTTTTTTTTTACATTGTGGGGACCATTTTTCAGGTTCCCTACAACATTTTGTGAATACATTAAAAAAACTAAAAAACTTCTCATGTTTTATTTGTCTACTTATGGTTAAGGTTAGGGGTTAAGGTTGCCATGTTGGGATAGTTTTCCCCATAGAAATGAATGGAGAGTCCCCACAAAGAAATGTGAACCTGTGTGTGTATGTGTGCGTGCTTATTAGTTGTTTTTTGCCTGACAAAGAAGCAGCAGGGAAAGCCCCCACTTCCTCATCATATGCCTGTAGCCCATCCCACACGCCCCCCCCACCCTAGTGCAAATTTGCGCAGGTGAACTGCTGTGTTTGCTTAGCTGCTATGCAGCCCTATTCTAAGGAAAACAGGTGTGACAAAGGTATGACTTTTGATGGGTGTTATTTAAAGTGTTTATTTTCATTCTTGTAGCGTGACCTGTTCCTTCTGCGGGAGCTCCTCATTCCCGCTCAGTCAAGGTGCATCAGATTTGACCTCCATTGTTTGACTTTGTCTGCATACAGTTGTGCAAAACAGCTTGAACAGAAAGCACAGTCCAGGGCTCACAGACGAAAATAGTGAATTTTTGATTTGAAATGATAATTTGGTGATACAGTGTTTACTCCAGTAATGCCCCACATCTTCAGCACAATAACGAATAGTTACAATGACATCTGTTTTTTCAAACGGACTCACCAGATGGACTCAGTGCGCAGTTCATCTCCAGACCACAGGGGGGAGGTGGTGGGTTTGGTCACAGACTTTCCATATAAGGACGCGGCACTCCCAGACAGCAGTCAGAGAGCCTGTGTTTGGCTAGAGGAGGAAGCCCCGTGGGCCTGGCCCTTCCACCCGGCCCGCCCATCTGCGGTTACACGGCCACCTGAGCCGCTGCCCCGGTGCGGTCGGGTCCGAATTCCTCAGCACTGGCTGATCGAGTGCGTTGCCCTGTAATCACACACTCTTGACTCCGCATATTGCATCTCCTTCACTCATGGCTCCCCGTGTTAAATGATATTTGCTACTGAATAATTCAACCCGGTCAAAGTGATTTATAATTTAACAATAAGTTAAGTGTTGTGTGCGTGCCATTCCACCCCCACCCCCCAGGTGTCAGCGATGCGCACAGCACGCTCTAATGGACTCCTCGTAAAAAAAAAAAAAAAATCTATTCATTTTCTCTTGTGAGCATCACCACTGCTGCTGTGCATTTGATCGCGCAGATTCACCGGGGGATAATTTGACCCTAAAGTTGAATGTAATCTGAGGAGTGGGCCGTTCCTGCAGCATGCAGCTCTTTGATAGAATCACCGTTTATTCTGACTGTGCGGCCGCCTGGCTCCTGCGGAACATCACGGGGAATTGATCCTGACATCGGCCGACACTCGGCTTTCCGAGGAGCTGGCCGGCTCCACCTCGGCTAACGGGGACCAGATGGGAGGAGGGATGACCTCAGCAGCACAGAGGCGGATGGCGGCGCCTCCCAGGTGATGCGCTGCCCGGGGATCATGGGAAAGGAGTCCTGGGAGGAAAATAAGGTGAGAGAGCTTTGAGGGTTTAAAATCAGCCTGAGCACTAGCTGGAGCGGTCCTGCCATTACAGGTGTAAGATGGAGAATCGGAGATGCACCAAATCTCATGGGACAGATGCTCCCATCACAAAAAGAATTCTTCTGTGCACTGGGCTTTTTGCACGGAGCTCCCGAGCTTTTCCCTCATGCTCTCACACGGGCACAAGTGCAGCCGGCTGCATGTTTTAATCCACAGAGGTATTATTGTGCTCCTGCAGAGGAGAGGTGCGTGTCTCTGTCAGTCATGGCTGACTGGCCAATGGCTGAGTGCCGGAAAGGTGGGAGAGACTACGCAGGTGAGGTGAGGCCCAGACAGCAGGCCGTATATATGGAGAGCAGAGGCCAGCACTGCCTCCCGGGTTTTGTAGAAGATAAAGACAAGACGAGGGAAGGCAGACCTTTAAGTGAAGGGATTTCATTTTCATATTTTCAAAATGGCAGTCAGAAAAAGCATACACTCCCACCTTACTTCACAGCAGAAGCTCCTCCTGGACCTGAGCTCTGACCCGGTTCCCCGGACTCCTCCTGGATCTGAGCTCTGACCCGGTTCCCCGGACTCCTCCTGGATCTGAGCTCTGACCCGGTTCCCCGGACTCCTCCTGACACCGCAGGCCTTGTTTATGTCGCTGGTTACGTTATCTGGTCCTTGGAAGGTGACCTCAGCTTGGAGGTCTCCTGTGGAGGAACCTTGCACCTCCCCAGCTCAGAAACACTTCTGCGGTCCCTTTTTGCGCAAGAAGCACATTAATCAGCCTGTGAGGGCCTTGAGTGTTTGCTTAAGAAAGTGCTTAAAAGCTGAAGTAGGCTTTCAGGAAGTAGCAGACGCGGCCCCTTCAGTCAGAAGGCCGCGCGCTGAGTGATGGCGGCTGCGGAGACCTACCCTCTGACCGATTCAAATGGATCTGACGGCCTGCCGGGATAAAGACAGATTGGCCTTATCCCTGTGTCCGTACGTCTTGAGGTCCGGCAGTTTCAACACCGGTGTCCAAAATGTGCCCCCCCCCCCAATTTAACTGAACACATAACATTGAGAAGGTAAATACTAATTGTCATTATTTAAAAAGCCGCCATCCTGATTGATTTTATCATAAAACATGCTGCCTGCGCCCTGCAGGTGGCGCTAGTTCACGCTCAGAGTTTTTAAAAACGTACTTTGAACATACTGACATGCCATCATGTGTCTGTCTTTCCTGATTGTCGGGCGGGGGGCCGGGGCTGTATGCAGAGGTGGCCATTTCAGGTCCAGGAAGTAAAAATCCAAACCAAGATTTTGTTTCAACCAGCTAATTGAGTATTAGTGACTCTGTGACTGTGACTCTTTATACTCTGGTTGGTTGAAACAAAATCTTGCCCTGGATTTTTACTTTCTGGACCTGAAATGTCTGAAGGTCAGACTCTACTCAAGGTAACTGTCTTCCAGCAAGGTCAGTCTCATCCTTCCATTAATGTTTAGTAGATGCTAATCTGGCCAGGGTAGTGGTGGGGCGGAGGCTGCACGCTCAGGAAGCACAGGGAAGGACGCCTCCTAGACACAGAGGTGTGAACATGGACTGGGCGAGGAGCCAGCATACCCACAGGGACCGACACCAACACGAGAGGACATGCCAGTCCCACGTGCAGGGCCGCCTGGCCTGGCTCTGGGCCATTTCTGATTTGTATGTACACGCATGTGGTACTGGGGGCTGTCACTGTGTGTCATGGAGCTCAGTGTCGTCCTGGTTCCGTCTTGCGCCTGCTGTCAGTGTGTTTCTGCACGCAGAGCATATTTCCCTGCTGGGCCTTGGTCCTGTTTTAGGAGATTCTGCTCTTCAAGCAGCTCTGTGGGTTCACCGTCCGGGAAGGAGCAGGTTTGTGACGCTTTACAGTCACGTGTCCTGCCTGAGTCAGATCCCCCTTGCTGCTGTTGCCAAAGTGGGACGACTCGGTCAAGACGACCCCTCCCCTTTCAGGATATACCCCCAGGGTGCATCGCTTCACATCCGCTATCTTTACCACATTGCTGGATCGAGAAAGCGAGGGCCCACAGGTGTGGAGTGGGAGTGGTCGAGGCTTATTGGCAAGAGGCTCCCCCAGCCCTGAGACCCGATAGCCTCCCGTAAGCCCCCCCCGCCCACTGCCGCTTGGACACGCAGCGACGTGTTTTTAGGTAGCTGATAGCATACCTGGGAAGGCAGGTCACCTTACATTACACTGCTACCAGCTACCTTGTAACTTGTCTAGGTTGACTTTTACATAGCAGTGCTTCCAGATTGATCTTCAATGGTGTCTTGCTTTGTCATTAAGTACCAGCAGTTAAAAACTGAAAATTGGCCAAACTCAGTTGCATCAAAGAAACACAGAAAGTCTCTAGTTATTAACACTTTTTGAAATATGACTATCGGGGTCGCCGCCGTTGATTGTGGGATTTCCCTATGAATCTCCTGTTTGTCAAGCTTTATTTCGGTACCTAGAAATATCCTTTATTTTGGTGAAAAAATCATTTAAATGTGACATTTCCGAACAGAGAAATAATATTAAACCTGAAGCATTTTGGCCGGTTTTTACACTTTTCGCCGGTCAGTAGGCTTACCTGCTGGTACCGATCGTCAGCTTAATGAATGAAGTATTCATGCTGGAGATGAGCTTCAGGGCGATGTCCAGCATGGTGTCCCTGCCTTCCCGTGCTCTGTGTGAACACCGACACGCCTGCAGGTTTGCTCAGGGCCGCAGGGTTGCCCATTCTGTGCTCCGTTGGCATTTACAGCTTTTATTGAATTTTTTACAGACACTCTGCCTCTTTTTGTTGGTTTTCTCGCATTGTTTGTCTGCGGTGTTTTCTGAAACGGTTCATCCACATTTTGGTGTTCCAGACGGCCATTCCTTCTTCTCGTTGCTCTGAGTTTTTCCATCTTTAGCCGAATAGCTTGATGAATTGATGAATTCCTCTGTGTCTGTTGGCTGCTCTTTGTGAGAGGAATAGAACAGAAACAGAGGCAATAGCATCTGAGGATGCTGGGAAAGCCTGGGGAGAACTTGAGAAGCCATAAAAGGTTAACATTTTTTTATTTTGCTCTTGAGTTTTCTTTGTTAGATTTACGGTGTTTAGAATTTTTTTTGGCTTACCTAAAGATATGCATTCCACCTTTAGAACTGATAAATCCAGCAACATTTCTGCCTGCATTATAGATATACAATGAGCGTAGGTTTTTAATAAAACATTAAAGGCTGTTTTGCCTTTGCTTTGACTCTCCTATGTGCCTCCTGAGTCCTTCTATGCATGACGTGCATGTTCCGGTCCGTGCAGAAGGTCCTTGGTGTTATCATGGTGTCTGTTCTCCTCCTCCACCATGGGGACCCAGGGAGCAGCAGACTCAGGACGATGCTGTGACCCCCACAGGTCCAGCAGAGGACTTGTTAGAGGTCCAGGAGGGGGGGGGAACATGTGCCCTGTGGTGCAGGGACAAGAGCCTCCGTTAATTAGTGCATTGTTCTGTGAAAGGGAGGTGGGCTCTTTAAAATTTAACAGCTGGGTGGATTAAAAATCACAATAGTGGGATAGTGAACAGATCCATGAAGCTTGGAGATATGGCACTGAGTGATTAAGGAAACGACCGGAAGAGATCGATGCAGCAAAATGAAGTATGTGAAGTAGGTGCCGTGTTGGGGGCATCACACGCTGGACATGGGAGATAGATATAAGTGGTTTTACTGCTGTGTGCCTCAGGCTGGCGTGGGGAGGAGCAGAACAGACCACGTATGCATTTATATCAGTATAGCTGATGTCCTCCAGGGAGATTCTGCCTCTCAAGCCAGACCCCGCCCCCTGCAGGTGTAAAAATTTGCCTCCTCTGTGATTTGATGATGGGAGCTTCACCTCTGGGTGTCACCACTGCCCAGCTACTGTCACGTCGGCCAGCCCCAGCAGAGCAGGTTCACATGGGGGGGCAGCCAGGTGTCAGAGCTGCTGGAGGGGGGAGGTGTGGGGGGGGGGCACTCATGGATGCTGTTAGACAGAAGAAAGAAGTCAAGCGAGTGACCTCCATTTGCTGAAAACAGCTTCCTCTCCAATTGTAGCCATTATCCCCCACCGCTGTGCTCCCCCTGCGCTTCAATGGCACGCCCCTACTACCCTTGCCCCCACCCCACCACCTCAGGATGGGGTCAAAGGTCACGTCTCCGGTGACATTCCTACTTTGTGTTTTTGGTCACATGAGAGTGTCTGTGGCGCTACCCCTGTGTGATTAATGGTCTTTGGCAGAGAATCCCGGGTTGTTAAGGGGGGGGGGGGCAGTCATTTTTTAAAGGTTATCTGCCATTTCGAGGTCACAGGCCCCTCTTCAGCAGGCCATGCACCCGCCCAGTGCACTCCCCCATTTTGTCACTCCAGTCCCTGGGGAGCCACAGACGGTCCACGTTTTTGCTCAGTCCCAGCTCCCTGTCAGACAGTCCACGTTTTTGCTCCGGGGAGGGAGCAAAAACGTGGACTGTCTGTGGCTCTCCAAGGACCGGATTGGGAAACAATGCTGTGTGTGGTAAGCGGCACCACTCCGACGGCGGCTTCTGAGTGGGGCGGGGAGGTGCGGGAGTCGCACACGCACACGGAGGGGCTGCACTCACACAGCCCCGGAAACCTGATATCTTAATGGCCCGAGGCGCCCTCCCCCCCCGCCCTTAAGCGGCGTTGGCGCATGAGCATGCATGTGATGGTTTTACTGGCGCGGGGCGCTGTCCCCCTGGCTCCCCCGGCTGAGCATGGGGCAGGACCCCGACTTTGTAAGGATCCGCTCACATAAATTCACATGAAGGATGGAGTAACAGGGGGCTGCGCGGGCGTTGGTACCACGACGCTGGCCGGCCCACTAAGCACAGCGGGACATTAAATATGCATTTTTAAAATTTATGACCCCCTTGCCTCTGTGCTGAAGGTGAGATGTTCTCTCTGTTTTATCCCCCGCCCCCCACACCTTTCCTCTTCCCTCTCAACTACAATTTTATTTTATGATGCTCTCAAATGGAGATATGTCAGTCACTCTGCTGTTTGACGGCAGGGATGTGTGTCTGTCAGGAGAGAAGCGGGGGGGGGGGGAGGGGGGGCGGACTTTCACTCAATTAGAATGCGCCAACGGCCTTTAAAGACCAAGATGGTCTTCAAAGTGAGAATCAAACTCTTCTCGCGCCGGTGCCCCGTCCCCCTCCCCCCACCAGGGGGCTCTTCTGCTTCCTTTTAAGGAGAAGCCCATGTTGTGCCAAAGGGCAAATAAGGATGCTGCATAGGACCCCTCCTAAGTAGACAGATTTCCAGAGCTGGAAGCCATTGTTGGTCCTGGCGTGTTCTGTGGCTGATTGATCGGGTAGCGCGCCGGAAATATCACTGCAGCCACTGCGAACCCGTGTCATTATGTGATTTCGGTAAAAACATGACTCTGGCAGAGAGCTTTACATCAAAGGGAGTCGTTTTTGTCGTTTTCTAGGTCACGCCATGGCCTCTTGCTATCCGAGAGGAAGGGGTAGATTGCGCCGTCCAGCGCCCCCCGGTGAGCTTCTGGGCGAATTGCGAGCCGCGTGCATTTCACAGAGAGGAGCGCTTTGAAGCTCCTGTCATCCCGGCTTCCGTGCACCGGCAGCAAAGTGCCATCCAAGCCCCGTCAGGGAGCTCGCTGCCGATTCACAGAGCGTTCAGATCTCGGAGAACATGCTAATAAGGCCGGGGTGGATTCAGATGGCGCTGTCCATTGGCAGTGATGGGTGGGGTTAAGAAGCTGCAGATGGAACGGGAAGGGACAAGGACCTCTAGTGGCTGGGAGTGTACTTGCATGCATATGTCATGGATCCACGTGGGGCCTGAAATCGCACGACTGTGGTCTGCGCACACGCGGTAGTGAGCAGGCAGCTGGTGAGAAGAGTGTTGGTGTGTGTTTGTCTTCTTGTGGGACCCAGCGCCTCTGCTTCAAGCTTCTCCAGCCTAAAAGGGTTTGTTTAATTAATGCCTTTAGACATGAATGCGAATGTTCAAAGCAGGCGATTTGCATTTAAATGTCATTATTCATATGGCAGGCTGCCTGAAGAGGGCCGGGCCCAAACAGGCCTCCCTGGCCGCTCTTCATCTTCGAGTGCGGTCTGCTTTTACCGGCCACACACACATCGTATGGCCCCCAGCGTAACAGGCACCTGCCTCCAGCTCCTCCCCCTGCACTGCTGGCTGATATGTGCTGCAGGGTGTAGATCCCCGGCGGTGGCGGGGGGGCACAGGGGATCTGGTTATAGCGTCCATCGGTGGCATAGTGGTTGGGGACCTGGGTTTGTGAAAACATCTTAAAATCCAAGTTATTTGTTGTTAAATAGAAAAGTTGGTTTAACATCAGTGACTGTGTGTGTGTACGTGTGAATGTGCGTGCGTGTGTGTGTGTGTCTCCAGCCCTCACTGAATAAACAGCATCTGGGCAAAGCCGATAATTACTTTGGCTCCACGCGCCAATGTCAAGCGCGTATCTGTGGCGAATGGGGACCGAGGGTCCAGGTAAGCCTCCTTCTCCCTGGACAGGAGCCCTCTTCGGGATCCCCGGCAGGGACCCACACCCATCATGAGCACTCCTGTGAGAGTGCTACCTGGCCCCTCCGTGGCAGCCCGGCAGGCAGAGGATGCTGGCTAAGTGCCTCATTTCCACAGCGTTGCCATTTGAGTCGCAGGGTAAAATACGGTAAAGGGAGCAGAGAAATGCCGTCACTGACTTTTTATTTCTGTTTATTTTTATTTCTCTGTTTTAAAGCGCTGCTCTTTTGCTGTGGCTGACAGTGACGTGAGATCTCCGCAGCTGCGTTCATGTCTGCGAGTCGCGGTCTCTCCGTGTTTAACCGGCCGCGCCTCCGCCACACTCCTCCTCACCTGACATTTTCTCGGCTCTGTAGTCTGCAGCGCCCCACTGCTTCTCCTCTACCTCCAGACATGGCACCGATCGCTGTTTTCATTGTATTTTCCTTCAACGCGACGTTGGAGAGGTCACAGAACGCGTGCGTCTTCTACCCGGAGTCAAAGCTGCTCTCCTTCCACACTACAGCATACGGAGCACCAAAGTGACTGGGTTTCCGAACGGTTTTCTTGGGAGTGAGTGTGAGACCGCCGTGTTCGGGGGGCTGCCTTCTGTCGACGGGATCCTGCATGTTAAGGAGGTTAAGATTTGTTAGTGTAATCCTAATTCCCCTAAGAGCCACAGTAAAGAATCCCTTATGTTAGCTTAGCTTGTCTTGCATGTGGCTAGGGGTACGGTGGGGCGGGGGCTGGGGGTTGGGGCTGGGGCCCAGAGCCCCCGGGAAGTTAGCAACTGGGAAATTGGCCTCTGACCCCTGCAGAGATGTCAGGTCAAAGGTCAGGGGGGCCAGCAGCTCCTCTGAGGTCAGAGGTCGTGAGGGGGCTGTCTTTAATGCGGAAACATAGCTTCTTGGTTACACGGTCGTTTTTTTTTGACAGTCCAATAAAGCACAGAAAACAACGAGCAGTATGTTTTATTGGTATTTATTTAAGCAAGGTTTAAAATACGCGATTATGGGGGCATTACCTAGCTGTGCGTTTCAGGGGGGGCTCTCTCTCGGCCACTCCGGGTCCCCACAGGCATCTGGCTCCTTCTGCTGTCCCGTTCCCACGTAGCACCAGGCATGTGTAATATCACTCATCTGCTTTTGTCTGGGCCCCCCCCCCGAATAGAAGGCCTCTCACTGAGGAGCCTCATGGCCCTGTAGGTGCTAAGCTTAGTTGATTAATTTACTCTGTTTTTTTTTTTTTTTTTTAAGCAATTTACAAATGGCCATGCGTTGCCTTGTGCATCCCAGTGCCGCCCGCAACTCATGGTTGAAACCCCACCCCTCACTCCAAATCAGCCAACTCAGAGAAGTTTTCCTTGTACAAAAATGTTCTGAGTGCAAAAGGAAAAATGATTGGTTTGAGGAAGATAACCAATCAGATTGTAGAGGAGGTGGGTCCATGCAACTATAGGAGGCAGGGCCATCCAATCAGATGTCTTGGTCACTCCTCAAGTTGCTTGGACCCACTCCATCTAGAATCTGATTGGTTATCTCTCTAAACCAATCATTGTTTCTTCTGCCCTCAGAATATTTTTGTGTGCATAAAACTCCCATGAGCTATGAGCCGTTAGTTCTCTATAAGCATCTGTACCTGGTGCTCCAGTTGATTATTTTATTATTAGGGCGGAACTCCTGAGTGTCTAACGTGGGGCTGAAACCGGCGGTAATTTAGACAATAATACCGATGTTATAGTAAGAGTTAACGGAGCCTGTCATCCCCGGGGCCGGAGAAGCTATGCCTTGTCCCCTCGCCCCTGATCGTGGCTCAGCGGAGTGGAGGTGCAGAAAAAGACGGCTCTTTAACATTCCAGTGGGTTCCGTGGGTGGGGGTGGCTCATCCAGAGCATCACGCGAGCAGACAGCAGTGAAACGTGTGAGGGAGGGCAGGTAGTGCACATGTGTGTGTATGTCTGTGTATAGCTTAGCTTTGTAGGTGTGTGCTGTGTGACTGTGTATGACAGCATTTGAGTATCTCATGTGACAACGTGTGTGTCTTTATGTATGCACCTGTGTGTGTCTGTGTGTGTGAGAGAGAGAGACTGCCTATGTGTTTGTCAGTGTGTGACTGTGTGTGTAACTGCCAGTGTGTGTCATTGCGTGTCTGTGTGTTTATGACTGCCTGTGTGTGACTGTCAGTGTGTATCTGTGTGTGTGACTGTCAGTGTGTGTCTGTGTGTGTGACTGCCAGTGTGCGTGTCAGTGTGTGTCTGTGTGTGTGACTGCCAGTGTGCGTGTCATTGTGTGTGCACGTGTGTGTGACTCTGCAGGCTCAGATGGGAGTGTGTCATGTTAGCCCAGTGCCAGTTTGTCAGGCTCGCTGGCAGGCACCCGGGACAGTTGGGGTCTCTGCCTGGTGGCCATGCTCCTGCAAGGGTGCAGTGCGTCGCCGTGGAGACGGATCACAAAGGTTATCTCGCTCTCGGCGGGCGCTGTAAATACTCCAGATTTAATTACAGCCGGTGGCTGCCACTGCCCTGCCCTGCCGCCCTGCCCTTCTGCAGCCAGGCCAGCCCCAGTGAGCCCCCCCACTGCATAGAGTGATAACCAGCTCGTCCTCTGTGTGTGATGGAGGAGGGTGGGAGGGGGCCTCACTCCCTGCTCTGATCTCCAGCCAGGCTCCGCATCCGGTCCCTGGCGCCTGAGAGACCATTAACAAAGGGAGACAAAGCAGGAGCTCTCGGGGGGGGGGGG
>JAABNX020000027.1:61155-71302 GCA_015163995.2 Mormyrus lacerda | reverse complement strand
GTTCTGTGTGTTGTTCTGGTCCTGAACATGGAGGGAACATGAATTGTGGGAAGTCGGTGTGAGTTATACCGCACAGGCCTACACTCAGCCAGGAGAACATGATCTTACCAGGGCAGAGTGCCTTTGAGTACCCCCCCCCCCCCCACGGATCTATTAAGTTGGACAGGTGGCCCAGCGGGGGCATGACGTGCGCCGTGCCTCACTGACGGCTTCATTTGGACACATTGCCAGCAGTCACAGACAAACCCTGCTCACCCCCACCTCCCCCAAACCCACACGCTATCCCGGAGTTAGAGCGGGCGGTCCCGGAGCCGCCGTTTCCCGGGCAGCGCGCGGATTGGAAGCGGTGGGTGATGCTGATTCCCATGTAGTGACTGGCCTGGTGGCAAGGCAGAAGAAGGAACTGCCTGTTGGAAATGGAAGAGGGGGTCCCAACTGATTCCTGCAATACCAGCATTTATGCTGGGGGGGGGGGAGACAATCTGGGGGCATCGTATCAACAATCCAATGGCCTTTCATATGCTTCAGTGGCTTGAGGCTGACAATCTCGGCATCTGGCACTCAGCATGTTAATCGTGAGACCCCTCATTTACATCACATTCATCTGATGCCTTTATCCAAAGCAAAAGGTTACATTTTATATGTGTTTCCTGGGACTCACAACCTTTGCACTGTGCTCTACTTGTTGAGTAGCAGGAGTAACGAGGCTGAACGTTTCAGGCCGTATCAGGCGGCCCGAAAGCCTCGTGCTCGTCAGGCTGAACGCTAGCAGCCGCCACCCCAATGGAGGATGAGTGTGTGTGTGATAAACTCCAGGCAGCTGTACTTCGACCGGCCACCGGGCTCCTGACAGGGCAGTGCCGCGTCCGTCTCCGGCCGCATCCTCACCGCCGGGCTCCTGAAAGGGCAGTGCCGCGTCCGTCTCCGGCCGCATCTTCACCGCCGGGCTGCTGACAGTGCAGGTGCCGCGTCCGTCTCCGGCCGCATCCTCACCGCCGGGCTGCTGACAGTGCAGGTGCCGCGTCCGTCTTCGGCCGCATCCTCACCGGCGGGCTCCTGACAGTGCAGTGTCACGTCCGTCTCCGGCCGTATCCTCACCGCCGGGCTCCTGAAAGGGCAGTGCCGCGTCCGTCTCCGGCCGCATCCTCACTGCCGGGCTGCTGACAGTGCAGGCTTCGCGTCCGTCTCCGGCCGCATCCTCACCGCCGGGCTCCTGACAGTGCCGCGTCCGTCTTCGGCCGCATCCTCACCGCCGGGCTCCTGACAGTGCAGTGCCGCCCGCGTCCGTCTCCGGCGCATCCTCACCGCCGGGCTCCTGACAGTGCCGCGTCCGTCTCCAGCCGCATCCTCACCTCTGGGCTCCTGACAGGGCAGTGCCGCGTCCGTCTCCGGCGCATCCTCACCGCCGGGTTCCTGACAGTGCCGCGTCCGTCTCCGGCCGCATCCTCACCTCTGGGCTCCTGACAGTGCAGTGCCGTGTCCGTCTCCGGTTTACTACTCTGCCTCTTCGGTAATGCTCGTTATCCTCGTTAGGGGTGCGATGCTGGGACTGCGACATGTCACACGTCTGCCACTGGTGACCTTGCCGGTGTGTAATGGCCTGCGGGGACTATGACATCCTGCGTCCTGCAGAGGTCTGGTGTCCTTTACCTCCACTGCCGTGCTTTTGTTTAGTAAGTCGCAGGCACCTCTTTGTGCTTTTCTGTGTTCTCCCGATCACATGACCCCTCGGCCATCACAAGCACAGCCGCTTTGTACCCGTGTGTCTGTTTGTTGGCCTTGATAGTCCTTTAATGGTCTAAGTGAAGGCAGTAAAGTGCTGTGTGGCCGCCTTCCTTTATATGGAGCATTTTCACGTCAGACAGGGTCTCCCTAGCCATCCAATCATAGCTTTGTCTGTGACAGCGCTGGAATTTCAGCCACCCCTCGCAACCTCTGCTGCCCCTGGCTTTGAAACAAAGTGACTTGATGAAGGGTCCCACTCACTCAGGGTTCCTGACCCTGCAGCTCGCCGCCAGCAAACCTACCCCCCCACTGAAAAAAAAAACACAGAAAGAGGAGAGTGTGGGGGAGGCTGCCTGGATGCTTCAAGAGCCGGTTGCCAAGAGCAGGATGAATGTTTGAATGTTGAGCTGGTCCCTTTGTTGGATCAACAGGCCCCATCGTTGGCCCCTGGCCTGTACTGAACCCTAGGGAGGCTGGTAGGGTGGGCTGTGGGGGCTGCCCTTGTGCTTGGGGAGGCTGCAGTCTCTAGGGGGGACAGCAGGGGGCGTGTTTCACTGTGGATGGGAAAAGCCTCCTAAGTCAGGACTAACACTGGCTATAAATTAACATCAGTTTAATGACATGATTTCATTGTTATGTATAATCAGGCCTGTGATGTTAGTGCAGAAATATAGCTGCTCCCTCCGATTCTCCATATCTGCATGGTTTAAATTTTGCCGTCTAAGTCAAGCTGTGCTTCACCACTCTGCTGCTTTATTATCTACTTTTGACATCTCATGTTGTCACAGAAGAGCGATGTTCCTGTGCGCCAGGTACTTTATTACCCACGGGGCACACCGGTTCCTGCCAGCCCTCCACCCTGCCCCCGGCTGTGCGCCGGCACGTCTGGAGCACGTATCTGCCCACGGCTGGCACACTGGGAGCTTGGCCTCGCTCTGCAAACCAGTCCTCTGCTAACAAGCACTATAGATGCAATACAATCAAAGAAGGGAAAGACTGAGTCAAGGCAGACAGGGAGTCATAGCAGGTCACACATGTTTGACCCTTATAGATCAATTAAGCCAGTGCCCCAAAACCTCTACCTATACTTTGTTCTATTACTGCTTCAATGGCTTTTTTCACCACAGTTACGGATGGACGTGCAGATCCCCTGTAGGGTTTGTGTAGATCGGCATGGTTGCAATGTACTGTAAGCAGAGCACAGCGCAGCTCTGAACATGCTGTCCGTGGATGAATTCCCTGTCACCCCGTAGTGCACCCTGTCCCATGCCCTGTACAGCACCCTATTCCAAACCATGCCACCTACCCTGTCATACCGTCCTTATCCTGTCCCTGATCTTGTACCTCACCCTGTTCCATACCATTTTCTGTACCCTGCCGCATACCCTTTCCCATACCTTGTCCTTTTTATCCCACGCCCTGTCCTGCATCCTGTCACATACCCTATCTAAAAACCAGTCCTGCGCTTTTTCTCTGTCCCAGTGTCAAGTTGGGTCCCCCGAAGCAGGGCTGTCTGATATGACCCCCCCCCCCAGTATACCACAGTGGTGTGTACTGTACGGACAGCTCTTCCTCCAAACTCAGAGGGGAGTCAGGAGTGCAGGAAGGAGCTGGGGCGGTCTCTGATACTGACCAGCTAGCAGATGGCTTCCTCGGGCATGAATCCTCGGAATGCGACCGCGGGACAGGAGGTGGAGGCTGACCCCGTTATGCCCCCTAACCGCTGGACCGCATAAACCCTGTTCTGGAGAAGAGGGGGGTTTTGACTCCTGGCTGGGAGGGAATCCGGGGCGGGGGGGGACTGCTCTGTGTGCTCTTTTACGGTTCCCTTTATTTGCCCTCTCGCTTATTGTGTTGGGGGAGTCACCCCCTGCTGTGGCCGGCTGGGTTTATTATGCAGCCGGCCTGGAGCGGGGTTGGAGGGGGTCATTAAAGTTTTTTGCTCTACACTCCTTGATGAAAGAGGAGGTGGGGGGGGGTGTAAAACACTTGAGAAGTCATGCGTGTGCTCACATCTCCTCCATCTGCTGGCTGAGCCTGACAGAACCTGTGGTTGATCTGTGTGATGCCCAAATGACACCCATGTAATGCCCGTAGAGTCCTACAGATGCATATCTGGCAACCTGTGGCAGAGCACTTACCCATGTGCCGCCGATATCCGCTATTACCCT
This sequence comes from Mormyrus lacerda, assembly GCA_015163995.2. NCBI lineage: Eukaryota > Metazoa > Chordata > Actinopteri > Osteoglossiformes > Mormyridae > Mormyrus > Mormyrus lacerda. Next base: position 67,406 of record JAABNX020000027.1, on the reverse strand, counting down.
GAGGCCGCTTTGTGTGTTCTGTGTGTTGTTCTGGTCCTGAACATGGAGGGAACATGAATTGTGGGAAGTCGGTGTGTGTTATACCGCACAGGCCTACACTCAGCCAGGAGAACATGATCTTACCAGGGCAGAGTGCATTTGAGTACCCCCCCCCCAAAACATCTAATCTGATGGGGAGAAACCTTCTGATCAGGGCTGTACGCATCTAGGAACCAGACTGTAATAATCTTCAGTGTCATCTTTAATTGGCAATTTATGTTCATGTTTGTGTATATGCATGTGTGTCCGTGTTCGTGCGTGTTTAGGTTCATGTATGTATGTGCGTGTGCCCATGCTTCTGCATATTTCTCTTCATGCATGCGCAGATGTGTCTATCTAGGTTTATACATGCTTGTGTTCGTGCATGTGTGTACTTCTCTGTGCGTGTTTGTGTTCGCTTATGTGCGTACGTGTGTGTGTCTGTCTGCGTGTGTGGCAGCATGGGCCCGCAGTGCGCTCTGTTCCGTTATCGTGTACCCCGCAGGCGACCGCGGCAGCCGGCACTCAGCAGGCCGCCGCCTCTTTAACATTTTACAGCCGTGTGTGTCTGCCCCGTGGCTGTGAGCCTCCCCTGCATAATGCAGGAGCAGCTCGCCGTGCCGCCGACGCACGCCTGCCCACTGCAGCCCGACCCGGCCATCAAGCCCGCGAAAGCTGTCGCCTGAGGCGGCCGGGCGCTCCGTCACCATGGAGCCCCGCCAGGGCCCAGAGCCCTGCGTACCTCAGGAAGTGCCCTTATTACTTATTTATTGTTTATCTGCTTAGTGGGGGCTTTTATCCAAAGTAACCTAATTTAAAATTAATAATAATTTTTTTTTTTAATTTGCAAAGCTATCATCCTTGAGCCTCTGGCCTTCTTAGCACTCGGAACGGTCTTTGATCAGCTACCTCTTTGATCAGTGACATTTATGTGTGGAGAGTCCTGACAGGCCTTTAGCTCAGAGGAGTGCAAAGGAGGAATGGAAGCATTTCAGCGGCAAGGAAGATCAGAGGTGGAAATGGCTGCTTCTACTCAGGCCGTGCACCTGCCAAGGTCAGGGCGGGGTCAGAGGTCAGGCAGGGGCACAGACTGTGATGGTGGGTAGGGCTTGAAGCTCACTCTGCCTCAGCGTAGGTGCGCGCCACCTGAGCTGGCCGCCTTGCTGAGATGGTGATTAAAATGCATTTGATATTCTAATGAGAACAGGTCAAAGGTCAGCCAGGGAAAGGTGCTATGGCCAGTACAGATGTAACAGGCTCCCTGTGGGGAGCAGGCCAGTGCAGGCAGCACCAGACACCTCTGGGCTCTTCAAAGCAAGACGCCTTTTTTTTGGAGCTGGTCGTGCACAAGCATCAATGGGTTCCGCTGTAGGAGGGGCTGGGGGTGTGTGGGAGAGATCACGAGGCATTTTAGGAGATGGGAGAAGCGTGGGGTGGGGGCTGAGACACTACTGATGTTTTATTTAGAGGCTGACCTCCTCGACACCAGGCAATATGTCAGCGGCTGCTGGGAGCAGGGGAAACGGAAATCTGGAGGTGCCATTTTGGCGACTTTCGTTGCATGAATGCTGTGACTGGCAAAGGTGAGGCTAACGGATGTGCCCTCTGTTTTCTCCTGTCATCCTTCGGTAAACAAAAGAAGACAAGGGGGCAGAGTCAGGGAGGAAATGAGAGAGAGTGTGGTCTGTGGGCGTGGGGGGGATGGGCAGCGCCATTGCTGCTCAACATGTCTTAAAAATTCTCACTCTGGCTATTGGGTAGCGAGAAGAGGCCAATTAGATGCTTCAGCTCCACAAAACTCGATGCTAAGCGCTTGAACTGTCACCGCAAAACCTTAATTAGCACACTTGCATGAGAGACTGGCCACAACGCCACAGCTACTGGCAAAAACGCCCGAGGAGGGGTCAGGCGGGGGAAGAAGCGCAAAGCCGAACCTCGGAGCTGAGCGAATGGGTGGTAGCCGTGTGAGCGCGCTCTGTGTGAGCAGCTCCGTGTGAGCGCGCTCTGTGTGAGCAGCTCTGTGTGAGCAGCTCCGTGTGAGCGCGCTCAGTGTCCGTGTGCATGTATGTGCCTGCGTGCCTCAACCCCACATGGCAAACAAATTATTCTGTTTACCTTGAAAGATGACAAAATAAATAAGATCTTTATTTATGAGGAGTAGCCTTCTGGGCTGACTTTAAAATGGATGCGTTGCATCTGCATTACTCACATATATGTACTAAAAATCATCTCTCGGGGTTAGAATACTTTATTATTGTAGTGTTTTAATCCTGTTAAGGTTAATTTCCTTAAATGTTTTTTTAATAAAATAAGAGTAGAACTGATATAGTTTATTAAGATGATTCAATTAAATAGAAATATACAGTAGAAATGGAAGACTATTAATAGTGACAGTAATGGAAGTAGGGACTTTTAGGGAGAATTTGATATAATTAATGTTTATTTTCTTTATTGATGCAGTAAATGGCAGTTATTTTTCCTCTCTCCAAAACTTATTTGGCCTTAATGTTGCCTTATGTTTGCTCTGACGGCAGTAGTGTTTTGTGATTGATGTAATTTGCAGCAGTGAAGCATCATGGGTAACTGGAAAACAGGGGGCTATTTCGTGGCTGTTGCTCTCCTCTTTGCCTGCGTTAACCAGGGGCAACCGTGATATTACACAGACTTTCTAGTCAATCTGCTGTGTCGTTATTCTGTCCAGCACAGTGACTCTGGCCATAAGACAGCCTTTTTGAAATACCACTGGCCCTGATGGCAAGCAGGCTGCTGTCTTATTCGCCGTCAGGGGACTGTTGTAAATAAACAGTCCACATTGATGTTATCATCCCTGATTTACCGATAGTGTGGTGCTCACACATAATCCTGGCTGTCACAGAAAGCTGTTGAAATATACAGTCGTGTTGTATGTGTCATCAATTCAAGAAACATAGGGGAACTTTGTCAGGCTTGTATTTTAATCAGGTCGGCCCCTCAGGTTTATTGTGTGTAGTGCTCTGGGTTGGTACTGCTTGGTCGTAGAGGCCGGCCACGTGTAGCTCTCCATGTCGCTCGTGTCCAGTCTTCCAGCCAGACTGTGTAAGACCAGCGCTTGTGTCATGTGCCTGAAATTGAAAATGAGCCAAATTAAGTATGTATGTCAGCGTGTGTCTGTGATATTTCAGCAGCACCTTCCCAAAATCCCTGGTGTGGCTCTTTGAGCCATGACCTAAGCTGACAGGAAGTAGCTGGAATCTTACTGTCTCTCTGCTGTATGCGCCCCCCCCCCCACGGATCTCACTTTTAACACAGCGGTGTTTTTTCCCGTTGTTTTGCACGCTTCAGAGGAGCTCTTAGTGGACAGCATTAACTTTTCATGTCCCGCAAGATGCCGGAACGAGAAGCATATTTAGAAGTGGGGCTGACCTGTCAGCTCGCTTTTGACACGGCGCTGGAGACAAGGTGTAACACGCTGTATTTTTGCATCTGGATATACGTCCCATTTTCCCACCATTTTAAAGCCAGGAGAATCCCTGGCATCAGAATACCCGGCCTGTTCCCGGACTGGACCCGCTCCTCGCGTCCGGCTGTAGGGGGCTCTGTCGCTGGCATGTTGTCTTGGCTCTACCAGGCTCCCTGCGTCCCCGCGCCACCTGTTCGCTCCCCCCAGGCGTCAGGCTGTGGGGGGGGGAGCGACCCGCAGCAGGACCATGTGGGAGGGGGGGGGTTTATGTGCCAGGGTCCGGGTCGCCACCCCCGCAGGTGGGCCCATGACCAGACGGGCCGCTCCCTCCTGCAGCTTCGCTTCCGAATTGACCCCTCCTGCTCGAACCTGCATCCCAGAGGACCCCAATTACTTTCCTGGGGTCTTCAAAGGTGAGATCTGCTTCCAGTGAGGCGTCCGGCACTCAAACGCCAGCTAAGGAGGGTGAAACGGAACACGCAGCGGCATCACTGCTAGGGATGGGGATGTGGGAGGGGCTAGATGGGGGGCTGGGATGAGGGTGGGGATATGAGAGGGTTTGGGATGGGAGGAGAGGCTTCTCCACGCATCCGTGTGGCCTCACAGGAGTAGTGTCAGGGAGTGCCGAAGCTCCATTGGCACCTCCTCATCCCTGCTGGGTAGCCGGGCCAGTATTAGCAGCCCAGATGGACTGTAAAGGAGCTGGTGTTTTTTTAAAGGGACACAGCTCTGACCCAGTCCTCTGAGCAGGGACTACCACCAGGGCACTGTGGACTCCTGATGCCCCAGACACCACGTCCGCTCATATTTTATTATGGAAGAGCCTCAGATTCATTATTGATTAAAAGAACACCCCTAGATACACGGTCACTGAGCGCATCAGAGGCCGTAATGAAATCGCCTGTTTCAGTGAGAGCTTCCTGTGGTTGCTCTGTGTTCCCCCTTTAGGACAAAAATGGGGAGGCAGGCCATGTGTGAGGAGTGACTAAATGACGGGTCCTGATGAAAGCGGAAGCGTGTTAGGCGTGTTGGACCAGATCTGTCTGTCTGAGAGTCTGTGTGAGAGAGAGAGAAAGATGGCAGCAGTATGTGTGTGTGCCGGGGGACAGGATAACTGTGTGTGTGGCAGGTTTGTGTCAGTGAGCCCCTTTACACTTATTTTATTCTTTATAATCTGTTTCTGGCAATATTTTGTAAGTGTATTAATAGCCAACAAAATTTTATTCAGAGTTTCTGCGCATGTGTTTGTGCCCCTGCGTGTGTGTGTTTGTGTCTGTCTGTGTGTGAGTGTGTGTCTGTACAGGAGGAAGATAATAGGTATCGCGGAGCCTGGGGTTACAGGAGACAGCTGGTGTTCTCTGTTGATATTTGCCTTTAATTTGTGCTCGGTAAACCACAGCGACGTGCGCCGTTTGTCCAGGGCTAGAGGAAGCCTCGCAGCCGGTCCCCCGTTATCATACCCCGCGCACTCGTAGGCAGCGCTGCTTTCACTCTGTGGGTGGTCTCATATGTGAAGTGTTTCCATGTCATGTGACAGTCATGTGACTCGAACCTCGACTTCAAATCAAAGAGGGAACCGTCTCCTGTCTGATAATCTGTGATTTTTGTTACGTTTTATTTTTTGTAGAGCAGACGAAGGGTGGGGGACTGGACCTTCTGTACTTGGCTTGAGGTCTATGGGGGGCATCCCAGTCTTACAGTGTATACAACATAACAAGAAATGCATTTCTGGTGTTTACCTGCACTCAGGTGTGATGGGATTTTTAGAGCTTTCTTCCTTTTAGTCTATGTGAGTTTAATAATTGCTGTTTCTGCAGAGCATGACTTGGCCCCCGTTGCGTGTCGCCGGCTAGGGGGAGGGGAGGGCAGAAACTCTCCTTTGCTCCACAATGAGCCGCAGCGGCTCCGAGCTGGTTCAGGCATTCCAGTGCGTTGCCAGGATGGGGTCAGAGGTCACCGACTATTAAGGGTGTTTATGGGCTCCCGCCTGATCTCCCGACCCCCTGTGACCTTTGAGTCCAGACAGAGGTCTGGACCTTTCGACCACACACCGCCACCGGCTCCCCAGCTGTGCCACGTAATCGCTGGGAAGTGGCTGCTTTCTCCCGGGGCGCCATCGCATGTCGGAGCCTCGCAGAGGATGGGGCGGCTGGGTAATGAGAAATTGACACGCCCAAACGCAGAGTCAGCAAAGTTGGGGGGGGGGGGGAGCCTCTGCCTCTGCGCCGCCGATGGATCCCGGGTGTCTTTCACGCAGCCTGTTACTTTATGGGAACCTGTGTGTGAGCATTTTACTGAGGGCTCTGTCTTCTGTGGCCCCACCCTGCATCTTTAGGCTCCCTCTCCTGAGACTCCTGCCTGCTTTCCCGGGAGGGGCCAGTCCTCCCCCCACGTGCGCTAACAGGCCGCCATCCCATTCTTCCTCGGCCCTAAACGAATTTATTGGATGCGGGGTGATGGAGCTGCCTGTGACTCAGACCTTGGCTCCCAGTCATGGCCCCCCCACGGCTCTCTCTCCACCAGATGTCTCCAATCCAGTGGGGGCCACGACCCAGGCTCCCTTAGCGCTGCGCTAATGCGGCGATAAATCCTGCCCTGCAACAACATTTCCTACTGCGTTCATTGACCCGCTGGTGACCTCTTGCCTCAACAACCCCCCCCCCCCCTCCGCCCACCTTACAAACAGAACCCGCCACAGCTTAAAGTGCACCCCCCCAGTCTCCTCCCTGCCCCCCACTAGGCATCCCCTAGTGCTGCCACTAAGGAGGCTTGGCTGTCGGATTTGGAGAGGTGG
>JAABNX020000027.1:49320-61095 GCA_015163995.2 Mormyrus lacerda | reverse complement strand
CACATTTCTTCAGAAATTAATATGTTGAGATAAAACAGTAAGATGTACAGATGAAGTAAACACGATGGAGGATGTCATGTGAACGACATAACTGGTGAGCAAAATGCTAGGAATTTTGTTATGGATATGAATTGTGAATTCCTGCCAAGACCAGCGAGCAGGTACTGCCTTCATGTCAAGTCAGTCTGTCTGTCTTTTGTTTATCTCTGCATTCAGTGTAGGGGAAAGATGGTGCTGCATGTGGCAGGTCAGGGGTCATAGGTCAGAGGTCAGCACACAGATACACGGAGGGCTTTGTGCATGCTCGGTGCTCCTTGGGAAATGGATGGGTCTAAAAAGGTAATTCCAGGTCCTGTCTGGCCCAGTAATGGCGGTCATGTGATTCTAATGGGGGATGGTGCGTATGTGCTGTGTGGTTAGATGGGGGGACACTGGACCTGGTGGCAGGAGAATCCCAGTATTTCCTTGAGGTTTGTTTGAGCTTTTTTACACACACGCATGCAGACTCACACAAACACACACAACCACACACACATGCACCCAGAGAGACAACCCCAGAGAGACAACCCCAGAGAGAACCTTCCACTTAATACTTAATCGCTTTTCACTCTAAATGAGAATCTCACTGTCTTCTGTGAGCAGACTGACCCATCGGTTCTGTGGGGGGGGGGAGGAGGTACCAGCCACTGAGTATCCAGAATGCAGGCCCAATAAGGAGCCCCCACCTCTGCCAGAGCAGCTAAACTGGTGTGCATGACCCAGCGCGTGAGAGTGAGGCGAGGGTCCCGCACACACTATGCTTAGCGCTTCCTCCAAAATAACGATGCAGCTTTTAGCCGTGTAAAAGGGCCATTTCACCCCAAAACTGAAACTCGACACTGACCTCCACACACCATCATATCACTGCACAGGACATACAAGCACGAGCACCCCGGCGCTGTGATACGATTGGTGTGTGTAATTCAGTAGAAGAAAATAGTTAGTGTTAATGTTGAGTAACCGGTCTATGATTTCTGGTAAGAGACGTTGCTGTTGAATGTATTCTTTGGTGCTTTAATCACCACAGGAAGATAATATTCCTAGGCAAATCCCAGCAGAAGAACCTAGATGAACAGATAGCACCAAAGCCCTTCTACAACATATCTTTTTTAATTTTTGGGTGAACTGTCCCTTAAGGCACCACAACCCTGGGTGACCTGCACACATCCCGCAGAACCGCTTTATTCAAATTAGCGCAGAGAACCTCATTTTCCGAACCGCTCAGGGTCACATATGTATCTCAGCAGGATGGGCGTCGGGGAGCAGCGTCGGCAGCATGATCAGGGCACAAGCAGAGGGCGACTCGCTGCACTTCATGCGGCTTATTCACAGCAACGTCGTTCCCCTGCTTTATGAAGCGGCCCTCAGTGGGGATCCGGCTCACGGCTGAGAGAGCACGCAAGGTCACGACCGCCGAGCCTCTGTGAAACTCCCTGGGTGTGGATAACAGCCTGCGAATGGATGTCAGACTGCGTCGCCGGAGGGAAACAGAGGGAAAACGCTCAAAATCGATTCATCACAGCGCACCTGCCTTTCTGCCCTGGTGAGGTGCTAAGACCTGACCATGATGTCACCAGTCTGGTGCCTGTGGAGGGGAACTGGGCACTGCTGTGAGACAAATTTTAATGCAGGCACTGGACGGGGCAGCTGCAATGCGGGGGGTCCTTTCTCGCTTGCCAGTGGACCAGTTCATTAAGGGCAGATGGGTCTTTTTTAATGAGCCTGCCAGCACTCTGAATGAGATCAATGGGCAGAGATGAAGACAGCTGTGGCCGGGTGGCCCGTGTCACAGTCTCGTTTGCAGTCTCTAGCGGTGGTTAGACATTGCTCGTGTTTCGGCACCACGCTCATGGAGCTGATGGCTGGCAGGTGGGATGCCCAGGCCTCCGCACAGCCCTCTCCCCGGCCCTGTGACTCCAGCCGGTTTGTTCAGTAATAGCATCCGATGACTCCGGCATCACCTCGGAGCAGCTTGCGTTTGGAGAGCCGAGATGGCAGTAGAGAACAGCGTGCTCCACTGTCTCATTCTGTACGCCCTGTTCTGTGTACAGCCCCAGCCTGGAACCCCGGTGTCTTTGTCACGCCATCAGAGCCACGTTTCGGGCTTTATATGCATCAGAAACAGATTCCTCCCACCCCCGGCCTCAAGGGCAATGGGTTTTAGCAACAACAGCAGACCTCGGGCCAAACAGAGAGAACTTTCCTTTTTTACTAAAAACATTTTTCTTTTTTTGTCGTTGTTTGTTCTTTGGCTACTGTATATGGTTGATGATGCTGTCACAGAAGGTCTTTGGTGACCATGGCAACCGCCTCCAGAGCTGTGGGAGGGTATCACTCAGAAGGGTCAGGGGACAATTCGTGCACAGCCGGAAGGCAGGGGGGCTTCCTGGGATTCCCCCTTGGGGATTCCCTATGGTTTAAAGCTTCCTGTTTGCCTGAGTGGGCGTATTCCATAGCCTCCAGAGTGTCACTGGCAGGGATGACCTGAGGGGCTGAATGTGCAATATTTTCTTCCGTAATCGTTTATCCGGTACAGCGTCATGGGGAGGCCTGGAGCCCGTCCCGGAAAGCGCAGGGCGGGGGGACACCCTGAACGGGATCCCAATCCATCGCACACGGGCTCACACCGTGGGTGGTTTATGGACACCTACGTAACTACAGAGGGTAGAAATCGGAGTGACTGGTGGAGGTGTGTGTGACATGAGAGGAACATGCAGGCTACACACACACAAACACACACACACACACACACACACAGCCATGGTCGAGAGATTTTGCCATAGCCTAAATCCCTTTTGGGTGGATAAAATGAATTTAAATCGGAGGCAGACGACCTTCGCAACATGATCATTGAACTCTATGAAAATCGTGATGCATCCAAACGTGCATATGCAAATAGGCACCTCTCTCTAAGAGCGGGCAGACCAGGAATTGTAATCTCTGATGATTCCCTGTGAAATGCAGCTGTGTGTCTCCTAAAGCTCAGCCATAATTAGGTCCTATCGCTGGAATCAACAGAGGAAAATAATTACATGAAAGCCGTCTGTTCTGCGCCGAGCTCTGGGAAAATGGCGTCCGCCGCAGGGGTCCCTGTGTCGGGGATCTTAGTTAAATGGATCCCGTACTTTGAGAGGGAGCTTTGTGCTTAGGCACAGCGTGTACGGCACAAGCAGAGCTGCGCCATCCCTACCGGCCAGGTGGAGAGCTGCATCCGTCACCGCCGATCAAACAGCAGAATACACAGGCCTTTGTTCTGTCGCAGCACAATGTCGTTTTGAAGCCTCAGATGGCTGTCAAATGCGAGGTGCCTTTGTTTGGTCATGCGGTGCAGTTACGAGGCATTGTGGGGGAGACACGGGGCCTCTGAATCTACAGTGGGTGGGACTTGCGTTTGTCGCCGCCTGGTTAAACCAATGGGGGATTCCAAAGTAACCAATGAAGAGTGGGTTAAATCAATCAGGGACTGAAACAACATGGCAGCTACACCCACTGGGGGGCACGTCATTTAAATGAGGTTTTGTACCCAGGAGAATGTAAATACTACTGTAAATATTGAAAGTCAGTGTTAGACATGCTCACCTTTCTGTTAACTTGTATGTAAAAAGAAGGCAATACGTCTTTAGAAATCGGTTTGTCATTGCATTTCGATTGGGGGACAAGTTGTTATGCTGTGCCTATGATCAGGAGGTTGCTGGTTCAAATCCCAATTCCCTTGGCTGGCAGAGTGATGTCAAGACGTTTAGCCTCGATTGCTCCAGCTCTGGCTGACTCTGGCTCCTTGTACATTGCTTTGGATTAATAAAAAAAAGGTATATGTGACACCAGGAAAGACGAACCGCTGTATCAGTCCCACAAGCAGTCACCCTGCACACACCCCCGATGGGGCCTGGAAAGGTCTCCTCCTTCTGGGCCACGTGGAGCCCGTTGCGTAAGCCTCTTCTTCCGCAGGAGAAATGGACTGTTTTACCTCAACAATAACAATAACAGTCCTGTGGAAGTCGGTCACCTCCCAGCCCCGTTAATTATCGCTGCGGCGATAGTGGGTCAGAGGCGAGGAAGGAGGCGGCAGAGGAGCGGAGCGGGAGCATTCGGCCACTCTCCCCTTTCACACGGCACGCTGGGATACACGTGCCCTACTGCCAGAGCCTTTATCTCTCTGCTCTGAGGTCAAATGGGCCATTGTGTTGCCTCTCGACCGGGGAATGAGCGCCAGCACCAGACAGAGTAGTCGTCACCCGCCAGCCTTATCGGTGGGGCAGAGCGGGGCACCGTGGGGGCGGGGTGGGAGCAGAGATACCGCCTGGTCCTGTCCCGGGGCCGTCTTACTTTCCCCTCCTACATACTTGCCTTTGTCATCATTCCCCGCTTTTTCCGCAACTGGCCCACTTAGCCATGCGCATATCTTGCGTGCAGCCATCAGCAGAGCCTGTCGCATCCCCTGCCGCATCCCCCACAGCTCCCATTAGCGGCCGCACGTGATTGAATTTGTGTTCGCCTGGCTTGTTTAACAGGGTAGGCAACAATTAGCATTGCGCCTGCCTCATCAAATCTAGAGTCAAGCAGAGCAGGGGGCACACGGTCATGGGGGGGTGGGGGGGGCAGCATGCTCTGCATCACTTCCCTGGCCAGCTTTGCTTAGCGGTTGTTTTATCACCTGCCCTTCACACAGACCCCGACAAATCTCTCGTTCTACAAGGTAGCTGCCCAGCTCCTGTTGCACCAGGGCCGAGGTGGGCGGCTGACGCCGAGACTGTGCCTGCCACCCTCTCAGGCAGGGAGTACCTGACCCTTGGCGGCTGCAGTAACGGGCTGCCGGAGGGAGCTCCGACGTGACCTGCTGTCCTATGAAGGACCTTGGGGCCACGTGGAACCTCTCAAGAACAATGGGCCTCCACCCCTTTGAAGGAGCCCCGTAGTGCAACACACAGATGGTGCGTGGAGATAGCCGTCACTGGGCCCACCGATCCAAGGAAGCCTTCATAAGTCATCCTGAAGGACCTCTGTCACGGGGGCCATTTATCTCTCCCCTGCTCTGAACGGCTGTTGGAACTTTTCTGCCATTTCTGCTCTTAGGAATGCACAGCCTCCTCCTATCAGCATGGACCTGGGCCCTTCTAAGCTTCGTCTTGCGGTATTTTGTTGTCGATGGTACCAATTCGTCAGAGCGGAAGACGGCATGTGCTTCGGCCAGCTAAGCCCCCGTAAATGAGTATTAATCGCTGGCTGAAAGCATCCCTCCTATATCCGGAACTATGGATTTTCCCTGCTCCAGGCGACGCCTCAGGAGACCACCGGCGGCGGAAAGATCCTTGAAATCCCAGCGTCAGCTAATTTGTTTTCAATAGGTTTCAATCGATGGAGCGGCGGTTTCAGGAAGGTGGAGGGAGTGGAGCGGTAATTGTCCAAAATAAATCACTTTGCCCTTGAATGGCAGAGGGGCTGATCTGTGGGCTCCTGTGGTAAATTAGCAGGAGGGCTAACCGTCCACCTCGGGGGACATCCGGCGAGGGAGGCGGAGTGGTAGTGGCCAGCTAATCAACCAGCATTTGTTGGTGGAGGGTCTGTGCTTTAATTAGTGAGCGGGAGGCTCATGTCTCACATTCACCTGACTGTCAACCTTCTGGGCACCTCTGGCACGTCGGAATAGAGAGTTCTGCCCGGTCCGTGCCGCGCCCGCTGCCCGCCGTTCAGCAGATGTCTCTGCATGTCTTAATGCACGTGGACGATCTTTTAATGGTGCTGGCGCCCTGTGATTAGCACCTCGCTACTTCTCATTAACCTCTAACGAGCGCTGTGACCGCTCTCTCCGGGGCTCCTCGAAATATTATTCTTGCAGAAAACGACCGACTCCAGAGGTGCCGCCGGCCCCATTAGCGCGGCACTAGCCGCTAACCCTTTAACCGCTGGCCGCTTGGGCCCCTGCTGAGGGAACTTCCTGTTCCTCCACAGCACTTCCGGCTGCTGCTGCCATCCCCGGGGGCCGTGCCAGCACTGTCCTGCTGCCTCGATGTGTGCTGTCGGGGCAGCCTGGAAACTAGCGATGTCACAGGCGGCAGGAGCTAGGCTAGGTTAGGCGAACATCAGCTGGTTAACAAGTCACAGCGTTTGCTGACAGCCAGTCAATTTCGCTGGAGCTATTTTTTTAACTGTGTGCTGTGAAGTACAAACATTCACTGACTACACCAAGATCTAACGGTGAGAAAATTATACAATCTAAATAAAAAATGAAAAGCGCTGTACTGGCATCTTTTCCAGAGTGGACTTCAGCCACATGCCCCATGCTGCCTGGGATTGAGCCCAGGGCCCTTGCAGCCTTGACCAGGACAAACAGCTAGAGGATGGAAGGATAGATGGATGGATGGATGGATGGATGGATGGATGGATGGATGGAATAAAAAATCACAATATATTGACACTACTGTCCCCAACAATCATAAGGATTCGAGGATCAGAAATCTTGCTGTATATGTGTGTGTATATCTGGGAGAGAGGAATGCAGCTCATATTGATATAAGAGTTGTATTAACTATTGTTTGTCTGTATTAAAGTGACTCATCATCCTGCTATCAGTTAAGCATCAGTCCCATGCCTAACCAGTCAGTCCTCTCCTGGTGACGCATTTCCGTACGGTCGTATTATAACTGAAGACAGTTGAGCAGTATCTGTCAGCTCATGCCTAAGAAATGTGCAGCTCTTCATCACTGCTTGTCCTGTAAGCGACTTAAAAGGAAATAAAACCAGGGGGAAAAAAACAGACGACATCAATTTTGAGAATTTGCATGCAAATACTCTGGCCGTGTTTGATTAACGGTGAAAGCGTGAAGTAAATCTGATGGCTTTCAAGCTGCCAGTTTGATGCTCGGCTGGCTGTTCAGGCAGACTGCTGACAAGCAGCTCGTCCTGTCAGTCTGCCTCCTCCGCCGCCGCCGCTTAAACGCTGCTTTATAGCGCCCATCTTTAAAAACATGGAATTACCCCGCCCTCCTGGAAGGCAAGACAAATTGCTGGCATTTCTTCTTGGTGGGCGTCTGTTGTCTCTCTGCTCTGCCCAAGGCGGATTCTCTGTTGTTTGCCGACTGAGCATGCACACGCTCTTGTGTGTGTGTGTGTGTGTGTGTGTGTGTGTGTGTGTGTGTGTGTGTGTGTGTGTGTGTGTGTGCGTGTGTGTGTGTGTGGGCTCCTGCGCTTGTGCATCCCGTGCGTCTGACAGGAGAGGCGAGCTGTTGCGGTCTCCATGCCGATATATCGATCTGAGGGGAGTGTTTTTATTGTCTCCTCCCCGCTGGTGCAATTTTCAGGCGCCTCCTCTCTTTTTAGCTCGGAAATCGGCACGGCTCGGCCCTTTTGTGCCCATTTGTCCCCCCCCGCCCCCCCACTTAAAAGCGCATGCACTGTTCAGAGGCGAAAGCACAGATGTTTATTTTAATCAGTCAATGCCTAGAATGCGCTACTAAAGACAAAAAAAAGAAACCCGTATTTTGGAATCCCACAAAGGAGTGCTGGGTTGTGTCGGCTCTCCTCTCCTCCAACATGCCGGCCTAGAGACATTGCTGTCATCAATTTTATGTCCCGTCTCGGAAAGATCTATCCTGCCGTAAGTCAGCTCTGAGTGGAATTTATAGAGAACCGAATATTAACGGCACGGCCGTCATAAATTCGATGACATCACCGCCGCGTGGGAAATCGATGCGGCGCTGGAGTCGCTCATGATCTCGCCGCTGTATCGGTAATCTCCGGGGCTAATTGAGGGTCCAAGAGGCAGCGGCTGTATATATCTCAGGCAGCCGGTGCTTTTTAACGCGCCTGTCCGTGTGACACGCTCAGCCGATCCAGCCAGCCTGACGGGAAATCGATGGCCTTCTATTCGCTCACCGACTCCCTTTCCCACAGCTGCCCTTCCAGAGCCGGGGGCGACTTTCGCCCCTGAACTGGTGTCCATCTGTGTTTGGGTCAAGGGGCTGACCTGCCGTGGAATCGATCCGCGAGAAGATGGGGGCAGTTAAGGTTATTACATCCCACTGCATGAAGGCCCCGTGTCTCCATGGCGCCGGCTGTCATGTGCCACTGAGGAGGCTCCCTCACACCAACATGTGTCTTGGAAGGGGTTTTGATCTAGAGAATTATTCAAAAAACCGGAACCCCCTCCCTGCCACCCCCAGACAGCCTCTTTAGGGTGATCTGCTGCCGCAGGAAGCTCATTTCATGTCCTTCACGGCCATAAATGCGGCGCCATCTCGGCAAAACTGATGATAGGAGCAGAGAACAGGAGAGAGAGCCGGAACGTGACCATGGAGCGACTTGCTGCTCGCGGCCCATGCCGGCGGGACTCTCCCTTCTCTCTTTAATCAGCAGCACGGCGGTGCGGGAAACGCATGACAGATCTGCCGCGGGTGGGGGTGGGGGGTGGATCCTGCAATGAGCAAGCTTTCAAATGAGACCCCCCCCCCAGCTTGTGGTAATGCTGGTGATGCACCCAGCCTGTAAGCTGGTTATAATGGCATTAGTTAAACGGTCATTAGCGTCAGTACCGGCAGCATTACCTCTGGGGGGGTCGGGGGGGGGGGGGGCAGGCTGCATTCCCCCACCTTACTCCTCCTCACTTCCTCACACAGATGGCCTCCTTGCTGTGACGAAATAAAAATCGACACAGAAAGCGAGGTGACAAGTAATTTCGGAGATGGATTGATTCGATTTATTGGGGGACCTTTAGGATCTTGGGGCATTTGGCAGGGGGGGGGGGGCATTTGTGTGGTTTATGATGCAGCGTGAGATAGGGGCTGTAGTTAGGTTATGGGGGCCGTTGAAAACGGCCACTGCCCCTCCCCAGCAGGGATTGGTAGTGCCCCGATGGAGCCTTCATAACCCCCCACCACCACACTGAACCTGAAGAATGGCAGCCCAGCAATAAAGGGAAATTGGTGTGGCGTGGCTTCGCCCTGTAAATTAGCCCCCCGCATTAATGACTGCTCAGAGAATGTAACTTTAAGCATGTCTGAAGCAGGGATGCCTTTCCGGGGGCCAGGAGGCCGCTAAAAATAAATTGGAGTGGTTTCTCCATTGCAACAGTTGGGGGGGGAGAGTGTCCTCACCTTTAATGGCTCCTGCTTCTGGAAGCCTGAGTGGCTTTTCAATTAAATTGCAATTGAATTTGCGGCGTCGTCCTTAATCAGCACAAACAGGCCTCTGTAGCCGTGGCATTATGGCCTATTCCGGCCTCCAGGGGGAGCCGCCTCCTACTGTCTGCAGCCACTCGGGCAGGGCATTCTGGGTAAGAGAGGCCAGGATGGGTGTGGCGTGAAGAGCCTCAGTCTAAGCGAGCAGTGGGGGGTGGAGGGTGGTGGAGCGGGCGGATGATGACGGCCCGCCCTTGCGCAGTATGTAAACGAGGTGGTGCTTTGTCCACGTCGATTAAAGGCAGCTAATAAAAGGGGGCATTGGGGACACTCTCCTCGTCTGCCCTGCCGTCCCACTGCAGAGGACGGAGAGCCGGTCTGAGGGGAAGGGGGGCCTGTTGAGTTGAGAGCACGACAAACCTTATTATCCTGGCAGGTGATTAGAGCTGTTAACTGTGTTGTTGTGGGAATGTGCTGTGCTGTGGTTAGGCTGCGTGGTGGGGGGGGGGGAGCAGGCGTATATAATTGTGCCGCAAACTGAATTTTATACAGTTTTATACGCGTATGATGCCCCCCCCCCCCCCCCCCCCACCACGACACACACTCAGTACACGTGCCACGGTGAGTCTGTGTGGACGCGGACAGGATGGTGACCGTTGGTCGGGGGGAAATGGGTGTTGCCTGGGTGACTGTCAGGGCAGGAAGCAGAGCTCTGCTCCCACCCAAGGTCCTAATGCCCCGCTGACAGCACACCATACTGGCCTATTTCCATGGGGGTGAACCCTACACACTGTGTTGTTTTCTTTCAGAAGTGTGTGCATAATCTGTATTAACTGCCACTGACTCACACCGTAGCCTAGACCAGGGTGCTCAGGTAATCAAAAGAATCGCACACGTGTACCCCAGAGTGTGTATGTCTGAGTGTCTATGTGTGTCTGTATCTATGTGTGTGTCTGTATCTATGTGTGTCTGTATCTGTGTGTGTCTGTATCTATGTGTGTGTGCGTTTGTGTCTGTATCTATGTGTGTGTATATGTGTGTGTATGTGTCTGTATCTGTGTGTGTGTGTATCTATCTGTGTGTGTATATGTGTGTGTATGCATGTGTGTGTGTGTGTGTGTGTCTGTATCTGTGTGTGTGTGTCCCTGACTGTCTCTGAGACCTGAGCAGATTCCCAGGCCAGCATGCAAACCGCTACACATGTTATACTGATGATCCATGACGGCTCCGGCTCAGTAATGAGCACACAGAAGCCCTCAGGTCCCTTCCTCTTTTCTTCCTGTCTTTCTCTCCTTTCTTTCTCGTTCACCTCCCTGCTCATTTAACCGGCCTCCCATTCTGCATTGGGCAGCCCCCGCCCCGCCACCCCTGAAGGAGGCAGGCGATCAGGGAAGATCCCCCGCACCCTGGCACAGCCCACGGTGCCAAATCCAAAGCTGCCACTCGCAGCCAGCTGGTGCCCGGCAAACACAGGCATCCATTTTGCCTTCCCTGGACAAATGGGGGGGGGTGTCATCTTCACATCGGACGGGGATGGCCCGGGGCCCTCCAGTGGCCATCCCTGCCTATCGCGCACGCACTTGCACCCCTGTTTGTTTACGTTTACTCCGCGCCAGGTCTCGCGGGTGGCTCTGTGGCGGCAGCGGCAGCGGCTCATGAATTATTTAACAGCCAATCGTGGTTCGGCTGCTTTCCCGGCTGATTTATTTTAATGATTCTCAATAAAGGCTCAGGTTACCGTGAAGCGCTCGGCACGGGGAGGGATAATTAATCACCCGGCCGAAGGTATGCGACACACTGTGGGCGGGATGCGCTACGGGTCAGGGCGCGGCGGGCGGGGCTGGCGGGGGGGGGGCAGCCGAAACACGCCGGGCCACGGTTTAGCCTCTGGCCGGTCGCGTCCTCCCCCACCCCCGCACACCAGCGATACTTCATTAATCCACTCGAGAGGCTCAGTGCCTCGCCGGTCGGCATTGTGTGGAGATTGCAGGGTTTCCTGGGAAAATCCCGCCGGCTGCAGTGCGGCTCGGAGCACCATAATCGGGAAATAATATGCAGCACTAGGGAGGGAGGCAGGGGGAGGGGGGGAGACAACGGCTGCTAACCGATCCTGAGTGGGGGGGGGTAATGGGGTGATTTCCGCTGGAGAAGGCAGGCATGTATTACGTGCGTGGAGCCGGTGCAGGGACCCCAGGCGTGACAGAGGAGCAGACCCTGGCACAGGCACACAGCTCAGCCTTTGATCCTCCGGTGTCCTGGGGTCCGCTGGAGAGCCCAGCCCCGCGCTCAGCAGGGGCCGTCTGACCCGGCTCCAGAGCGCCTCGCTTTATCTTGTCTTCCAGGGTGGTGGGTGGGGGGCTGGCAGACCGGTGCGAGGTCGCCCTCCCCAATCTGGTCACACCTCCGGGCTGCATGTCACCCCCCCCCCCTTGCTGCTGACAGCCTCGGTCAGGCTCTCTGGCTGCTGGGGCCGTTTATCTCAGCCTTGCAGAATGCTGTTATCGTGTTACCGCTCCGTTGTTATGGCCTTGTCATTTTCTCTCTGCTGCTCCCAGGGAGTGCCCCCCCCCCCATGATATATCAGCCCGTGGGTCAGCATGCGGGGTGGGGGGGGGGGGGGGGG
>JAABNX020000023.1:280182-304225 GCA_015163995.2 Mormyrus lacerda | reverse complement strand
GATTGGGTAGAGCCTCAGCAAGGTTTAATTAATGCTTCGCTGGGAAGAGACTGTTCACATGGCACGAGCCCGTTCCGCCTCTCCTCTGCCTCCCTCTCCCCCTTCACGGCGACCCCCCCAATCTGTTTTCAAAGCGTGTCTGTCCTTTATTAAATTGTTTTCTTTTCCACATTATCAGTTGCCATGGAGACCTCATCTCTCGGATTATTTGAATTTCATTATATCTATTGATTTGGGAGCATTTCATCTTTTTTATTGTTTTTCTGTCAATTTTCGAAACGAATAACCATCTAATTTGCGTCAGCGCTGATTACGTTCGTCCCTCAATAGAGGTCGGCAGCTGCGCCAGGGAAACAAATCAATGAAAAAACATCATAAAACTCCAAAGTACAATCAACCAGGATATGGGTGACATTCCGCGGTTGCCGAAACGAAGTCATCAAAAAATATATACTTTTTTTTCTGCCTTTGCATGCGTGCGTGCGTTTGTGTTCAATGTGGTGGTGGTGGTGGTGGGGGGGGGGATGTTCTTGTGTGCCTAGGAAAACATATTGCGATATATATTGGGGGAAAACACAGTAAACTAACCCTGCAAACCAATAGACACCCCCTCAAAAAAAAACAAAAAAAAAAAACCAAAAAACGCTTACTTTGTATTTAAATAATTTATGCAATTTTAGCATTTATGTATAAATTTTTTAATAAGCCGCACGGAGCAAAGTGGCCATTAACAGAACACACAGCTGTCCAATGGGCTCAGCACTGCAGATCAATTGCGCTGTTTTATGACATGATAAAATGCTTTTAAAGCAATTTACACAAATATGGAAAAAAAAATTTGCTTCACAGGCTTCATTTATTCATAAGGCCGGGGATTAAAAAAAATGTGGTGA
This sequence comes from Mormyrus lacerda, assembly GCA_015163995.2. Taxonomy (NCBI): domain Eukaryota; kingdom Metazoa; phylum Chordata; class Actinopteri; order Osteoglossiformes; family Mormyridae; genus Mormyrus; species Mormyrus lacerda. The sequence continues at coordinate 303,332 of JAABNX020000023.1, read as the reverse complement.
AAGCCGACGGGGGTGGATGGTCCCGGGCCTGACTGGAAGGGACTCGCTGTCCTTCCCTGCAAGGACGTAAAGTGCCATTACTGATGCAGGCAGTCAGGGGCAATTTAAGGAACAGGGTGTGCAAAGAGAAACATCAGCATATTGAAACTGGTCATGTATTAAGGGCTTGCATTTTGCCCCCCCCCCATTTTATTTATTTATCTTTTTATTTTTTTGGGAGTGGGGGTTGATTAGGACACCCTTGGCCCGTGTCCCTTGGCGGCAGGATTCAGGGGAGATGACGGGAAGTCCATGATATCGGCCGACTGCAGTCTGGGACGGGCGCTAGGAGGGGCGGTGAACCAGCCAGGCGGAGCTAGCGGGAGCTAATGCTTCCTCACGTACACACGGAGGACGCCAGGGGGCACGGCGGTTTAGGGCCTGAAGGATGCGGGGTTGGATTCCCTTCCAGGAATCCTGCTGTTGTACCATAGCTAAAAAATACATGTAGAAACAGCTAAATAGGAAAATGATGGCACTGCTGCTCATGATTGAAAAGTATAAGGTCCCTGAGCATATACATACCATTGATTAAGCACCGCGCACCCAGCTGCCCCCGGCCCGTCGGCGTCTATCTGCTCAAGGCCAAGCGCTTCATCTCGAGCGCAGCGCACGGCGCGTCAAAGAGCCACAAGGGGAGCCCCGCTGAGTGGGGGCCCCTCTGTGTTTGTCTGTGTGCCGTCACGTCTGCCCTCACGGCTCCGTCGCTACATTGTTCAAAACATGTTTTCTGTCCCCCTCCACCCCGCTGCCCTCCAACACAATGCGAGACAGAGGAGCGGGAGACTGGATAAACACTATTTTATGTATCACTGTATGAATTCCGCGACAGTAATTACAGTGCTCACGCCAGGCTCCCACACTGAGCAGACCTGGCAGCTCGCGCTGCCGTCATGTATAACTGTGGGTGTACAAAGTACTTGACAGTGTTTGTTCCAAAACTGAAAGGAAATGAAGTTAAACAACAAAAAAAAAGGAATATTAGGGATTCACTGACATCCCATAAGGCTAAGCTGGCACAAAATAACAACTACAAATGCAGAACCATATAAAAGTATCAAGGGATGCTGCCCTTACAGACCACCCTGGGGTGTAAACCACAGTTTGGAAGCTATTAAAGACAATTTCCTTTTTTTTTTGTCTTCTCATCAAGCTGTCCTTTACTTTTATCGCTGTGACAACAATAACACGCCTGTGTCCCAAACTAAACATTCCCACAGTGAATAACAGCCTCCCGAACCCCCCAAACCCCTCCACCTCACCAAACTGTTTACACTGCAGAGGCAGTCCTGTGCTAAAGATATACTATTAGAGTTTAAGCCATAATTACAGGGGCCAATCGGGCCAAGCCTGGGCCATCTGTGCGGTGCCGAATTAATGCACCCCAGCATCCTTGGGCCCGCAGTCCCTGAGAGATGTTTACACCACGTCCATGCTGTACCCTGTGCGGCATATACCTGCTACTCAAAAGGGAGTTCAATTTCACACCAAGTGATGACAGAAAGGCTGTGAACCTCCGCTTTCAGATTTTAAGGTGCACTGCAGGTGGGTTTTTTATCCCCTCTGATACAGAGGAATCAGGTCAGACCACTGTAAAACTCTGGTTAGGACCAACTCTCTGTTTGTCAGCCACCTGTCTCACTGTGCATTGAAAGTACACACAGGTCAGGGGGCCTGAATGAAAACGAATGTGATTAATTTAAAAAATAAGACACGACGGGGTCAACAATCTGGCTGACTTGAAAACGTGACTTAAAAAAGGCTATATCTGCTTCACGCATGCCAGGCCGACGGAGCAGTAAACCAGCGTATCGCTGTCAGGGGCCTTAAAAAGCACGATTAAGCTGGAGTTAATTATTAAAATGTATAATTATTGACCCCTATTTTCTATTCCCCTGGAAGTACATTAGATATATAAACGGGGCAGGATGGAGTGAGAAGCGCGTCTCTCCAGGCCGGCTAATGCGCTCTCCGTGCGCCAGCATCCTCCGGGCTCTAAAGTACCCTCTTACTGATGAAGACACCACCACTTAACGAGCCTTTTTACTTTTTTTCCCTTCAAAATGAAGTATTGCTGAAGCCATCAACAAACATTAATATCAGGCCCCCCTACCGGACTCTAACCACCTTCGCTCAAGCTTCCACTGCACAGGTCAGGCAGGGAAGCTCTGGGGGTTAACAGTCCCTCAGGGGGCTATCACTGTGCTGGGGGAACGTGTTCACCACGGCTCCAGGCTCTGGTCTGGCAGCTAGGCCCGAGTAGCGGTGCACTTGGTGACGGTAATTAAACGCTCAGCATCTTGCTAGTTTGTTTTGGTGTGACGATTAAGGGGTGGAAGTGTTTCTCTTTTGTATTTTCTTTAGAGGCTAATGATTAAAAGAAAATATATCGTGTTTGATTGTGAACCGAGTACAAGGAAAACTAGCTGACCTGCCGCTTTTGAAAGAGAGGGCGGACCTGGCAGCTCTGCATAGATCCTCTTTCTTTAAAAGCCTCTGACAGCTGCCTGCACTGGTTCCGTTTCCGGTTTGGGAGGACAGCTTTGACCCTGACAAAGGAACAGGGGTTGGGACAGGGGCAGCAATGACTTTGACAGCCAACTCAGCAGCACGGCGGTGGAATTATTAGGGTGCTTCTTCCACACGGCGGACGCCAAGGGCAGGTGGATTAAAGTATTAAAACAATCGCATTTCGATCTCAAAATAGTCTGTTCAAGATCAGCCAAAGGCAGACAAAGGCCAGGGCGAGGGCGGGGAGGGGGGGGGGGGGGCAGGGCTGTTACCAAAATGTTTCCTTCCCCAAACTAGATGCCAAACAATGCCCAGATAATGAATCTAATGGATGATGGGATAATGTGGGCCATCGCAGTGGAAAGCAAATTGACACATAATTCACCTCATGCTGTGGCAAATCTGGTCACAGGCCTTTCTCCGGTGTAACATCCTCTGAACAACAGAGAGATATCAAAAAACAGTGTAATGTAATCAATCGCTACAAGCGAGCGACTTTTAATCGGCTCTCTGCTAATTAGTAGCATGTAAGGGGGAGACGCGCATTACGTACACTGCGGACCGGGCTCTGCTCACCGGCAAGAGTTAATAAGACCTAAAGGTGGCGCCGGCGAGAGTACAGCGAAATGCGCGGGCGAGCGACTTTTCAGCTAATTGACGGGCAATTACCGGCAAGACACCCCCCCCCCCCCCCCCGCCAGCTTTGAGTGGCCTCAATCTGAACAGCACCCGTTGGAACTTCCTTCAGATTTTTTTTTTGTGTGTTTTGAGGAGGCAAATTCAAAAAGGAAACAAATAATGACATCAAAAGGGAAGCTGTCTATGAACAGTTTTCTTGTTTTCACTGACAAAAAAGCACAGGAGCAGGCCTGGGGTGGTCTGCGGGAGGCCGTGCCTGGTGCAGGGCATGCTGGAGAAGGGCCCCGCTTTAAATTCCTCAGAAGTCCATTAGGGGGACTGGCCGCCCTCCTGAGGTTTTATCTTCTGAGAACAGCAGCGTTGGTGGGGTGTTATTAATGCTCATTAGCCTGCACTCTGAGTGGACAAGTGACAGAGCCCCCCCCATCCCCCCACCCCCCGATGCCGTGTGAATTCACCTTAAGGCGATGGGCCCGCCAGAAGGGGGGGTGGGAAAACACAATTAGTCCCGCCTCTATTTTTGTTTGTGTTTGGGCATCAATCTCTTGCTCAAGCAGGAAGGAAATACCTTCTAGAATATTTCAGCACAGCTCAAAATGACTGTACTCCATTCCCTCGTCTCTGTCGCCCCGCAGATCAAAAAAAGCATGTCTGCACTTGCAGACTGAGGTAATTTCCAATTCTCGGCCAGTTATTTTTGCAAATCCTTCTGTTTTTTTTTTCTTGTGTCTATTTTCCCCCCCTCCCTCCGATTGCAGTTGGAATATCCCTCCTTCGCTCACCGCCGCCTTTTAAAATGACTCTGGTTTTGAAATGCGACCTGTGACATCCCAATTACGGCAGGTTGGGAAATGAGAATGGAAAAAGAACAGCAAACTAAACCCAGCGTATTAATCATAACTGGCGATAATTAAGGTTAGCTGTGGTGGTAGGTAAAGCCTCTTAACGACGGGCGGCACACCTGGTGCCCCCCTAGCACTACGCGGAGCCTGGACCTGACCAGCATTGCGAAAGATGGACGAGTGGACGCCTTAAAGGCCCTGGTGGTCCGAACTGCGCCCACAGAGATGCTCAGGGGATTCCCAGCAGACGAAAAATGACCCGGAGCGGCTAAGCGAAGCCGACAGCTTCTGGTCCACCGGACCCTGAGGTCAGCTGGAGGAAAAGGAGCTCGCTGAGGAGGAAAAGGAGCTCGCTGAGGAGGAAAAGGAGCTCGCTGAGGAGGGACCGCCCACCGCAGCACAAAAGGGGATTATGGGCCAGGGCCATCTGCCACCTTCTTCCTTACGCTCTGAAGGACAGTCTCGTCTTCTCCTACTCGCTGGGAAGGAGGGTGCCACTAATCCCGCACTCCTGAGGACGACCTCCAGGCCCGACTCACGTCTACATTTTGCAGCTTTCATGTGGGTTTTTTAGGATCCTTAAAGTCTGTCTGCTTTGCTCACCCTCAGCGACGCCATCTTCTGCTTCGGGTTGGAGGCCGTCCAGCCCTGCAGCAGTGGCGGTGCCACCTGACCTCCTGGGGAGTGATGGGTACCAGTCCAGCTGTTTGAAAGCCCATTTGTAAGGTTCTGTGTGTGTGTGTGTTGGGGGGGGGGTCAAAGGGCACATTTGTTGACTATGCAGCTGGCTGGTTAGAGTGCAGCCTGACCGGGCTGCATTACAGGCCCTCTAGCCCCCGCCTCAGCAGTATGCGGCGTCCCCAACACACTGAACCCCCCCGGTGACTATACTCCCAGGGCAGCCCCTGGGGTCCCCCCCTAACCTCGTGACACAGTTGTATTGACAGATCCTGCCAGCGTTAGCCGCTAATTTGTTTTGGGATCTGGTCTCATGCGCAGCCCTGCCCCCCCGGGCCGTCTCATTGGCGGCTACCTGCCGGAGCAGCGGCAGAGCACTTGACCCGCCGCTGTCGCTTATTTCCAGCACTCTAATTGTCGTTTAATCACATATCAACCTGTCACTTAAAGAGGCCCTTTTTTCCAGACGCAGGAATTTACATATTGTGGGGAACTAATTTCAGCTCAAAAAGCATGGCTGCCTGTTAAAAGTGCCCCCCCCCCCCTTTCAGCTTTTGGCACAGCTGGGGGGGGTGATGACACAGGAGCATGCCGTAGCAGAGCAGCTTGGGCTTGGTATGGATGTGGGTGGGTAGCCCCCCCACAGGAAGCGGGGTGAGCCAGCAGACAGAGGCCATGCGCTCCCCCCGGCCTACGGGACAGGGCCGGCCTCCTGAGACTGCCCGATTTAATTACACTTGGGGGGGGGGGGTCTTTGTTCCACCTTTTATTGCATTAATTGATAAAGGGGTGGGGTGGGCAGATGTTCCACTGTGAGTCTCCGCACACCCCCCAGTACCATGCCGGGAGAGCTCTAATCCCATCAGGGCTCAAGCCCGTTCATAGCCCCCTGTGCCCTCCCCCCCCAGCCCCGATCCGACCGCGGTGGGCTGGAGTCACCACAGGACCGGCTGGGACCTGCGTTAATTAAGCACCTTGTCAGGGGGCCCGAGGATCTGGGCTGGACGGTGTCATCACAACGGGTCAGCTTCCAGGACCCCAGAGAGATGGAGAGAGAGAGAGAGAGAGAGAGAGAGAAAGAGAGAGAGAGAGAGAGAGAGGTAGGAGGGCACTGCGTCTGACAGGCAGAGATCACCTTTGGGCCGTGCCGTATGAAGGTGTATCACATGCTCTGTTTTTATCTCTAAGGCTCATATTTAAACGTATTTTTTATTTCAACCCTTCGCTCAGCTATTGTCCGCACCTGGCGGGTACACACAAAAAACGCCCCCTTTGCCCTAGCCTCACCCGCCTGTCCCGTTTTGCTACAGCTGCCCCCACCCCCCCACAGCGGGTTTTGGGTCATCGTCTCCTGTGACGCCGGCAGCAGCACCTCAAAGGCTGCGGCTTGAGCCTGTGGCGACCTACGGTGGGGGGCTCAGCAGGGGGAATCGCTGATGGGTGGGGAACTAGCAGATGGCTCCAGGTCCAGTTAAGATGACGTGCTGCCGATTCAGGAAGGATGCATGTCCTCATACTCACTTTCACAGGTGAGCGTCAAAGAACCCCCCCCCCCCATGAGTCCTCGCTGCTGCAGGTTAACCAGCGACCACCCCGCTGATCCTGTTTAACGAGGGTGTCGTCTCCTGTTGCATACGGCAGGTACCGAGAGACGCAGAAAGAAGATGGGGTGATGCCCTCAGGCTCGGCTGGAACTCAGGGACAAGCTGGGACTCCTCAAAAAAAAAAGGGCGGAGCTTCAGTGCTGCGATAGACAGCCGTCACATGCTGCCCATGGTGAATGTGTGTGTGTCAGTGTGTGTGTCAGTATGTGTGCTAGTGCTCCTGTTCCTCTCCCTTGATCCCCGCCAACTTTAACTTTTCTCCTTACTCTCCTTTTCTTGTTTCCTGTGAGGAGTCGAGACGTCTCAAGACTGTCAGAAGCATTTTGCAGAGCAGGCTCAGTAAAGGGAAGGAGAAAAAAAACTCACCCCACCACATCCACACGGACTCGAGCACACACACACACACTCACACACGCACTCACACACACGCACACGCACAAGCGTGCACCGGGCTGTCAGGTAAATTAGATCTGAAAGCTGACAATTTCTGACCATATTTCCTTGATTATTTCGAACAAATGCACACCAGCCGCTCTAAGGAGATTAAAGTGACATAAAAGTCCCGAGTGGGGGGGCGAAGAATCCAGGTCACCCCCATTCGTCCCTCAGTCTGACAGCAGCTATATCGCTATCCAATCCAATAAAAATCCCCCCCCAACTCTGCTCCTTTTGCTTTAATTAATTTTACAGCTAGCTTGCTTAATTACTTTCAATCAAAATCCTCTTGCCATCACAAAATTAGAAATGGTTCAACTCCATTAGTCTAAATTCTTCATTTACATACACAAAGACTGTCAGCTCTTGCTAAGCAAACGGCCTGTCTCTTGATGGGCTTTTTTTTTTCCTCTCTTCTTACAACACTGTTAATTTTTTTTAAAGGAGAAAAGGGGCATAAAGCGCCCCATGAGATGAAGCCTACCTCCTCGGCATGTGGGCGTTTTGGGCGCCGATTGTCCGTGCGCCTGTGAGCGTTTTTAACGGGTCGCCGAGGCAGACGTCTGGCCCCGGAGATGCCAGGAACCAGCAGACCGGCTGAAGGGGGGCAGAGGCGCCATTACGTAGGCTGTTTAAGGCGAGGTGAAGCGAACTCATCGGCGCACCGCTCCGAGTCCTGCAGCACCTTTCCGGCTGCCCTCGAACCCGTGCCGGGCCCTGCGCTGAGTGGATCAAACCGCGGAAGCGAAGAAGCTGCATCAGCCGTGGAAGCCGCTTTGCCCTAATGAAGTTTGACCTGCTGCCTGCAGCCGACTCCCCACTAAACATATTACCTTACAGCTCTCTGCCCCCCCCCCCCCACATGGGAGGTAAAATACATACATATAAAAGATGGATCTATCCCGCCCCGCCCCACCACCAGGCCGCCTCTATTTCCCACTAATTGCCACAAGCTGTAGCCCACGTGAGCGAGTTGCCCCATCCTGACCGGCCTCGCACCGCGGACTCGGGGCGTCGGGGACCTTCTTGGGGCTGACCCGTCCTCGCTCCCCATGTCTGCCCCCCCAACGGCCTGCCCTTTCTAACCATTCCCCATTAAGACTGTTAATTATCCAAATCCATCATTCTTGGGGTAAATTAAGACTGCCTCTTTAATTCAATTTAATAGGATAATTTCCAACTCACATTGTCTATTACCACCCCCCACACCATCTCTGCCATCACCCCCCCCCCCGGGGGGGGGGGGGGGGGGGGGGGGGACACTGTCAGGTTAGTGGTGCTGGGTGGAGCTCAGCAAAACCCCCTCAGCAGCTCCCTCCCACACTCTACCAGCCCTGCTCAGCTGGGCTTGGATAATCCTGTCACATCCCGCCTCGGCAGGTCGTGCCCAAACCCACCCCCCCATCCCCCCCGCCCCCAGCTGCAGATACTCCATCTCACTCTCTGCTCTAGCACTATCTCCCCATTGCTTTAAAGCAAGGCGGGGGGCATGCTCTATGAGCCCCCAGCTCGGTCAGTAGCGCCCTTCCCAGCTTTGCACCCCCCTTGCATCTTGTGCCCTCAGACACTCCAGAATAAAGCTCTAACTAACAATACAAAGTTCAACAAAAATAACAAGAAATGACTGATCATCATCTTTTAATGTGAAATTTTAAACAGAAAAACAAACTCCTCCCACCTACAAAATTTGTAAAAGCACCAAAGGCATGAGAATGACAGAAATGTCAGCAGATTCTCCTGCCCCTGAAAGTGTAAACAGGACACTTTATTACAGGAAGGCGGGGCGCAGGGGAAATGTGAGGCCTCCCGGACTAGGGAACACTAAAGCTTGTGTTCCCCTTTAACTTTCCCAGACATCCCTCCATTCGGCTCGTCGGGGGCAGAGCTTGAGACCATTTTAGCCGCGATTTAATTCTGCTCGTTAAACGGTGGCCGGCACAATGGAGGACTCGACTCCAAATCCGGAGCATTTGCCCAAAATGCGCAGATGAGATAATCACGCGTGACGTCTGCGAAAACACTTATTATATTCGCCCATCGCCTGGATGAAGCTGCTCAAACTCATCAGCGTTAGCCCCTCTTTTTGGCCTGGGAAAAAGATCATAAAGCGAAGACTTTTAGTGAAAACCGTCTTTCCTTTAATGAGATACTGTAGCGCTGTCTTATTACCAGCATGGCTCTGCCTTGCAAAGGACTCTGGACCCACAGTGCCTGTGTCTCAAAACCACCAGACAGCAGTAACAGTTTCTGTCAAATCTCTAAATTATACCGCACAATTATGACTTGCAGAATGCAGAATCCATGGGACGCTCGGAGCCACCTCCTCGGCCGGCTACGGCGAGGTCCATGGGACGCTCGGAGCCACCTCCTCGGCCGGCTACGGCGAGGTCCATGAACACTTGGGGCTGCCTCCCCAGCCCGGGGCTAAGAGGAAGACCAGGTTCAGTGTGTACCCCAGGCTCCGCACTTTGCAAAATCCTTTGCAAAAGTCTAAGCCTCCTGGTTCGTTGGGGGGGGGGGGGGGGCCGGTGCTCGGGACTGTGCCTCTAGCCCTGGTGACTCCTCCCCTGAATACATTAAGGCCGACACATGAAAAGGACTCTGGGTACGTACTGGTGTGCATCACAATCACCAAATCAGTACATCTTCCTGACAAACTTCGTCTCCTCTCCAAGTGCACAGCATAATTGCACACTTATGAATAGTAATGAGGAGCTGATTTTGAATTATTTATATTTATGTTGTTCCTAAAGATTGATGGTGGGGTCTAATTAGCCATGAACAGGGTATTCTGATGAAATACACAAGAAACATGTACACCTCTCAGTGCTTTGTGCACCTGGTCAACACATTTTGTGTCTATGATGAAGAGAAAACTACAAACCAGTTTTTAACTCTCCTAACATAATTCCCATTCCCTCACCACACTGCTTCACAGAAATGCCTTTTCCACCTCCAGGGCACAAGGGGGCACTGCAGAGAAGAGCTACAGAGATGATTCCAGAACCCTGAAGTGTCCATGCAAGCCAGAAGGCATCCATAACCTCAAAAAAAATAATTTGTAACAAACACCCCCCGCACCACCACTGCGAAAAGGGCCCGAATAATAGGCACATGCCTGTATGTAGGACTCAAAACACAGAGGCCATTGATTTTCAGCAGGACATCTTCATGGATGTGAGGTCTTTAACCCTTCCAATATCAAAGTGCTAATGTAGCAAACGTGGCTCTGCTAGCACTTTTGCCATGATTAATAAAACAAAACCACATAGTGCTGTGTGTGCTCTTTGGTAGCCTGGGGTTATTTTATAAAGTTTGTTAGTTGTTTTTTTGTGTTTCCTGAACCGACTTTCACCCAATTAGCGCACACATTGTGAATTATTAAGACATATGAGGAGTGTTTTATACTTTTTGAGCCATCCGTTATCATCTTCGACGTTAATGTTGAGGTGAAGATGAGTGAGGCTGAAAAGATTGCGACGTGTGCTAACAGTACAGTGTAGCGTCACCCTCCAGCTGTCTCCCACACGTCTGCCCATCTGCTCCCCCGGGGCGCCGTCATCCCTCCCAGGGCTGTAGCCCTGGCTGTGTCGGCGGATCCCCAAGCCAAAGGTAAAGGCCCAGCTAGTGGCGCATTGGAGCTGCCCTAGTTTCCTCGCAAGTAGCTTCATAATGACCCCTATTATAAGATACCCTTAGTACCTCAGCTAATGGCCCTGTAGGTGCCCAGGATGGGCAAGGAGAACAAGAAAAGGCGCTTAAAGACCATGAAGAGGTGGGTCCATCTCAGGCATCTAGAAAGGAAAAGCTGTGATGGTCCTCTGACACTCACAAGGCCCAGGAAGCCAGAAGAGCAGTGTCCTTGCTAACGTAACTTTGGCTTTTAGACTCTGTTGGAACCAGTGACACGAGATCGTATCCAGTGCAGAGAACCGGGAGGCGGGATGATGCAAAGCAACATGGGTGAGACAGGGGGAGGGCTGGAAAGGGAGGGGGGCTCAAAGGACGTGATTTATCTGAGCTTGATTGCGTGTTAATCGAGGTTACGTGTATTAAGTGGAATCTAATTGGAACAGACACTGGCAGCCTGACAGATCGACATGATGCAGATGGATTGAGAGAGAGAGAGAGAGAGGGAGGGAGGGGGAGGGAGGGAGAGAAGGATGACAGAGGAAGAAGCCAACGCACAACTAATGGTGAGGTGTGCCTACATGGGAGAGAGAAGAGCAGAAGACTCTACTTGTGTTTTAACGGCGACGAGTTACTGCTCTCTGCCCCACGCTAATGTTAGCGTAGCGCTCCGAGCGATCACGGCAAACAGGCGGTAAGCCAGCCGAGTACGACGTGGTCCCCCCCCCCCCCCCTTCCAGAGAGGGCTGAGCAGGGGGCTGGCCGGGGTCACGTGTCATCAAGCGCAGCCCAGGAATCTGCTGCTCTCAGCTCCAGTTGCCACAAATGTTCATTTCTGCTTTATTGGAAATGGATAGAAAAAAAAAAGAAAAAGATTCTGGGGGAGCCGATGCCAGGCAGCTGCCGCCACATCTCTCACCTCAAAGAGCAACTGCTCCCCCCCGCATGCCCCCCTGCACCCGAAGAGACAACTGTTTGGGAGGCCCTTGCTCCAAATCCGAGGCATTTAGCTTGTGACTGAGTTGCTTTTAAAAGGTTTACAGTGGCGGGGGGGGGGGGGGGGGCAGAAGTAGCACCTGTTAAACCAAACAACTGGACTCTGAAACGACACCCTGATATTTAGAAAATTACATCAGCGAGAGAGATAGAGACGGGTGACGAGCCATGTGCGCTTGGGGGGGGCTGTGGCTTGCAGAGGGCACTCATTTTTTTTTTCTTCGGGGAAAAGTAAAAATGTCCGGCCGAGGCTGTCAAAGACGACAAAGTTTGGTGAATGTTTAATTCAGAAATTTGGGTGCAGCGTGTCCACACTCCTCCGTGGCGAGGGGGGGCGAGTGCAGCACACGAGTGACGCTTGTTGTCAGCTTTAATCAAAGCGATGCCCATTAATGGGCTCCCTCGGTTCTGCATTATTAACGCTGTCATGTGACACCCCCCCCCCGTCCCCGATGCGCCAGGGCCCAGTCAGACGCGGTCGCGGCCCAAACAGCACCCAGCATAGCAGACTGGGGAGAGGAATCGAAGGAAGGAGGACACCATCCAGCATGCTGTCTCTATCTCACACACACACACACACACACACACACACACACACCGTCTACTGAGATAAATACTCTCAACAAACACAGGAGGACAAAATTCAATTATCTCTCCATTACATACATTAAATGAAAGGGAAGAAGAAATGAACTTTGGGGAGAGACAGACTTAAAGCTGATGGTGTGTCAAAACCAGAATTTCCTGACTGTAATACCAGAGGTGTTTTCTCTGTGCAATGGGAGGAGGCTGCATCAGTCCTTGAGGGGGGGCCATATCACTGCAGGCCGGAAGACACCCTCGGCTTTCCGGTGTTCATCATGGGAGCTGAACATAGACAGGTACCGACGCAGCGAAGCTGACGGGCTCTGGCAGAGAGCGGGAAAACACTGGCTGTCAGCGAGCACTGACTGCGATCTCTGGCGACACCCCCTCGTCATCCTGCCTGGACGGAGGGGGGTGCTTTTCGCTCTGGACGTCCTCTGATCTGATCCATCCTGACTGTTACACTAATGGCATTAATAAGGACAAAATTGCTCTTCTGAAACACTGAAGTTTTTGGCCTGCTAATCTTGGCCCTCGTCTCATCGCGTGCCGGCAAACACACACACACACACACACACACACACACACACACCTATGCGCATTTCCTGCGCCAGACCAAGTACTTTGTGCCTGCAGCGTTTTTGCTACGGCTCCCGGGAACCTGAGCTGTGCTATTTTTAATAATCTGATTCTGCCCGAACTGTCCCGGAAAAAAATTCCCGTCCAAATTTTCAGAAAATGTGTCTGTTTACACTTTCTAAAAAAACCTTGGGCAGATTTCAATGAGATTCTCATGTTACCATAACAGTAAAAAAGCACAAGTACAAAGGTAATAATAATAATAGTAATAATAATAGAAGTAATACCCGTCATGATCAATATCGCTGTAATAACTGTAATACTACACGCCGCATATTAAAATGACTAAGTTGCTGTGAAAAGCGAACAGGTTGACGTCATACCCCGGTGACTTCCCAGCCCCTGGGAGGAAACACTGTGTGATCGAGGATGCGATCAGGGACAAGAGCTGCCAATCGATTACCCAGAATTCCCCACTCACCCGCGCCTTAGCCAGATGGGTCTGGTACAACCGGTGTTAACTCTGCTGCTGTATGGTGTTCAGATCCCCCCCCCTCCCAATACCTACACACCTGCCTCCTCCTGATAACCATCCACTAATCCTACCACTGTACTCACACAACTTCTAATAACTGCCCAGGAGGAAGTCTTAAAAAGGCAGATGCTACACACGAGGTCACCCGTAGAAAAATATAAAAAGGCAGAATAATAAATTAAAATAGAAAAATAAATGTTACAGCAAACTTTTGCAGGATAATAAACACAGAGATAATGGCTTTAGAAGAGACAGCAGAACCACCCGTGCATTTCATATGTCGGCATTGCCCTTCCTTGCCGTTTACGAGCGGTGACTCAGATATCCACCCCAGCGCACAAGCTGCTCTTTCTCTCTCACTCACACACACACGCACACACACACACAAACACAGGATTGTAATTATATCTTTGTGGGGACACTCCATTCATTTCTACGAGGAAAACTCTAATCTCAACATGACAACCTTAACTTAACCATAAGGAACCAAACAAATACAAGTCTTTTGGCATTTTTAGTTTTTTGATTGTGTTCTCAGATCTTTGTGGGGACCTGAAAATGATCCCTGCAATGTTAAAATACAAGGTTTTTATCACATTGTAGGGGACACTAGGTCCCCCACAATGTAATTAAAACATAATCACACACACACACACACACACACACACACACACACATACAACTACACACACCAGTTCCTGTCAGCCAGCTTGTCAAGATGCAGAAATCATAGCAAAAAAACCTTTTTAACAAATGTATCAGGATTGTGTAGCATTGTGTTCACCAATGTGCAAGCAACGCCCTGCAAGACCAAAGGAAAAAAAGGAACTTTTTTTATGGCATTCTGTATCAGCACCATCACTATATATTAATTAATTATTAATAATTTTAGTGGAGTGAAATCAGAGATAATCTCGGAGCAATGTGATCCAACAGACGGTCTAAATGTCATCTGTCACACAGAAACTCGTTAAAATAGTGGCTCGCTTTTCTGGGCCGGTGCTGGGTTTCACTCTCAGGGGGGATATATTTCCGTACTTCAGCAAAACCCTGTATTCAACTATGATATAATCCATGAACCGGCACGTTCTGAGAGCTTTTTTTTACCCTCTCTCTCTTGCTCTCTCTCTCTCTCCCCCTTTCAGAGAGGCTGGTCTCCATTTAAACAGTCCTTCTGTGTGAGGAAAACCTCCTTTCTGCTTTCAAGGATTCCCCGATAAAGAGCACTACCAATTCATTTAAAAAAAAAAAAAAAACATTTCCACTCGATTAATACTGTACAAGTGCCGCCGTATTTTTACTCAGAAAAGGCCTCGATTAAAACATCCGGACTCAGGCTACGTAGCTAATTGAAACACCGTATTTCAGGACCGTGCTCTTTCCTTTCTGTCCGTGAGCGTACAATAAAGCCAATATTTTGCGCACTACAAATATTAGAAATGAAAATAACGCCTGCCTCCACCTCCCAGTCCGCATTCCCTCATAAAGCTCATGAATTTAGTAGACGGTTTAATAAAACCGTAGACGTGCTGGGAGCCGGTGAGCTAATTTGATGCACTATGCTCCTAACAGGGACAGGAGAGCGCAGAGCCGGCCGGATTCTCGTTATTTTATCTTTTTCACACCAGGCTAAACACTTCTCAGCTGCCAGCGGTGGCTAAATTTGGATCAGCGCAGAACCAAAGCCTGGGCCGGGAAAGCAGAGGCGTCCCGCCCGTCAGAGGACGTCGGCTGAGGGGTGCATGGCCGCGCACCCCCCCCAAGGTAAGGAAGTGCCCTCTATCTGCCGAGCGAGGGAGCGAGGGAGAGAGGCAGGGGTCTCGTCTCACGCCTCACAGAGATGCCAGCCTGTATGTAAAACCTCTCCGGGTGGGTGGGTGTCAGCTAGCAGAGCCAGCACCGGCCGTTCAATCCACCGCGGACAATAACACCATCCTCGCGTAATTAAATAACTTCAAAGTTTCTCCTCTGGGCTTAATCTATGCATTTAATATTACATATTTGATAAAAATGGGCTTTGCTACGGTCTGGCCATAATGCACGAGAGTGAATTATGATGGCAAAAGACACGTCATGGAAAAGTTTATGATCTTTTCTCCCGAAGCTGACTGTGGCATAAAAAAAAAGATTCCCCCCTCTCTTATTTACCTAAAGTGCCAAACTTTCCCCTGGTATGATTTTATGGGTTTGTTTTTCTTGCATGCCATTATAACTTTGAATTCTCATTCAAGGTCAGAGCCCGGCCTGCTGCGTGTGATATTTGCTTATAGGGCTTTTCCGGCCAGTTCCATTATATTTACATCAAATAATTTTTGATAAGGGATGTAAAAGACCTATAAAACAGAACCATAAATGGGAGAGGTGAAACTAAGAAAAAGACCAAAAGATTAACTGGCTGTTTCTCTCTTCATTTTTTATTTTAATCTCAGGCACGGTCATATTTTGTGTGTTTCTGTGGCTGGCGGTCGACAGTATGGCCTGAGCAGGCCTTGGTCCCGGCTGAAGGCAGGTTCGCCACTATCGCTAAGGCATCACAATCGCTTCACAAAGCCGCCGCCGTCCGCGCAAATTAAAACATCAATAATGCACAAGTGCTTTTCAGGTTCCTGCGGCGGACTCTCAGCGCAACCAGCGGTGAAATGCGCACTTGCAGCCACCCCCTCCTCAGAGGGCTGAAGTGCACCGTGAACGCTACCGTGACCCCATGCACTGAAGACCGAACACACGAGGCACCGGGTGGAGCCTGGGGGGGTGTTTGGATTGGTGGGCAAGGGGCAGGCAAGTGGCACAGTGAGGGGAGTCCATGGATTGGGAACTACATCCAACATGGTTTGTGTGTCTATAATGAGACCAGGCCCCATTAAAGACTATAACCAAACCACATTTTTGGATGTGCGATCACAGTAAGAAGAGACACCACAGCCTCTTCCGCATCATACTCCAACCCCCCCAGCAGTACACGATACACGGCTATGAGGAACAAACACACAGCTAGATACACAGCAAAGATAGAAATTATTTACAGGACCAATAGCTGGCACAGCAGTCAAGTAACTCACCTTTCAGCAAGGTGCTTAAGCTAGAGTATAAAATCCCACGGTTAAAGTCCATAAAGACTAATATCAGTCTAATAGCGCGCTGGGGGTAGTGGAGAAAACAATTTTATGTTCAAAAGATATTTCAAACATTAAGCTAATAGCGCCACTGCTAATAAATACAGGGGGAAAAAAGTTAAGCAACAATTAAAAATATTACACAGACGGACGTAAAAGCGATTCGAAGACTTGAAAGTCTGAATGAGAAGGTGCCGTGTCCGTAATTACACCGGCCGCGGGGGCAGAACGCACGCGGCTCATTGGCGGCCCCCAGCACTATCAGGCGGCAGCGCCTGAAGCCGCTACCTTGATGAATGGAGGAAACTACGTGGGTAGGTGCCCTTTCGCTAACAGCTAACCCAGCTCCCCATACTCACAGATATTTCCTTTGCGTCTGAAAAAACAACTCAGTCCCGATTATTATCAGCCGCAAATACCCCCCTACAATAAAAAACGAGCAGACGACCGCGTATTAAATTCTCTCCGCGCCCCGGCTTTAAAAAAATCTTTAAAAGTGATTTATCATTTTTTCCTGGAATAAATATGAAATTAAAATACTTCGGTTATAAATATTCATATATCTGATATTAGTCAAATATTATTTTCAAACAGTAGACGCAAAAAGTAATCAAAAATATCAAAAATGAAAATTAAAATATGAAACTCAATTTGACCGTATAAAAAGACAGGTGCATTTCACTCCATCTCACTTGACGTCTTGCACATGCTTACGGGATACTAGTAACGGACATCACTCATCTGATGCATAATTTTATGTATAAAAGCAAGAAGCCTTTTTTCATTTGCCGTCAGATCTACAAAGGAAGGGCTTTCGGTGTTGGCTTTGTTTGTGTCTTTTCCTCCCTCCCTCTCTCTCTCTCCCTCTTTCCTTGCCTGCCTCCCTGCCCGCCCGTCTTTCCGTTACCCCGGCGAGCGATCCCCTTGTTAGCAAACTGTTAAGACAGCCGCTCGGTACACAAATTGCGCTCGACCGAGCGAATTTGTTTTGCAAGGGTGACCTGTTTAATCATCTCATTTTCTTTTGCGGACGTTTATTCATCTGGTTTCCACGGTTACGGAGAACATTAAGGGGCTACAGTAATAAGGCTGGAGAGTCAAACAGGTAATAAAAAAATTAACGCCATTTTCCTGCAGCCGAGGACAGCCGACGAAATGAATCAGGGGAAAGGGGGGCCGGCGGCGGGCCGAGAGGGGGGCTTCCAATATTTTCCAAACAATTAAGACTGGTTATTTTACTCAGAAGAAAAGATCAGGTGGTTCAGTTACGGACACTTACAGTCTTATTGGTGCAAAGTGGGTACTGAGAAAGGTCACGCCACTGTCTTTCATTATGATATTCAGATCAGTCCTCTGTGGGCTCCAAGCTGACTGTGGTTTCATCCCCTTACCTTGTTATTGACACAATCTGCCCCCTTTCCACTCTCTAGCATGTGAAAATATCACTTTGCTATATGGAAAAACACACGCTCATGCACAACTGGCACACACACACTCACGCACACACACACTCACGCACACACACGCTCACACATACACACACTCACGCACACACACGCTCACACATACACACAAGCACGCACACACACGCTCACACATACACACAAGCACGCACACACACGCTCACACATACACACACTCACGCACACGCTCACACATACACACAAGCACGCACACACACGCTCACACATACACACAAGCACGCACACACACGCTCACACACAATGTGCTATATTTCAAAGACTTTATATTTTAAATTGTATAAACTTTCCTCAAAGAGGCTGTCTGAAACAATTTTTGACTGATTGCTAACAGAAGTCACATGCCCCCTCAGTTACCCCCACCAGTTGAGGTGTCTGTTAAAAAAATAATAATAAATGGCTCTTTTGTAAAGCATTTTCCAGGGAGAAGTACTCTCTAAGAGCTGGGGGGCTGCTGAGAACAGTGACCCCCCGGCCAATTGATAGAGCCCAGCTTCTGTCCAAATATAGAAGATTCCAGCACAATAGGAGACAGGTGTCGGGAGTGCAGCGAGAGGCCTGCGCCTTCCACAACGGAGCTTCTCAGTGCTGTCGCTGGGCCACACCAAATAAGGAAAGGGACGCTGCTGTGGGACAAATCGCAGTCAACACCCCGAGACCTGCTGTTATTAAGGACAGAGCTTTTTTTTCTCTCTTCCAAACATAGGAATGAGAAAAGGAGGAGAGTTTTGAGAGAGAATTAAATCTAAAACTTTAAAAATACAACCTGACATTTAGGACAAGGCTTCCACCAGCCCAGTGTTAGCACCCGCTAGAAGAAATCGCAGTAAACCCATGAAATTGGGGACCACCCCATGTAAGTGAAGCTCCCGCTAGTCACAGAAAGGTCCCCCGGGCTGTTGGGTCTGGAATGCCGGCCGCGCTTTCATTCACGGTGAGCCACGCCGTGTGCGAGTGTGAGGACACGGCGGTGGAGCGTCGCGTGCCGCCTCGGCCGAGCCGCTTACGTAGAATTTGACTCATTGTGCAAATATCCAGAAAGATCCTATACACCCGCCCCACCCTCCCACAAAAAAAAAAAAAACAACAATGCTTAAAATGTGTTAAGGTGCCTTTGTGTTTCCAAAAGGCTGCCTTATTGTCCTGAATGTGATTCAAGGCAGCGGTGCCACCTGGCCCAGTCCGACCCATAATGGATTGTTTTCGCCGATTTGTGGTATGCCCCCTCCCCCCCCCAGTAATGGCTCATTTGGGAAGAAGCTTACATGGTATGGTGTGTGTGTCTGTGTGTTTTCACAGGTGTGACGTGAAGACACTTTCGACATCCTAAAGTGACCAAAACCAACCACCCACCCCCAACCACATCCCAGTATGTTTCCATTCAAATGAAGGCAGAGTCAGGCAGCGGCTTTACGCCCGTTATCACTACATAGAAACTGCCAAGGGGACGGGAAGAAAGAAAGAGGGGGGGGGGGCAAATGAAAAAGGAGGCGGGATCCGCGGCCGGTGGGGAGACAGCCCCTCGCTCTGCTAGCAGCCTCTTAACAGGTGTGCCCCTAAGTCCATGTAATCCTATCAGGTTTCAGAGTTTAAAAAAAAAAATTCAGTCAAACGGCAAAAAACTGCCCAGCTCCAGAAGTCCCCCCTCAATCTGCTGCTGGTGACAGAATGGAACAGCTGGGGCTCAAATTTATCATGTAGAGACAGTAATTATGGCTGGTGCTGCCTGCTACTGAGCTCACTGAAGAGAATATCAGGTGAAAAAGGGCTGAATGTGAGGAAGGCCCTCCGAACATGGGGGCCATGTTTGCAGTCAATTACTGGGGGGGCAGGGAAGGGTACGGGCACCATCGTAGGCCGGGTGGGACAGAGAAAACAGAAGGATGGGGGGGGGGGGCGTCGAGCTAATGGGCTCCACAAGCAATGATTTCCTTTCGGGAAAGTTGGGATCTGGAGTGCTGGTGCCAGCTTGCTTGCTAACTGGGCTGTTGGGGCCCTGCTTTTTTAGGGGGGAGGTGGGCAGTCCCCTTTTTTACGTCGAGATTGATACCCCGTATCACCGTACTCTTGGATTGGCAGCCGCGGCACTGCAAAATGGGGCACTGGCGACGACTTGATTGAAACGCTAGCGTGAGGCTGAGCATTACGTTCCGGACCACCCGAGGAGATCCATTTCCGCAGCTTACGGCCCACTCCTTAGCTCTTTCAATAGATAAGAAAATCCAGATTTCCCCCAAGGAGACACAAATCACCTTTTTCACCTCTCCACTGATAGCCGACTGCCTTGCCCAAAAATTGCTAATTGTTCAGATAAGAACCGCCCCACACCGGCACCTCGCACACACCTGCCCCCCACCCCCAGCACACTCTCTGACATGATACCCGAATCACAGGCTGCTTCCATGTACGAGGTAGTAAGTCACCCCCCCCCCCTCCACCCGCGGCCCACCCTGTCCTTAACCTGCATGTAGGGGTGACACACACCTTAAAGCCCCCCGCGTATAAAAGGATTACTCGTCACATTTTGTGCTGCCTTAATCTCCCTTTCAGGCTCCCTAATAAGTGTGCTTCGATAAGCAGAGCATGCAAATTCATTCTGGGCCGCCAGCGCTCTCGCTCGCAGACAGACGTACTAAAGCATTTTACACTCTGCTAATTGCCTCTTCATATTCCTCTTTTCTCTCTTGTATGGCGTATCAACATGAGGAGATTATTTCTCTCTCCTGCTTTGCATGAAATTATAATTTCATATGTTAGATCATATAAGAGAAAAGGAGTCCATCTCCTACTTTGCCGAGAAAATCAAAACTTCGGCAAAAGGACGGTATGGATATGCCGCAGAAGTGGCTGAGGCTGATAGGGGACACGGTTTAAAATGTATTTTTCACTCATTCTGTAAACAGAGATCTGCAAACACTTTTCCGAAAAAAGAGCATGTCTGTGGGTTCACGGCTGTGTCAGTGGAAATGTTTCCAATTAACCCCAACTGCTCGCTTATGCATAAAAGAAAAGTGAGGGTAGGATTAACACGGAACAATTTTTTCTAAATATTATGGAATTTAAAAAAAAAAAGTACATATCAACTTCAACGGACAAGTATGGTGAATTGTTCAATGTGATTTCACTTAACTTTTGCTATTAAAAGAGATGATAGGAGGCAGATTCCCAGCAGATATCAGTAACAAGACAAATAAAGTCCTGAGGTGAAATCTGTTCATTATTCCGGAATCCGGAGTATTAATTAGGCTATTACTCTCTTTTGGTGATAGGGAGTGTTGGGGTTTTCATTAGGATCGCACCGCTGGATGAGCGCACACACGCCCCCCCGTCACACCCCCCACTCCGATAGACCCCTGCCAGCACTCCCTCATTCCGACTCCTCCAGATGGATGGACAAACGTACACAAAAGCATGCAGCAATTTCCCCCCCTTTTTAAGCATCAAATATGTTTAAATACTCTCTATGTACCAAAGACCAGTAGAGCAGTGATCTGCCTCCCATACAAAGGTGACAAACATAACTGCCTGCTGGGGGTGGGGGTGCCAAGTCGATGGAGTTAATTATGATATTCTGCTGTCACAGACCATGGGGACTGAGCTGTGTCGATCCTGCCTGTTTTCCCATGCCGGGGAGATAACACGCTCACGCGACCGATGGGCTGCTTGGCCCGGCGAGGCCGTAACGCCACACAGGCTCGTGGGCCAGGATGACACGCAAACATGAGGCCGTCCCATCAGGATGACACTCACCCGCTGGTCACATCCCTGCACAGATGGGAAAACGGGAATCGGGAAAATGGCCCTGTTACCTTTCCGAAGCTCGGGCTGTGACGTTCCTGTGGCATGTTCACTGAGCTCGTTATACAAACACAAACACCCCTTTATTAAACTTAGTTTACGTTTATTAGAAAAATATTTGCTCTTTTCAGGTGTGTACGTCAAGAGGAGGTAATAAGCTATCCGGATATCCCACACCCAAAATTCTCAATGTACTTAAAAAAAAAATTAGCTTTTCATTTAGTTTTCCTATATACAGCAAAATGTTTACAAAGGAACAGGGGATCTGTCCCCTTAAAAATTATAGAACAGGTATAAATTATATATTGTGACACAAATGATGTTCCTCTTCTGAGATGGGGGTAATAATCACCACCCTGGCAAAAGCCCCAGCACCATCTAAACCCCCTCAGGAGGCACCAGCATCTAAAGGGTTAAAGACAATGCTTTCAGTTTTATTTTATTTTTTTTCTCCTTCCATAATGGCTCCCTGCTAAATTTATATCAAAACTCTCTTAATCTGCAGTACACAACATTCCCATTAGCATAACCCAGCCTCCTCATAAAAATTCCAGCTAGTTTAATTAAAAAATGTAAATTTACTGTCATCCGAGGAGCTGGAGAATTAGGACGGCAACAGAATTTTTTATTGCTTAAGACATCAAATTGATTCAGTTATTGCTAAATTGTGATAAAGGTTATTGGAGGCTACAGGCCTGGACTGACTGTCTCTTCAACCCACTTCATTCCGTTCTGCTTGAGAGCAACAGACACAGTTTGGGGGAACCAGGGCTAAATCAGTTCTATTCTCCGAAGGAGAAATCTACAGCTCTCTATTACATCCCATAAAATAACTCCATTCGCCATGTGGCAGGACAGCAGCGAGACTGTTTGCTGCTCGGCCAAGGGTGCGCTCAGGGTAAGGGGCTCGATTTATAGATACACACTGAAACAAACAGGGCACGACCTGGGAGTGCTTTTTTATGGGGGGGGGGGTGTACTTTTGTTCTTATGTCAAAGAATTTTGTGGCTAATCAAAAAAAATTTAAAACACTGTCCGGTATTATTCATTATCTTAAAACAGGAACAGAAATCTACTAGTTTATTTTTAATTTGAAGTGACAAACTACAATATTATTCGTCAGTTCAACATCTTACATTTTTCTACAGCATTTGAAAGTCGACATATATATGTGTGTGTATACATTTACATATATATACATATACATATATATATATATATATATATATATATATGTTTTTTTTCTTTTCATTTTAATATCCTTTTTATATATCTCGTAAATGTTGCTGGAATATTCCTGTACCCCTGACAAAACATAAGCGCAGGACTATCAGGCACGAAATGAACAAAACACTCAATGACCAGAGTCACCGAGGAAGTGCGGGACAGACTGGACCTTCTGAAAAAAATGAAGCACAAAACCAACCTCAGCTTCTCTTCAGAAGGCTGCTTAAAATGTGAGGATGGATCAATAATATTACTGTACACAATTAAATCATTTTTTTACCATATGGCAGCTGTGGTTGACAGGCAACACAGAACTCAGAGAGAAATTTCAGGAAATCTAAGAATAAAGTGTTAACCTTCAGATGGAAAACTTTTTCTAGTTGGATTTACGTTGCAGCATTGCTGTTAATTGCTGGTGACAAAATTTGATACACACACACACACACACACATATGTA
>JAABNX020000023.1:252879-277916 GCA_015163995.2 Mormyrus lacerda | reverse complement strand
CTTGTGTCTTATAATATTAGTACTTATATGTGCATGTATGTGTGTGTGTGTGTATATATATATATATATATATATATATATATATATATAAACTACTACATCCAAAGGGACCTATGCAAATCATTACTGCAATATATTTGGACAGAAATACATACAGAGCAATACAAATTATTTCCCTTAAGAAGAAAACATTCATAAACTCTGAAGCTCTGGAATCAGTAATAAACAAAATCTGTTACTGATATTAATTTTAAATCAATGACTTACCACTTATACATTGTTAAAAGCAATTTTTTTTAATAAAAGCCAAACTTAAAGTCTGTTTGTAAACAGATATATTGTCATCAAAAAACATTTACAGTTCAAAAGGTTTGTGATTTATCCAATTTTGGTTTAAAATAAATCTGCGTAAAACCAGGACAATTCCATATATCCTCATCATAACTGAGGTTTATGCAAAAACAACAAGGATAGGCTACTTCCTAGACCCAACAACTTTTTGAAATCTTCTAAATTAATATATTTCTCAAGGGGATGGCGCAACATAATTAATGTGTATTTTAATATGGATCTTAAATTAGAACTTCCAAAATCTCCCAGAGATAAGGGAAGTTGAGATTCTTTTCATTACATATTTATGCATTTCTTCATATAAGAAGGGATGTTTACTACAAGGGAGAAACGCGGAAGGAAGGCAATCATAAGAAGGCCTGAAGACCCTTATTATAATTTTTAGAATACTTTGGTTGGGCAGTGCATACCTTTTAAAAAAATTCGTTGCTTTTCGTTAAGGAAGGGCAGGGGGTATTGATCAGAAACCAGACACACATCTTATTAGTAATCTTATCCTGGAACATTTGGTTGCAGAAAAAAAGGGAAAGAAAGAAAAAAAAATCCCATTGGCCTGTCTAGGGAAAACACTTCGCGTGCGCCCACAGCACAGGCGCCCTGGCACACATACGCGCGCGCACACACACACTTGCCCGCTAATATACATGTCCGTGTCGTTTTCTCCCCCCTCCGAAGTACCTACCTCTCCCTCTCGTTGTCTATCCCTCTCTCCACTCCTCCGACCTGCCTGCCTCTCCCTCTCGTTGTCTATCCCTCTCTCTTTCTGATAAGGTATCGGTTTCCATTGTAATTTCAGGTGAAATGATAAACGGCAGCCGTTACCAGGTGACAATGAATACTTTATAAGACAAACCCCTTATTTGCCTGGCAGTTTCTTCCGCACTGGCATGCAAAGCGCCTCTGGAGCTTTTCGGCACATTTTTTTGATATTTGTATAAACCTATTTCTACAAACGCGCTTCTGGCCCGGCGCGCGCACAATGGCGCGCGCTAAAAACTTTCGTCATTCTCCGCGAGCGCTAGGCTGGCTGGCTGGCTGGCGGGCGGGGGAAGAGTGGGCGCATTGAGGTAAATATTGCGGTCCCCAAATTGCATTTATTTACATTAATTATTAAAATGTTGTTTTAACTGCCCGAAGTTCTGCGTCGCAGGAGCTCAGCTTCGCCGAATTTTTAAAAAAGGGAAACGCATGTTTTCGGACGTTATGAATGCTATGTGAGTCAATACTTCAGTTCCTGTCTGCTAACACCAAGGACAACATAAAAGCATAAAAACAGGTTTTGGTTGATTTAGTAATTATGACTATGACTCATGTTTGAACAATGGGAAAACGACCCCTCCTTTTTGATACAGTACTTGAGGAAAAGGGAGTGTTTTAAAAACGTTTCGTATCAAAGTCCGCCACCTTACCTGCCATAAAAGTTACTTTGCGTGTGTGTGTGTGCGCGCGCGCGCCCGCGTACCTCCTCACCCTAAAGTGGTACACACATCAAACAAGCCCTTCCTCCAGGTCACCGTTTCTTTTGATACTGATACGATGGAGTTTCTCATCAGACATCAGAAAAAAATACACAAAATACTGTGAACTTTAAAAGACGTTCAGAACACAATAAAACTATCCAGAGATGATTATGACAAATATTGAGACACCTATCATTGCCACACCCTGTCTCAAACAACCAGCCGCACAATACTCTGGGTTTCATGTCACATTACATTAAACTCCTTAAATACAGACCAGCTGTATTTAATGCATACATATAGCTGCTTAATTAAGCCTAATTACATAAAAAAACTTTCAAGTCAGTACACTTCATAGAACTTTTTTCTGCACTTTTATTTGCCGCATTTTTAAACACGGACAGTATATGGAGTGAAGTATAAACTGTAATTCGAGGGTGTTAAAATGACTAATGTATTAGTTGACCTTTGTACCTCAGTTGAGGATGTTTACTGTATAAGGGCTCTAAGGGACAAACCAAACGGAATGTGACAAAAAGAATAAAAAGATAGACGCTGTTTATCGGATCAGCAGCTCCTGTAGGGAAGCAGATTGTATAACTACTGTTTATCTCAGAAAGCAAGACACTGCCTGTGATGCTTTCAAGTTAAATACCTTTATTTTCAGTACATAACAAACATACAACTAAATAAATCGAAAACTTAAACAGTGAATTGCAACTAAAAAGTCTGAAAAGGAATTGGCCATTTATAAATGTTTTCAGTGTGTTTGCATTTTGAGGGTTCACCTCTGTGTGATTACTCTGATTTTTCGTAAAAAGCAGGTCTGACAGACTTACATGTGTTGTCTTGCTGGATGGTACCTTCTCTAGGTGCTCTGAGCTTTAAAGCACCCATTGTTCAGTGACTGGACCTTAGCTAGAAACCGTTTTAGATTCTGGAATGTGGAAGTCAGGAATACAGCAGGTTTACAGTCCCACATGACAAAAAAAAAAACGGCAAGAAGAAACCAAATAAAATATAATAATAATTGCATAATGAATATGTGTTCACCTGTGCAGTTTGGGCCTAATGATTCCTCTTCCATGCCTATTACTCCGTTGTTATTCTTAAAAGGGGTCAGTAATTACTGTTTATTATTATTACTATTATTATTCTCACTGAAAACACTGACAATGTTTGCAAAAACACATCACCATCGGACTGAAGAGTGAGAAGCGGCAGTTTATGATCATTGCATTTTTCAGAAAAGCAATTTATTTCCAAGGCGAGTCCCATGGCGCTTGTGGCTTGTGAGGTAGAGGTGACAGATCAGTGGGAGTTTTCTGTTTGGGGGGCCGCGGTGGGTTTAGGGGGGGGATGCGCTGACATGTTGGGGGCACACCAGTTAAAGGGCTTCTGTGCCCCCCCCCTCCCCTTGACCGCATACCCCAGGCTATGCTGCTCTGAGGCCACAGCCTCCACAGACTCCCTGCATCGATGGGACAATGCGGGGAGGGTTAGTGGGAGGGGGGGGCAAGAGAGACAGGAATGGGGCGGCTTTTGTGCCGGCAGGCCCCAGGGAGACAAACGGAGTGGGGAAATCTGACCTTTTGCTGAGAGTTAAATTGTGTTTGAACCCCTTTCTTTCTTCAGTGGTGGGGCAGAGTCTGTAGGCGGGGTGGGGGGGCATGTGGTCCTGGCAGAGGATAGCAGAGCAGTTGTGATTTACTAACAGAGCTGGACCAGGCAGACTGAATTAATTACTAGTAAATATCTCTTTTATTTTGTGGGCAGCCTTGTAAAGATTTCTCTAATTTTCTCTCGCTCCAGTTGCTTGTTTAGTTATCTTTGTATTTTGTGACTTTTTGAACATAACTTTTAGTCTAGTGCAAAGGCCAAGACTAAAACATATGTCCCATTTTTTTTTTTCTGTCTGGTAAGCTGAGATGTGGGATCTTATTCTCTGCAAGCTCTGTTTGAACATCATTATATATTTATTTTTCATCAGCGAGGTTGCTGTGTACTATATTGAACGTGCCGCACTACCTGCTATTCAAACACCCAGCTGTCCCCTTAAAAGACTGTAAAATGGTCTAATAATCATCCTCGGCAACATACTGCCAAATCATTTCATCCTGTTTGTGTGAAAACACAGCTGCCTTCATTTATACAGGACCAGGACCGCGTGCGAGCTTCTTGTGATGTATGAGAAAAGGCACCCCCGCAAAACGCATGACTGGCGTGTTTCACTGAAATAAAAATGCTTAACTGAGAGATATCTTTTGTGTCATCGTCTGAGCTAAAGTATCATTTCACTGGGATGCTTTCATAAAGGCCCGTTCACTGTCATATTTTAGGCCTTTTGCAGACACTGATAATAATATTCTGCTAATTTGAATCCCAATCCACTTTTTTTAAAGGCGGGGAGGAAAAGCAGAGTTTTCTGAGGGCTCTTTCCATAATCATTTCAGACAGATAGCCCTTCCCTATCGCAGATGAGCAAATATTTGTAAACCAGCTATCTAATGGAAAATTATAGTGAAATTAGAGTGAAATTCATGACGGAGAAATCCGATTATCCCTAATTTTATTATGCCATCTAAGCCCACACAGCATATTTTAGTACAGTTTTTTCCATAAATACCTATGCCAGGGGTCCTGGTAATCAAATAAAATTGAAATTCATCTTCCCATTAAATTCAATTAGCTGCAATTTCAAAAGCCTATCAAAGATTTTAATTACTAAATTATAAAATTCTCCAAAGCTAAATTGGGGAGAGAGGAAAAAAAAGGAGCCTCCTCGCATCCGAAAAACAAGCTCCGAAAGGGAAGCATTGATCAAAAAAAGATATCCAGTGGAAAATGGAATTAGAGAGGACCGGGCGGCGCGGCCTATCTGGGGCAGTGATGACGTGTGCCAGGGGCAGAGGAAACTGGTCCGGCCAAGGTGCTCCCCGCCTCCAAACGCCTGCCCTCCCCGCTCTCAGCGCTTAATTGTCTAATTGACACCTTAATTTCATTTACGAGCTCCAGCATCCAGGAGACCGGCCGCCCACCCCTGGGGGCACACGAGCGTTACAGCGGGTGGTGTGGTGGTGGGTGACGGCGGCCCTCAAACACGGACGGATTGCGATATGACTCAGCGGAAGACTGCGCTGCTTTAGAGAACCCTCCCCCCGGCATTTGCTAACCATGACAAACGCAGCACGGTGGCCAACTGGAGAAGGATGCCGGCTACTTTCCATGACTCACAGAGAACCTTTTTTTTCTACATTAGTATGAAATTCTCCAAAAATATGGCAAAACAATACATTAAGGAGCATCATTTTCCTCATGGGTCACTGAACAGGCATGACTCAGGTAAGCCTATATAAAAGCCAATAAAGGGATATTCTCTTCTACCGTACATTCTGAACCCTATCAGTCAGTCTGCAGCATTCGTCCTCTGTCTCCCTTAAGGATCTCTGTACAAACTCTTTCCACACCGATATGCTTGGGTTGTACCGGCAGGCCAGTGCCATCACAATGGACCAGCACCGAGGTCCGGGGGTCACCCAGCAGGTCCATTTCCCACCAACCCCCTCGCCCCACAGCCCAAAGGCCGCTAAGACAACAGCGCAGCGGCCTCCGGCGCTACAAAGCACCGCCTGAAAAGGCACCTGCTGCCTGTGTTCACTTAGGCCTCTTTAGCTGTGCACGCTGTTTGTTTAAACGGCGCTGCGCAGAAAAAGCGGCTCTTCACACGTCGCCTCGCATAATGATGAATTGGATCGCTATTGCTTTTAATTGTTCCTGGACAAATGTCTGCTTTTTTTTTAAGCTTTGGGGGGTGTGGGGCTGGGAAAGGCATATCCTGAAGTGCCGTCCCGGGCTGGCCCAGCGTGTACAGAAGAGGCTGGGTAAATATGACTAAACTGAAACTTTAATCTGCTTTTTTCCATACTCAAGCTGGCTGGGTATTAAAGATAATCTTTTTTGTGTGTCATATGGAAGGAGAAATGGATGGAGCTAATTTTCAGAGACAAATCTGATATTTGTCAACCGGTTGAAGCATGGTGAGTGGGGGAGGGTGGGGAGGTGCAAAAAAAAAGCTGGGGATTTTCCGCTAATGCGCCCCTGGATGTGCAGGCGTGTTAACAGCGAAATGCAGATGGCGTACGCCGCACGGGGAAGTACCAGCTCGGGGCAGCTGGGAGTGCGCAGGCAGATGCCGTCATTTGGCCTCCGCGTGCCTCCTTCCCACTCTCGCTGGCTGCCCCACATCCGACAGTGGCAACCTCCATCCTCCAACCAGCATCCCCTTGGTGAAGGGCCTAGAACCCCTGTAGTACGGGTTTGAGGAGTCCCTGTCTCTGTGACACCCGAGCTCATCAGTCTTTCTTGTCTATTATTAGGCTCTCTAAACAGCCATCTGCGCTGCAAGAGGAGACTGACTGTTGTACCTTTGGATACGGCAGTTAAGCTGAATTAGTTGAAACATCTGCCGTCATAAACAGGCAGAGTGCTGCGCTTTCCGATGTGTCAGTGTCCCTACAGAAGCACCTCAGCACTCGGCGATCCCGCCTCCCTGCACTCCAGGTTCATTGCTCTCCGGGTGGTGAGCTGGGAGCCAGCTTGCATCCCGGCATTCTTTGGTGGAGTCTCCTTACTGCGCAAGAACTGCCACCTTAACTGACCGGCATTTTCGCAATGGCTTGAGTCATCGGCCATCCTTCCTCACAGTGCCTCCTCCTCCTCAACGAGGAAGACACACGAAACAAGACCGGCACACGACAAGGTGAGAGTAAAGGCAGAGAGAGCTGAGCGATCGAAAACTAAACAAAAATAAATGCGCATCCCATATAAACGTCTATATGGAATGATTTCTTTGGTTTAAAAATAACAGCATGCATAAACGCCTCATTCCCGTAACCCTGTCCGCAACTCACATTAAAAGTTTCCTGCTGTCGTCATGCAACGGTCGTTATGACAAACACTGGCCGTCATCACAAAAGTAGCGACCGGCCAATCAGGTCTTGCACAGCCCAGAGTGCACAGTAGCGGCTTAAAAAAAAGATTCAGTTTTCATTATCTTCAAAGTTCTGGGTCACATGCAGTCCAGTGCAGATCTGGGTGTGAGAAGGAGCCTTTACAGCGTGTTTAAAGGGACCAGTTAATGTGGCAGCTGAGCCAATAACAGTGAGCCTCCTTAAAGAGGTAATAGAGTTCTCTCCCGCAGGCGACACACTTGCTTCTAAACCAACTATTAGACGTAGTACATGACTGAAGCAGACATTGAGGGACAGAGTGGATTACCGTCGGGGCTGGGGGCTGGGGGATGGGGGGTGCCACATCACTGGGAGAGATGTAGGGAACCGCCATTGATGCTCTTTAGCGACATAAGGCTTTTTTGCTTTTACGCTCAGTGAGCCTTGGCTTGGGGGAGTGCAGCCCCCCCCCCAACACAGGCGAGGGTCCCGCTTAGGACGGGGACCTCTCCAAACTGGCAAACGGAGGAGTGTGATTCCAGGCTTAGGTGAGAAACAGCAACAATAATAATAAGCACAGTACCAACAGCAAGGTGTGGCCATTGTACGTCCTGTCATTGGATGGTGTCTCTCTTACGTCTGACACTGTAGCAGCACCCTTGACTGTCTGCGCCCGTCACAATGGCGTGAGCTTTTGTTCCTCAGAGCCCAAATCCTACAACATATATGTAACACGCAACACGTGTCATGGCATGTGCTACATCACATACAGTACATTACAAATACAGTGCAGTATAAATTCCTACAAAACATCTGTACAAAATTACACCTACCAAGTAATTGTTCTACGATATATATGCCGCAAAACATCCCATAATGAACCTTACATCGTGTCCTACATCAGTCATGATGCACTGCATAAAATACTCCACCGTCCACAGCGCCATCAACATACCACGGCGCCTGCAAGCCGCAAAGTGCCTTTTCTGTTGTGTGTATAACCAAGCACCAGGACGCAAACGACGAGCGGTGAGAGACTCGGGACGACGGTGACACGCCGAGCGCAGACAGCAACACGTGCCACCTGCCGTGTGGAAACCCCCAAGCGACACTGGCACTGCCGTAGCACACCATTGATGAATTATTCAAAACCCCACCTCCTGTGTGCCACACCCCAGCGTCACAGAGGGCAAAGGTCACGGCCATCCATCAGATCATGAACGGGGTAGGGGGTGGTTAAATCAGCCAGAGCGAATTGTGGCCCTTTGGAAAAAGCAGACAAGGATGCTCTGTGTTCCCCTGTAAGGCTAAATTAATAAATAAATAAACGAACCTGCCAGAGAGAGAGAGAGAGAGAGAGAGTAAAGCTCTTTTGGTGTAATTGGGTGAATAGCAAGGACAGCAGAAAATTTACAGGCAGATGACAGTGTGAAGGGGATTCGGTCACTGCACCAAAAGGAACGTCCCCCCACCCCGAGTGAAGGCCACGTGCAGAAGCACCCCCAAGCCTTCTGTCCACCGTAAAAACCCAAAGCCCCAGGGGCTAATCTCCCAGTTGCGGGGTGGGGGGGGGGGCTGCTGGACAGCAAACAGTCAGGAGCTGAATCACGCGGCAGACCTGGTCAGGTATGGGGGAGGGACTGAGGCCCTGTGTTCTACCAGCGGTAGACGGTAACGTCTGGCATGGTACTGCTGCTTCTGAAAGGGGGGTACAGCTTCAAACAAAGCTGCCAGTTATCCCTCACTCATGCTTTCTGGGAGACCACAGCGCCAAGTGACCATTGGTAATAGTTTGTGGTGAACAGATTCGATTTATGAGGATTGTTTCTGTCTCTGTCTGCAGAACCGGGGGTCACATCAGAGGTGAAGCATTGGATAGGGCAGGTTTACCAGCTTGGCCTTTGAACTGTTTTAAAGTCCAGGTGCTTCTCTGCCTGCTCTATCTTCACTGGAAGGTTCCTGGTGAGGCCTGGCAGGAGGCATGACACCAAGCAGCCGGCCTTGATTGAATA
This sequence comes from Mormyrus lacerda, assembly GCA_015163995.2. NCBI lineage: Eukaryota > Metazoa > Chordata > Actinopteri > Osteoglossiformes > Mormyridae > Mormyrus > Mormyrus lacerda. The sequence goes on along the minus strand of JAABNX020000023.1, from coordinate 269,144 downwards.
AATACCAAACTGAGGAAGGGTTCTCATTGCTGTGGAGGGCTAACAAATATCAGGATAAAAGACATCAGGCTGACAGACATCAAGCTAACAGACATCAGGTTAACAGACACAGGGTTAACAGACATCAGGCTAACAGACATCATTGGCATGTACTATGAAGTGGGGTTACTGGCTTAAGGGGGTAACTTGTCAGATTTAAGGTACCACAGTTTAAATGGCCTTCATATTTATTCACTTACATTTTGCACAGACTACCTTAAATCCGACAAGGTACCCCGATAAGCCAGTAACCCTGCTTCGTAGTACAGGCCCCAGGCTAACAGACACAGGGTTACCAGACATGGGCCTAACACACATCAGGCTAACAGATATGAGGTTAATGGACATGGGGCTAACAGAGATCAGGCTAACAGACACAGGGCTAACAGACATTGTTGTGGCTGGCCCTCCACTGCTGCATGGATAGATGTACAAAAAGCAATACAGAGCTAACTGCCTCATAATAGATATTAATGTGGAAAGTGCCTGTCACCTGGTCCATAATGAATCAGGCTGCCTTAATGTAGTCAGGCTTTTGAAACTTCCCCATGTTCTCATTGTTTTTTTCCTCACACAGCTTTCTGACACAGCCAGGCTCCAGCCTCCCACTCCATTGGGTCACCTGGCCTACAGGCTACTGCATCCCCTCAGAAATTCACTGTGATACCCCAGCCTAGCTCTCTCAAGTCAGGGAGGCCGGCTTGGGACCAGACGGGGTCCCCACAATGTCAAAATAACCAGTTTATATTACATTTATTACATTTTATTACATTGTGCAGAACATAATCCACATACACACACACACTGGTGTAACAGACATGAGCCGACAGCTGCTGCACTTAACCTGTATTTCTCTATAAAGCACCCAGTTGCACGAAGAAGCAGAAGATGTAACTGGCACCGGCTATTCCATAGACTAACAATGACGGCGTTCCCCGAAAGACAGACCTTTCCTCAAACGGACGTGCAGCACCCACAGCCGCACGACTGGTAGGGACACGCTTTGTTTTCCCTGCTGCATGAGCTTGTTTTATTTAATTTTTTTCTCTCCACGACCTTGACCTGCATCTCTGCTCCATCGCTCTGTCACGCATGACGAATGTCAATAAAAAATAAAAAAAAACGCTGTACTGCCACCCAGCCAAATAATTACCCATAAAAGTTGTAAATACCAGCCAAGGGAGTTCTCTCTTTCTGCTCTTTGTGTTGCTTACCAGAATTAAAAACACAGAATTATGCTGTAAAATGCCCTTCCCCACCCTGGGTGTGGTTAAAAAAAGATTCAGTGTGTCGCTGCTTAAAAAAATTATTGATTACAAACTGCATGGGCCTGCACAGAAAAAGCCCCTTTTGATCGATTTTTTTCCCTCTCCTCAATGAATAAATATATATTAGAGCTGATATGAATTAAAGGGTGTTTTGCTTCAATTCATCTGAACAAGAAGACAATACATTTTTTGTTACCACGGAAACATGATAACACCATTCCCTGTCTGTTGCTCAACAATCAATTAATTTAACGCCTTTGTTCTGATGTTTACTATTCTGTTTAGAACTGAAAAGTCTTGTTTAGGCCTTTTTTTCTACCACCCAAGCTTGGGGTAGTGATAAATAACCCCCCCAGAAATACAAAAGCATCTGTCAGGAGAGTCAGGTGTCTGGGTCTGGGACAGCGCTGCAAAACGGCCCGCTCTTTTGTTTGCTTCTGAAATTCAGCTAAAACTCTGTCAATAAGCCGCCAGGGTGTGCAAGGGACAATGGGGGGTCCGGCAAAGGCCCAAACAAGACTATCACATTTGTCCCGAATCATCCAAACCTAGTGCCTGCTGTCCCTGACATGAATGCTCTGTTTTTGGTGAGAATACATGACGGTCACACTTCCACACAGTGTTGCCATCGAGATCGATGCTCTGTGCCCATCACTGACACTTTTACCATTATAATTACTTTCATACTCTGATTCTCATTGAGTTTTTAAAAGTACTTGATGATTAACCTGCCCTGCCCAGTTTTATCTTACTCTTTCACACCAACCCCCCCACACACCCCATATTGTCTATCCTCTCTCTCTGTGACCCAAATATATGTGTATTGGCCTGCATTCCGAGCAACTCTGATAGACTAAGGACTCTTAGGAAAAAAAAGTACATATTAGAAGAAATAAAGTCAGAATGCACAGATAATTGCATATGCAAAGACAACCTGCGTGTACAATGTTACCAAGACCCCTGACTCTCCAGAACCGATGACCTGGCGGAGAAGGACAGCCCAGGCTAGCAGAGAGTGCAATCACGGTGCTGCAAGCAGCACATAAACCTAAATAAATGTACACCTTCCTCCAGACCGAGAGCAGCCCAGCGACTGCAGAGCAAATCGAAGGCTAATCCTGCTGACAGTATTTCTTGAACCCTAATTCTTCAAACTACCAGAATGACACAGCGGCTGAGTGCTGGTAAGTGGAGGTGGCCGGTTGGTAGGGACAGATGGCCGGAGCCCTGTATCGACATTCACACCCAGCATCCTCCCTGAGACGGTCATTTGCAAAGCTTGTTGATTGGCTCCCTTTAGGTTGCTGAGAGAGGAGCAGACAGAGGATACACAGCGTGATGAGAGAAGCTTTTCTTGGGCATGCACTAAATTATTGTTTATTTGAATATGTGTTGTATTTCCAAGGGTTTGTAACTTCTTGGTTTGGATGACATACAAAATACCCACAAAATAGTGTACACACAAATGTGACACTATAAACCTAAAGTAGTAAATATAATGCTGTAGTTATATGTGGAAAGTCACAGAAAATATTACACAAACAATATGTATATACCTGTCATTTAAACAACTTGACTTAAATGGTCGGTTTGATGAACAACTGAATTAATTGTATATATTTTGTCTAAAAAAGTTTGCAAAACAGTTGATAATGCCTAGGCCCCGAAACATCATTAACTAAGTTAACTGCTAAGTGAGAAAGAAAACTTGTAGGCCAGCAACAGATCATCAGTCGCTGAATCCATTATAATTGCTGTAATTGCAATGTATGGATAAGGAGCCCAGGCAACACGATTAACATGCAGAAAGGATCGCAGAACCACAAGGCAGCTCTGTGTCTCCTCTGTGTGCTATGGTACATTTTCATTGAATCTGTAGCCATTGATGATGATATCGTATGTTCCGTGTACTGGATCCACATCAGCCTCTGTCCAGTTAGATTAATTAAGGGCGATGTGCTTTATTGCAATGTGTAATTTTAATGTGTGTTATCTGAAATCATTGAATTCAAATTCCTCATGTTTCATTCACACTGTTTCATTGCTGCACTATTCACCCTAGTTTTAATTGTACAATAATAGAAAGACAGGAGAAGGTTGGGAATTTAATTCCCAGTAAGGATTTCCACTGTTGCAGTATCCTTAAACTGGTCTCCAGTTCTGTAAATGGTCAGAAATGTTTAATTGTGTACCTTAACCCAAAACACAGATGGAACCACCCCAATATTAAGTCCTGACCCGCACACTCAATTTAAAAATAGAGGTTATTATACTTTTTCATTATTGTTTAAAAGTGTAAAATATTCATTATATGTGATTAAAATCCCTGTATTCACAGCTGCCATGAGCCCATTACACCCAGTGATAATGGGAAGCACTGCTTTTTTTGCAGTCACAAGTGTGTCGCCCTTAAGGTGAAGGAGTACTTCATGGTCACAGGTATCATATTCTCATCTTTTTGTAAGGTTTCAAAGTAATGACTGCACCTCAAAAGCTTGGAAAGTTTCAGCGAGCTCGGCGCCGGCCCCGAGACCCGGCCGATGGGAAGCGTGACGAGGCCCCCCCTTTGGAAGACACGCTTCTCCAGGAGCATTGTTGATTGGTGTGTGTCCATTTACTCGAAGGGATTATGATAATATTCCACATTGTGCGCGGCGTGGTGCACGGGAAATTCAATACTCAAAAGGTTAATGCAATCAATTAGGATGACAAAAGAGTAAAGTAAGAAAAAAAAAACCCTCCTGCTCGCTGGGAAAAAACGAGGCAGGAAAGGGAGAAGGAGGTATCGAAGGCTTCAAGGAATCCGGCCGGAAAAAAAGAGTCCCTCAAAGAGAAAAAAAAAGAAATGTCATCCATTCTATACATACAGTTCAAAGCCGGCAGAAGACAACAGAAATCAGCGAATACTCCTTTAAAGGCAAAATTGCAACACTTACCCCCTTAACAACCATGAATATAATAGATTGGCTATTAACACAAAGGCATATTCCTCCTTTGGGGCTATACAAATACACCTCACAGTGGGCGATGGCCAAGATGGGGGGGAAATGGGGACCTGGGTGTCGATTCACAACTTTTGTCCTGAATGGGATCCCCTTTGCTTAGCGTTAGCGACACGGGCACAAGTCTGAAGGCTGGAGAGAGGAAAGAAGACAGGTGTGCGGCTAGGCTACATGGCTAGTCTGCACAGGTGGCCGGTCACTAGGCTACATGGCTAGTCTGCATAGGAGGCAGGTCACTAGGCTACATGGCTAGTCTGCACAGAAGGCCGGTTGCCCTTGACCGGTACATCACTGACATTTCTTATTAAGTGTGGTGCTGCAATGCCACAGCAAGCAAAAGGGGTCCCTCATCATAGCTAATGACTGAAAAATGACGGCTCAAGTGCCACTGCGCCAGTCCGCACATGCTGTCCCATATTACGACAATCTTAGCGGATGTCAGCCACGATTGGACCTGCAAAGCCATGAGGAACCATCAGTGTGAGTGCCCACATCATAGTTGGAAAGGTCCAAACCACAAGATCCCCTTCTCACCTCGGGCACAAAAGCTCCAAATCCAGGTAAGTAAGGGGTATTGAAGAACCATTTACAGCACATTTTATGCTAGGGGATCCAGATCACCTCTTTTTCTACTTGAGGAGACACACAGGCGAAACAACAGATGTTTAAATGCCAAGAACTTAATATGACTTTTAACTAGTCGCTTAACTTAGTGAAAAAAATAAAAAACACGAAAAAGGCAGAGTTCCCACATGTCATCATTACACAATTATATGAAAAATCAAGCAAGTTCAAACAGCACTTGTTGATGGTATCTGACTGTTAAATCGAACGCCTATTGGCCTATTGGCTGGAACAGATGCATTGCTGCCTAGAAAAAGGCTTTTACCTTTATTTTCCACTGGTAATTGCCCTGCTGTCACTGGCACTTGCTTCCCCGTTCAACAGGGTCCCTGCCCTTTGGAGAAACTGCTGCTTCTTCTCTTAAAATACCCAGCCTGCACCTGTGCTTGAATGGGCAAGTTTTTCTGATGAAATCTGTTTACTCTGAATGTTAGAATTGCTTTCAGTAATTTGGCTTATTTTAATTTAGTTCATTTTTTTTGGAAGGCAAAAAAAAATGTTTTTTTGATAGAGAATGATATCATCTTCAGATTGTGCCGGGACAGGGAGAGGCAGGCATTAGCCCCGGGAATTCACGGCGGTAACCAGGACTCTCCGTCACCGCAGCAAGAATTTCAGTTTTCCCAAGCGCAACCGCTGTAATTTGACCTACATCGCATTTTTCTGTCGCTGCATTTTGAGGCCGGCGGCCACGTCAGGCGGACAATGGGCTGCGGCGACTTTGAAGTTTTGGGGGAACAAAAGTCTGGTAGGGGGACAGCATAAGAGATACCCTCACGGCAGGACACCCCAAGTCAAAAGAAAAACAAATACTTTGGGCTTGGGGGGGTGGGCACTCAGGCCCCGTCTGAGCGTCCAGCGGATCAAGCAGCGGTGGGGAGGAACTCTTTCTGGATTTTGGCGGGAATGATGGATGGGTTCAGGGGTATGCCTATTCACATGGAGATGTTACATCATAAATATTTACACAGCGCCGCCATTTCCATGTTGCCTCTGCTTGTTTTGACACACTGGGAGAAAAAAAGAGAGAGAAAATGAGCAGGAAGGAGGACAAGTAGACAGAGAGGTGTCTGGGGCTTCTGCTATTCGCCATGAGGAGAGAAAGAAAAAAATCATGTATTGGGGGCAGGGTTTGGGAGGCGAGTGGATCTGCCCATAGTACACACGATCCTAACAGCGTTTATCCAGAGAGTCAATGTGCTAGCTTGCAGAACACAAAGGTGCTACCAGGATGCACATGAAAAAGGGATGTGTTTGTAATGCATCGAAAACCCTCAGAGTCATAGCTGACTGAAGTGGCCGCTTGTCCTAAAATCAAAGCACACCTCTGCCAGGAAGAAGTGATGTTTGCGGCAGCACAGGGTACAAGGGATAGGGCTCCCAGCCCATCGAATGGCTCACACAGAGATGTCACTTGGCCTTATTGAATGTTTTTGGGTAGCAGAAGGAAGCCTGCAGGAAGTCCACGCAACAGGGAGAACGGGCAAACTCCACACAGCCAGAGCAGGGATTCACAGCTGCATGCCAACACCTAACCCTAAGCCTAACCCTAATGCTAAGCCTAACCCTAATGCTAAGCCTAACCCTTTAACCGCACTCCCCCCTAATTTCCACTTTTTAGCAAAGTGTAACGTTTTACTCCAGTAACGCTGACGGCTGCTGTATTGTGGCCCATTGTGTGAAAGAGAAAAACCAGGCCGACTGAAGGAAGGGGCGGCTTCCATGGATAAATATAGGCGTGGAAACAGTGCTGAGAGTGAAATGCCGGCCCATTTACAGGTGTATCGCCTCTGGGCCCCAAAGGAGCCAAGCTGGGGGATGGGGAGACATGGGAGTTTGACATTGCTGTGCATAAAACTGATATGTAATTTTAAATTTTTTGCAATGAGCACAATTAGAAACTGCTGACTCCCTGAGGAAGCACCAGCCAATGAAAGCAAATCTGCCAGTTTAATTTTCTTCCCACTGTTTGAGAGAGAATCCATTCAGAGGCGTCTCAATGCAAGCTAGAGGGACACATGGTGGGGGGGGGTGTCAAACAGGGGTGGGTGGGTGCACTCGTCCCATGTCAGAAGTGGTTGGGCTTTCTGATTAGCTGAATTAAATACATCAAAACCTGATTAGGCTAACAAGGCCCTGCCTCATCATATCTGGGGTCTGACCCTGGAGCTGGGGAGCTGGCTGTACTTTGTAGGCACCCAGGGAACCACCTGAAGGAGCCTGGAACTCTCCATCTGCTGACTCTCAAACTCAGGGGAAGTTATGGAAAAAAAGACATACTTTGTGTGGCATTTCAGCACAGAGTCCCGCATGCAGCAAGTGCGGGAATCAGCAAGTAGGGCAGGTACCAGGCCCCCGTCTTCTCAGAGGTCACCCTGCTCTGCTCATTCCCCCACAATATCCTCCCTCGGGTCCCAACCATACCCCGAAGTGAATGGGGGCATGCATGTTTCTCATCATGTCACACTATCCCCGTCATCCCGGTGTTCCAAAAGACCCTGCCCCCACTTGGACGGGGGATGGGTACATAAGGGCCAGCATTCTGCAGCTTGCTCTGCCCAAATGAGCCCACTGTAGTTCAGTGCCACTCTGTAGCTGTTACATTGCTCTCCTGGTTAGTATCCCTCCCTCCCCGACTCACAAGGTTTACATGTTTTGGGGCATTTGGCTATAATTATTGTTGAACCCCCCACCCTTTACCCCACGGTCTGAAGTCCACTTCTGGTCCCATTTGATGCTCCGCTGATATTTCATACCGCTTCATGGATAACCTCCCGTGTGAAAAGGGCAATCTATCGATTCCTGTGACCGAGCTGCAGAAACCTGGCATGTCGGGGGCCTGCAGGCCAGACAGGAACTCCCCCCCCCCCCCGGTCAGTCCCCCACGTGGAGAGACACTGTGGAAGGGCAGGACGCAACGGACACTCCGCCACACACTCCCGCGCAAATAAATAAATAAACACACAGACAAACAAACGACCTACATCATGGGAAGTTAATCAGTTGGAAAATAAAATGGTGCGATTCTAATAAGTCATTTGTCAATTTTTACAACTTGGGACACATCGATCCAATGGGATTAATGAAGACGCTCGGCTTTGTTGCGGATGCGGAGGGTGAGGGACATCATCGCTCACGCCCAGCAGGGTCAGGCCTACCTCGCTGTCTCTCCGTGCTGCAGTCAGTCCCTCTCTGCAAGGGCTCACTTCATCCTGAGAGAAAAGACAGAGAAAGAGAGAGAGAGAGAGAAATAGGAATTAAATTTGGAAGGTGAGGGGTGGGGTTTGCGATGCTAGAAAGCATGGAGACGTTGAAGAAGACAAGTCCTTCAGCGTGTGGCGAGACGTCGACCAGAGTCGACCGAGAAGTTGACTCTGATGGTCAGAGGAAGCTGAACAGATCAACAACCTGCTATTTCTGAGAGAAATGAACGTTAAATTGATAACATCGACACTGAGTCTATTTTTATGCAGTCCAATGTTCTCCTGACGCAGTGCAGATACGATTCTGCACCCTTTTAAGCAATGATGTCACATTCTGACCCCTCTGGAGATCCAGTGACCTTATGGTCAGTGTATCAGCAGAACGAAGTGTACAGGTCAAGGACCCCTTCCCCCCCCCCACAAACCATCCTCAGACAGAAGCAAAGCGAGCGTGGAGCCTGGTTAGCCAGTTTTGTGAATATTTCACCGCAGCTTGCCAATGGTAATTTACTTAGAATCAGTAATCCTACAATCTGATTGAGGGAAGGTCGTTATTATCCGGCATGACCTTGGAGAAACCGGCGTCAGGCCCAGAGAGGCCTTCGCAAGCCGACTTCCCCGGGATATGCCCCAAGAAAGCTCATTTTCCGAAAAGCAGGTTCATGCCTGGTAAGGTGACGCAGCAAATCAACAGCAAAGAAGTGACACATCCAGCTCTGCAAATTAATCTTTCATGTTTTTAATGGCAATTAATAGTTTACAGTTACAAAACCATTTGTGTTACCAAACAACTCAGCGGAGACGAGCAGCCGGTGTTTATAGATTCTTCATTTTTGCAATTTCAACCAACCGTGGGAGCGATTCAAAATGAAATGAAAATTCAAGGAACAGGGGAAAAAAAAATGCTGAAATGAGTTCATTTTTAGCTGATTCCAGTGTTGGGGGAAGAAGGCAGGTTGGAATTCTTATTGCAGAAAGCTTGCTTTTCAGATTAAATTTTCATGGCTTAATAACTTACAGTGTTTACTGTTGATTAACAAGAAGCTTAGATGTCTATTGGCAAATTAAAGGGCTGTTTATTTTTGTAAATTCTGTGCCCCGCGCCTTCCGCCAGAGCCGCGCGGGAACCCACGGCAAACACGTGTGCTCGCACTGAACCAGTCGAGTTAGCGAAACTATTTGCAAAAGTCGACTAACCTTGAGAGCACGAGGAGGAGAGGGGAGGGGGGTGGGGGGCAAGAAAGTAATAATAATTCCAACCTGATCTTCCTACTTATTTTATATCTCCCCTCAGCAACCTAACTTCTACTCGGCAACACTGCAGTTATTAATTCATGAGGCACTAATTAGTTCTTTGTTTAATTTTGTGTTAAACAGACTGACCAGAATGATAACGACTTGTGCTGTAGCGCCAGGGTCCCGCGCTGTTCCTGTTTGCCGCGACTGGGGACCGGCGTGCCACTGCCGTGATGAACCCAATTCCCTTCTAAGTTGCACTTCATTAAGTCAAAATGTGACAAGGAGCTTAGAGAATGAAAAGGCAGATCTGATCGTACATAACAATTCAGGCCGGTAAGTTTGGTCTGGGCTGGGGGGGAGCCTGCAAATTCCGGCATGTATGTTGCTAATTTTCTATTTTTAAGCCTTGGGGACCGCCTTTCATTTTCCTTTAATTGTTTTTGCACTGAGTGGCAGCGTCATCCTCTCAAATTGCAGCTTCAATCAACCCGCCAGATCAAACCCCTGAACAGCACCTCAGCTGGTGGATAAACAACGGGGTCGCCCTCCTCGCATGGTGCAGGCGGGTGGGCGTGGGGCGGGTGCTGGTAAGGAGGCCATGGTGACGAGGAGGCTATGGCCGGTGACTTTACAGACGCGCCACTGAGTCCAGAAAACAGGAGAGGCCATCAAACAAACAAACAAGTAGAAAAAAACAGGAAAAAAACAAGATGTAGCCACACAGTAGTGCAAGGCAGGAGGGTGGAAATTTTGACGTTTTCTTGGCATTACCGCACGGGGAACCTGCTGGACGGGGTGCTGCCGTCATGCCATATCTGAGATGCCTCAGAACGCAGAATGTTTTACAGAGCGTCTCCGTGAAAAACGCTCACATTAGCACTGTCAAGTGTCTGTCGGCTACCTGTGCGTTCTGTTCATTAGCAGACCTGAATTAAAATGTTACATTAATGTACTCCTGGTGTTACATCAGCCTTCCTGGTATATTTCTGCCATCTATTACGAAGATAAATATTGACTCTTTTTCCTCGTCTCAAAGGCAAGTTCGAAATGTGGAAGTTATTTGCCCAGTTTAGAAATACACCCAGTGGCGAAATGATTAAACCAGCTCATGGCTGTACAGTACAACTGGAAGAACGGGCACTTTCGAAACATCTTCATGGAGCTGGGACTGACATCTCGCCGGCGATTTATTCACCGGTGTGGGTAAACAAACAAGGCATGGACGGAGAGAGAGAGAGCCGGGTGGAGGAAGAGAGGGAGGGAAAGGAAAAGAAAAAAAAACAGCATTCAGAATGGAGTACAATGGCACGCAGGTCAGTAATTAGAAACTCTGTTTGCACAGTAATAATTTTAATATATTCATCAGGAAACAGGGCACGCCTGGCATTATAAACCTCCGGCAGGAAGACAGCCCGCATTGGCCTCAGCCAGCACAGAGCAAGGACCCTCAGAGACACACAGGTTCAAGCACAGACCTTTCCACCCCCTCCAAGGGACAGTTAGGCAGAGTAGGGGAAACTCTGAATGCCCCTTGACTGTAGTTTTGTTTTCTCTTGAACTGAGACAGCCATAATCCTGAGCAGATATACAGCCTCATCTTTGCAGAATTTCAGACCAGGCTTGGACCATCACAGTCCAACCCCACGACTGAAAGGAGAGAAATCAGTGAGATGCGTGAGCGTGTTTGTTACTGTAGGTGATCCTCAAGAAAGGCGTCCTGACAGAAAACCAGATCCCACCTCTACAGAAGCCTCAGAGATGAGTTTTATGCAAAAATAGCTGGGATTAAATCCAAGCGTGAAATATAACTACAAGAATATGTTCAGGCACATGTCGCATTTAATGCGACCAAAACATGCTGCACGATGGTCATCGAACAGGAGCCCACTGAATGTGCGGGTTCCCCACTGGACATCCGGTCGAGTGCCTTGCCCGAATGGTGCTCGTGATAAAAAAAAGTTTTTACTATAATTAAAAAAAACGAAATATACCCTTTGTCGTGTTTCCATTGTGTTTTGCTTCCTGGTTTCATTGTTTACCTACAAACTGGGGGGGAAAAAAACAATGAAAAAGTTGTAGAAATCCAAGACAAATAAAGAGGGTGGACAATTAGGCGTAGGGAGTCGGTGCGGGTTTTCTCGTGTTCTGGTCTTGCACCTCCACTAGGAAGGCGTTCTTTCGAATCTCCCCCCTGAATGGACTCGGGAACAATGGTGCGGTGGGGGTGGAGGGGACTGAACATTTATTAAATAACACCGCTCATGCATATTTCTGACAGAACCAAGCAGGCCCCCTTTTTTGCTGTCAATTCTCCGCGCCGCCCTCCCTGGCCCGTAGGGGGCGACGGCATGGGGTTCCTGGGCAGCTGCCACCCCAGCCGGGGACCCCGGCTCTTCTAGCCTAATTTTTGTCCCCCCCCAACCCCCGACAATGTTTGAAATGGCGGGGTCCACGCAGGAGCAAAGAAAAGGCCAGGGGTGTGTGCAACAAGTGCCAGCACCATGGAAACCGGCGTTTTCCGAAAAAAATATTCCTTTTTATCCCCTTTGAGAAGCTGTCACCGGGGCGATGTGAGCATCACGCGACCCCGGGCCTGGCCGTGACAAAGCCTATTTTCTGCCTCATACTTGATTGATTAAAAAACTTTTTAGGAAAACCATGTTAAAGGACAAAAAAAGTGACACGGCGAAGAATGGGCCGGGCCTGAGTCCCTATCAGACCGTTTCCCTGGTAATAATACAGGCAAAGAAGGGGGGGGTGGGGTGATGGTTTAAAAAAAACATTTAAAAACGCTGCGATAATCTCCTCAAAAGCAGGGTCAGGCAGAGCATGAAAGTTGACAACAATGCCGATTAAGACGATTATAATATGCCTGGTGGTTGGGGTGTGGGGGGGGGGGGAGGCAATCTAGAAGCAGGGATATACGCAGGCACAAGCGCCACCCTGCCCCAGGTTAAAACCACGCTCTGCTCCCTGAATCCACATTCACACCCGAAACCCCACTCCCGTGTTGCCCATCCTGCCCACAGCTCTGCAGGAACTGGCCCCAGTCAGGTCATTATGAGGATACTACCATAACACTTGAAGCACTACGTATGAGGGGCATATGTAATTCACTCCGTAGATTTGCTCAACAACTCCCTTATTTACAAAAAGGAAAAGGACTACAAAAAAATGTGACGTTTTGGGCCCCTGTCTCTCTGCCCGTGCGGTTAAATATGGCGGTGTCGAGGTTAAAAGTATCATTACGGCACCGTTTCCGCGCCAGCAAGATAAACAGGGTGCATTTAACAGGGAGACGGCTCCCCGCTTAATGCGACCCTCGCAACCGTTACGTGAAGAATTAGTATTCTGGCTTTGGCGATCCTCGGCACAAAAAAGGCCCGACCGAATCCCTAAGGCGGGGGTGTCAGGCAGAAAATGACGAAAATCTGCTCCTTGACAGGGAGTCATTTATATTTTAGCTTCGTTCCATTATCTTAACGAATCCATCATCAGCCAATGCAATATTAACAGCAGAAAATCAACTCATTAGATCCAGGGGGATTTAATCAAGATTGCAATCATGTATGCGCTTCCTGGAGAGTTTGATTTTTTTTTTCTTTTTGGTCCTTTCCACATAATTGGCGCATCTCAGATCTTAATAAATTATTCTCCATCTCAGATTGATGCCTTTTTTTCCCCTGCCTCTCTCATGCCACGCTCCTGCTCACCCTGACTATAATATTTACCATAAACATGATTATGTCATGGGCACACAGTTTAAAATGGCCTTCAGCTAGCTCCGAGAGGTAATTGGCTTCTCCATTTCTCTCCAGTTTCCTTGCTAATTGGCAAATGATATTGCTAACTGTTTCCCAAGGAGGGGGGGGGGAATAACGTTTCCTTTTGGACAGCTGGATTATTTTTGATTTTTTTCGGCCCACTGTTGGCTAAGCCTGAAGGGACTGACATGTTGGACCAGCCTGGTTGGTGGTGAGTCTGTACAGCTGATCTTGCAAATACCTGCTCACAAGCCACACCATTACTGAATGGCATTTAGACGTTAATACTATACATAAACCATGATGCTCATCGGAAAACACAGACTGAAAATGGATGGATGGGTGGATGGATGGATGGATTGTTGGATGGATGGAGGGGTATGTACGCACATGTTCATATATCATTTTCATCAAGATATAAAACCATAAAAGTGAAGCGATGATGGAGGTGAGGAGAATGCCCCCGAGCTATTACCTCAGAGGAATGACCCAGCCCCGAGCACCGGCCTGCACACGGCGACAGATGCACCAGCGCCTTTTAAACAAAGCTGATTATAAACACAAAGCTTTGGTGCAAAAATCCAGCTAGGCTCAGCGATTTTGAACCTCGTGGACCGGTCAGAATCAGAAACGCCCATAAGGAAAAGCTGGGAGCTGATTGGTGGACCGCTGGTGGCGCTCCACCAATCTCACGCAGGAAAACGGTAGCAAGTGGCTCAGAGTGGATGTGGGGTTGTTAAGAGCCATCGGTGTCACAGATTCTTTTACGAAGTTAAGCCTAGTTGTCTGTAGGGTTCATGTAACAACCTGAGATGTCACTGGCTTGGAGACGACCTCATCTACCCTCTTTTTGCACTATATTGATGACAATAAATCATGCATGTACATTTTATTTTTAACTGAATTTTGCAGGAACATTGTTTCCTAAGAATGCTTTCACGCAGCAAAAAATACATTTAAAAATGTATTTTTAAAACAGTACTAATGATATGCAAACCAAAGTAAAAATCAAAGTGTTGGCCAATCCCAGAACACGACTCCAAACCACAAATCCCTCTGCAAACTGTCAGGGGTAACTGCTTATGGTGACACATCTCGGCATACGCGTGCCTGCATGTACCATCCTGGCCCGGCCAGGGCCCCCCACACCTCTGCTCAGCTGGCCCAGCTTATCCAGCATCATGCTTGACAGGCCCCCAAAAGTGTAAAAATGGGGAAAAAGCTCTTTAATCTGCCCGAGGGACAGAGCCCCTTGTGGAGGGCATAACCTGACCTTGTCACTCCCAGTTAAAGTTCCTGCCTGTCCTGCGGCATAAAGCCGGTACCCCCCCACCTCAACACCCCCTCGCCAAAGGCCTATGTAACAGCTAAAGTTAATCCCCCCACCCACCATGTCCCTCTTAGGTATCCAGTTGTAAATCCCGGCCTCTCAGTAAAGCAATCTCGCGGTTTTTTATCTTGATTTATGAGATTATCGGGGACGGCCATGTCTCTAGCAAACGCGCTAATCCTAATCGGAACAGACACGTATTAGAGCTGAACAAGGGGAGCTAGACCGGCTCACCGTCCACTTACAGGCCTGGCCAGCCACTGCTGTCCGCGTTACTGAGTGTGCTTCTGGGTGTGTGTGTGCATAAACATAAATATAAAAGTGTAATCCCAGCACATGGAAACACCCCAGGGGCCTGCACTGGAGAATCCATCCCCCATTCCATTTTTTTCACATTCAAATTAGTCATTGCACCAAGGGCAATTATCGTGGATAAAAAAATGTGTTTGAGTAAAATCTCCTTTTACCATTAATTCAAATATCATAAACAAAAAAGTGCACAGTGCTCCTCAGGATACAGAACTCCTTAGTACACAGTGCTCCTAGGACACAGCTTTCCTCAGCACACAGTGCTCCTCAGGATACAGCACTCCTTAAGTTACAGCACTCCTTAGGACACAGTACTCCTCAGCATGTACTAATAATTAAGACACGGCGCTCCTTGGGACACAGCGTTCCTCAAAACACAGCACTCCTTAGGACACAGAGCTTCTAGGACACAGCTTTCCTCAGCACACAGTGCTCCTCAGGATACAGCACTCCTTAAGTTACAGCACTCCTTGGGACACAGTACTCCTCAGCATGTACTACTAATTAAGACACAGCGCTCCTTGGGACACAGCGTTCCTCAAGACACAGCACTCCTTAGGACACAGAACTTCTAGGACGCAGCTTTCTTCAAGACACAGCACTCCTTAGGACACAGAGCTTCTAGGACACAGCTTTCCTCAGTACACAGCACTTCTCAGGATATAGCACTCCTTAAGTTACAGCACTCCTTAGAACACAGTACTCCTCAGCAAGCACTACTCCTTAGGACACAGTGCTCCTCAGGACACAGTGCTCCTCAGGATACAACGCTAATCAGCACAGAGCCCTCCACAGCAGACAGCGCTCCTCAGGATACTGTGCTCCTCAGCACACAGCACTTAGGACACAGCACTAATCAGCAGACAGCTCTGCTCAGAATACTATACATCATTGCATATTCATTATGAATCAGCAGTCAAAGACTCTTGGGTTCTGGTATTCGGCCCGATGCCTTTCGGATGATGCATATTGACCACCAATACGTGGCCTGGTCAGGGCTAAACACTCCACACCCTCTGCCCTGAGATCAGGTTCAGGAGCCTCATATTGCTGTCATTACTTAAAAAAAATTAAAAAGGACAAATGGAAGACTGAAACATTCTGGTTTAATAATAAATAATAATAATAGAGACAGTGCCTTAAGGTGTGTGTAAATGTGCATGTAATATAGATGTAGCTCGTATCTCCCATGTCTCAGGCTGGCTGACTGGGATACGACGACCGCGGGGCCGAAATGTGGCAGCCGCCACGGCGACAGGATCCCGGGATGTTATTGAACAAGCCAGACCTCGAATCCAGGGAATAGCTGCAGCCGCGCCTGGCGCCGTCTCAGTCAATCAGTGTCTGGGGATAGGCAGGGGGAGCTCCCACCAGGGTACAAGGAGCGCAGTGCCAAAGCACGTGCAGACGTGTGTCTCTGCCTGTCTGTGTGTGTGTCTGCCTGTCTGTGTGTGTGTCTACCTGTCTGTGTCTCTGCCTGTCTGTGT
>JAABNX020000023.1:212914-227093 GCA_015163995.2 Mormyrus lacerda | reverse complement strand
TTAAACAAGCATAACATGAAAGATGAGACAGGTGGGAGTCCCAGCGGGAGGAGACTGCGGTGGGTGCGTGTGTGTGTGTGTGTGGGGGGGGGGGTTGGCGGGGGATCCCTTGGAGGATCTGGCAGAGGAAGCGTCTGTCATCTAGGGTGGAATCACTGGGCGATGGTGCCAGTAGCCTCATTGCTTGTCCCATCACTGGTTCAGCTGGGAATCTGCTCTGTATCTTCCGAAGGCCCACGAGGGCCCACTGCATACAGCAAATAAACAACATGCTACTGTGCAAAATCCCAATAAAATCTAAAAAAACACTAGTATTAATATTATTACAGGTAACTAATCCATTCATACTTGCCATCCACAACAGGGCAGAGGGATCCTGGGACTCAAAGGACGCTTGGCAGAGCTACCCTGGATGGCATGCTGGCCAATAGTCGGGCACAGGGAGGCCGACACTCTCACAGGCACAGTCTCACTCCATGGGTTTTCCGGACCGGTTCACCACAGTACCTGCTTTTGGAAGCCAGAGAAACCCCACTCAAACTCCGAATATGCAGCTCCGGGGGCTGAAATCGAATGGTCAGTCTGAACCTTGGGGCCGTGAGGACATGGAGAACGTTACTGTTACTGCCCAGAGTATCGTGTGAGTACTAAACAGTGGGTGTGTACAGGCACAGGTCAACAATCCATAGAGGGCAGCTGCACAGCCATGTGAGGAATGGCAATAGGAAGGACTATAAATTATAGGGAAAACATTTTCCTGTTTATAAATCCTATAAATATTACTGTCTTTGGGACTCGGTGAAAAAAGAGAGAGCTTGCAAATTGAGCTGTAAATTGTTAAATATCTTGCGGAAGTGTGAAATGATTTATTTTCTCCCTTTTCTTGCCTAAGTACTACTGTCAATCCGGTGTGATTTTTATAATTCTGAAATCCTGACAGTTCACAGAGATGCTATAATTGTATCACCACAGCCCCGCACTTCACTTCAAAGGCCCATTAATTAATTTTTGCTCTGGATCCGTCCCGAAATACATTTTCTGCATTCTCACGAAAGCCACCTCATGAGGAGATGTGGAATTTTTCGTGAAAACTTGAAAAGCAGCCCCTGCGTTCACCGTAAACCCCCCCAGCTCTCCACACTGGACCAAAATAGTCCCATGATTTGGTACCAAATGGATACTGAATGTGAGGAGACTTTTGGAAGTTGTGGCCACGACGCACGAGGCTTTGAAAGCAGCAGTTTGAACGAGGGTGGGGGGCTTCAGACTTTGATCTAAAAGGGTTTGCTCAAACAGACCGTGTAGTCTCTTCCTGGCGTGTGTGTAACATCTGCTGAATGGGAGCTGGAACCTAAATGCAGTGTGCTACAGTTCTTTTTGTCCTGGTTTAGCTTCTTCTGAGGCTGACACTTTTTCACATGAACACATGAACGGGTGATGCGTGTGACACGCTGAGACCCATCCCCCCGTTTGAGCTGCCACGTCCCTGTCCCGTCCAGGCACTCGCTTATATCCCAGCACAGCGCAGGCACACGAAATTCACAGGCTCTGTAACCCTCGCTGCACCCAGCTGCGCACAGTTGGGGTGGGGGGGGGGGGCACATCGGCTCACTCCCTCACATGCAGACCCTGTAGGGGGGCCGGCCAGAGCCCATACACAAATTGATGGGGTGCGGTGCGGAGGCACGAATGGCCCCTTGGCGGGCATCGGCATGATTGTAGCCGTTAAGCTTTACGTGCGCCAGTTGACGTGAGCAGAGTGTGGGGCCGAGTGCTCAGTGACGGAGAGCGTCCTCCAGGGGCAGTGTGGGGACTGCCTGACATCTGTGTGCGCATGTCAGTGTGTCTGCATGTGTGTGTCTCACCATGCATGTGCACGTGTCTGATTCGGCTTCTGTTTATATGAATATAAGTGTTTATCCTCCTCAGATCCAGCAGTTAATATCGTCCTCTGTAGGGGACATTATGTTTGTGCTGATAAATCTCTCATACTGTACATGCCACTCTAAGTCCTGATGTTACATAAAGAGGACAATTTGGGCTTCAAAATGACATCACATTTATGGGTTGTGTTTTCCACCATCCCAACACTTAATTTAAGTTACAAACAAAATTGAGAAGACATTCCCCCAACCCCAGTATTTCAGGAGGTTATTCGTGTTTGTGTATGTCTTGTATATGTGTATTGCATATGTACGCGCGTGCTCACGTGTAAGTTCACGTGCGTATACTTTCAAGAGCGTGAGTTGTATAGAGACACGCGCGCACAGGCGTGTGCGTGCACCGTCGCTCGTGGCCCACGGTCTCCTCTTCAGCATTGTTTGCCCGCACGATTCCCCACGGTGCTCCCTCCTCTCTCCCGGCCGTTAAAACGCCCGTGTACCAACAAGTTTGACGTACGGCGCTTGCAACTTGAGCGAGAGGAGAAAAAGAGAGAGATAAAAAAAAAGAACAGACAGACGGGCATATGTGCTCAGGAGCAAAGAAGACATTCATAAAGGAGGATCTTTGTGGAAATCCCTGAAGAGCAGCCAACGCTTGCGGCTCAAACATTTACTCACAACTTCTTATCTTCATTTAGCGCCGACTGAAAAAAAGGAACAAAAACTATTCTTATTTGCACCCGCCCGTCGATGGTATCAGGCGCTGTGTGAATGCGGACTTCAGGCGGTGCGGTGCGGTGCGGGGGGGGTGACAGCATTTCCAAGGAAGATTTCTCACGGACCTTCTAAAAACTGCCCATAATTAAAACATTCCTCCTTCTCTAAAAACGGGATCGGTTTCCATCTGCTTTTTCCCTTTTTTGCGTGACGCGGGGCGATGTATAAATATCCCGGAATGAAAGAGAATATAATAGCATTAAAAGACAAAGAGGGAAGGGAGAGCAGGGGAAAATGGCATCATCTCTAAACTTAATGAAACAGCATCCTTTAATTTTTTCAGTAATTATAATAAAGATGGAAAAACATAATAAACTCCTCCCAGCCCCCTCCCGCTAACAGTAATTATAATAGACTCAACAGTAAATGGTAAAGCAGCGCAGAGGAGCATCTTGGGAATTCTCAGGGGTCCGTGGATTAGCTCGAAAAGCCTGAATGATTAAAATACACTAATTAAAATTTTGTGTTCCTCGGTAACTCGTCTTCCAGGAGCCCTCGCGCAGGCAAAATGGGAATAAACGCCACAAAAGCAACGGAAGAGTTTAGACTTGGGTAAATAAACAAGCAGAATAAACTTTTTTTTCATGCTGGACTAAGGGGCAGCTAAGAACTTCTTGCGTGGTTGCTCCCACTTCTGACTCCCTGTTCCGGCTCCAAAGAGTTAGCGTGTGCCGTCTTTCCCACCGCGGATCCTGGGATTAAAGGGAGTCACAGTGTTTTGTATCTGTCAATTTGTGCTGGATGATCATATCTGTCACACCTGTCAACCCTGGATCTTCTACAGTACAGTTTGGGTTCTCCAGAAACTGGACCCAGAGCTTGACACTGACCAGTCTGCTTAATTTTACTGTCCCTTCCTGCTCTACCTATCCATCTAATAATCATAGTCCAAGGACACGACTATCCAGTGAACTGGAGTCTCGACATTTGCCCCTAGATTCTGTGTGTGTGTGATGGAGAAGCTTCAGGCAAATCACACCCATGCATGCAGATGCACACACACACACACACACACACTTGAAAAGCATTCAGTTGAAAATGTTTTTACTTTATGCTTGTGGCAACTTCTCAGTTTCACGCACAGGACAACCCTAACCTGCAAGCTGACAATTTATTAAATAAGTAGTTAAAACCAATCAACAGAAATGTGGCAAACAGTGTTTTTTTCTCGTAATCGGAGATGCAGTTTTTATATGTATTAAAGTAACACCCGTAATCACAACCTGCATGGAATTACAGGCCTAAGATCACGTGACTCCTGTGATGATGCAGAGTGACTCTCTGCACTCCTTCTCTCTTATTTCTATGGTATATATTCTCCAGCTACACATCACAGTGTAATTGCCATTAAAAAAAATCTAATTCTTCTGCAGTTCGGTATATTACTGTGCTGAGAATCCGTCTGTAGGGACTGACACAAAATTAAATCTGTGAGAATTTCTCCAAGTTATGCACTATAATGCTCAACAAGGTATTTTATCATTCATACGCATGGCCATTACATTATAAATTAGATTCCAGATTAAAAATGTCCAAAATATTCTTATGTTCTTACATCGGATTTCACTTTTTCTGTCCGATTGCTTTTGACAAAAAGAACATGCAAAGCAGAGCCGCATTGCGATTCCTGTAATATTTTCAGGTAAAACGTCAAAGGAAACAATCCTGATTACAGTTTCAGACTTTGAATATTTGATTACGATTTACATTCCGAAATTGGGAATCAGCTGCTTCCTTCCCACGGAAGAGCTTTCCTTCATCTGCAGAAAGCAAAAGCCCGGAAAGCAGAGAAGGCAAACGAGAGGAACGGGCCGCAGAGCTACTGTGGCTAAAATCAGAATGTGCTAAGAAAAGAGGAATCAGCTAAAATGCAGGGGGATCCGCACTATCTGACAAGGGCATCCACTCTGCAGCCAGAGGCTTCCCACACTGGAAGAAAAACAGTGTCAAAAACGAGCTGCTTTTGAAAACTGACGTGTCTGAGAAACCAAACTGCCTGTGGGCACATTGCCCTGTCTGTGTAAACAAAGTTAACCTGTTGTTTTCTGTCAGCAGGGACAAGGGCGCCGGACACACAGACACACACAGACACTCAGACACACACACAGTACAAGACCCATCAGCAGTCCCCCCTCCCTTTGAGACAGGGATACGGCAAACTGATCCCTGGGCGTTGCGGGAAAATCAAACGGCACTGAGAAAATCAAAGTATTGACCGTGTGCCGGGACATACGCCGGCAGCTGCTCTGCGCACCATCACTAGCTGTCGCGCGTCACAAGGGGTTTTGACTCACTTTCTGTCATGACTCGTGACTCATGACTTTCGATGTCTTCGTGACATCATAACCAATATTTAAAAAAAGCAACACACGTAGTATAGGGGATGGGGGTTTATGCTCATGCAGGTCACATGAACTCCTGCCCTGCTGGTCGACATTGGAACTACACCCCCCTTTCAGAGTGGCTATAAACCCTACACCCGCCCCCCCCCATGTTACCGAAGAGGCCAATAAGAATTGCGGAAAAAAGACTGCTTGTAAATTTAATTACATTTTCAGTAACCCGCAGATTAGCAGTCAACGGTCTGCCATTGTTCACTAAATATCAACTATAAGGGATGGATTTGGGCGCGGAGAGATGCCGGTGCCATGGCGACTGGCATGGATGACCGGGCATGGGTTCTGGGGGGGCATCGGAAGACCTGGCACGGCACAAAGGAATCCATTCTGGCAATGCTGGTTTGTCATAGTCATTTCCAATATGGAGTCATATATACGTCATTGTATCATGCAGCAAGTGGCATGATGCTTGGAGTCAGCATGGCGAAGAGCATGCCTGCCAGCCTACTCGGAGCATGTCCAATGGGAAGCTTACTACTCTGCATGTCACATGTCATTGCAGACCCATAATGTGCAATATAGCCAATCAAGGATGCTAAGTGTTAGCCTGTGACTGGTACCAATATGGAGTCAAAGATATAGAGAGTCCTCGTCTGCTGGCTCCTCCAGAGTCAAAACAAGTCAATACAAATGTGGAGTCACAGAGCAGGGAGTCTCCTGTCCTGTTACGCTCCCCCTGCTAGCTGCTACTCAGAGTCAGAACATATCAGTCTTCACATGGATTTCAAAGAACAAAGGAATCTAGCGGGCTTCCCTCAACGCGATGTCCTTGCCAAAAGGACACAGACATAACGGCAAGTGTCGTCAGTAATCAATCTATTTACATTACTTCTTACATCTGAGAGTGTGTCTGCGCACGTGTGTGAGTTTGCAAATGAGAAGTTGCCTTGTCGATTTCAAATTATTTTGCAGGGGTTTGTGTGCATGAGCGAGTGTGTATGTGCCCTTTGTGAACAAAAAAGTGAACATGACTTCTGATATAAAAACTTCTGCCTCATTGCAATTACACAAAAGAAAATGAACACTTTCGGGTTGCCCCGGTAACCTAATTGCATCAGTACATTGCACACAGGAGCCAAAGTAACTGAATTTTGATGAAAAGGCGGCGATAATTTACAGCATTGCGAAATTAGTTGCCGTGGCGACGCGTTAATTACATCTCAAATTAACAATGCAAGTGTAGTGAAATTAAATATAAATCATATTTTCTGCATAAATTATAGGGGTTGATTAGAGCGGGAGCCAGGAGAGAGAGGTTGGGATTCCAAGGGCCTGTCAGACTATGCCCCCCCCCCCGACAAAAACCCCCACCCTGTCTTTCTTCCTGACTCTTTAAAAAAAAAAAAAAACAAGTCCCTCGGTTACACAGGAGAAATCAAAGAAGTGAAGAAAGAGAAGCACATTTCCATTAGTTGCTGGCGAGGTGGAGACAGGCAGACTTCTCCAGAGAATCTCTATGTACCTGTGCAGGAGCAGCTCTGTATACCTGTGCAGGAGCAGCTGTGTATACTTGTGCAGGAGCAGCTGTGTATACCTGTGCAGAAGATGTTTGCCATTTCACCCTATATATCTTGGGAGGGGCTTTGCAGTCCATCCTCAAATGAGGCATGTAACTCACTCACGCTGTAGCCATTGTAGGCTCTGTGGGCAGGAGCACCTGCTAGGTGAGCGCGACGACACGCATTGAGCCGCCAAAACAAATGGCCAGTCGTCCGGTGACATTAGCATATGAAACACCTAATTATCACACGCGGACATTTACCATGGTCTAGATCTGAGAAGGTCACGCATAAGAGAATCGTTGAGGGTCGTCCGACAGGAAAGCATGGACGACTTCCAGGCCGACACACCATGTTCGGGCTCGCTTTCCAGATGGGAGTGCTGCTTGTGTAAAGGCGCGATGCTGCTCAAGTTGTGTGACATGGTCCGTATCCCCCCCAAGACGCACAAAGGCTTCAGCCATCTGCCCCCAAGGATGGTGTCACCTCAGGGAGGGGGGGCGCCGGTGGCAACCTGAGAGCACTAAACAAAATCGGAGAACGCTCTTCTTCACCAGTAGCATCTTGGTCCTTACCATTTTTTTTGTATTGTTGTGGTTTGACAGGAACAGCAACCACAATACGACATCAAACAGTGGTGTTATCAGAAAAACAATATGATTGCACTAACAGACATGACGTCTTGGTAAATTTTCACAAAATGACCTGCCTGAACAGCCCCGTTCTCAAGCGGCTCGACCACAGCACAAACACAGTCAGCATTAGAGCAGAGGAAACCAAGTGGCACCCAAAGAAATATCAATCCGTTATTTCAATCAGACCTCCCTGGTACCACTGGTCACCTTCCAATCTAGGCTAGTGGCCATTAAAACCATCCAGGAAACACAAAATGTAGAAGCTTCTGGCGTCGCGCCCCCGGGGCGACGTACCGGATGGGATGCTCCTCGTGATGGAACTATAATGGGGCAACCACTGCGAGAATATAAATAAAAGAGGAGCCGACATGAAAGCCAACCGTCAGCTCCTGCAAAGGCCACACCAACCGGATACCTGCAGACCCGGCAAGACCAGCTGACGGGGAGCAGGGGCCACGGTCACGGCCCCCCAGAGTGACGAGACAGCGGCAGTACCAGCCGGCAAGCGAGATGAACGGCCGCTCAGCCTGGCTGGCCACGAAGGTAGCGAACAAGCCGGCCAGCTTCCATATGGGCTCGATCGGCCACTTTCTGTTTTAGGACTGAGCTTCTCAGGAAGTGGAGAAGCCTCCTTGCACATCTGGGTTTACGTACGGCGCTGGCTTGGGCTGGGTGGCTGTAGGAGGAAGCGTGTGTGTGTGTGTGTGTGTGTGTGTGTGGGGGGGGGGGATCTCCCAGGAGGAGACATCTTCCACTTGACCCAGATTAGTACCAGTGCTGCAGCAGACGCTGAGATCCACGGGCGGCACGTGCCAAGTCAAGGAGCTCTCAGACACGCACACACATATACACACACACACGCACACACACAAATCAAATAAGGACCTGCCTATTGATCCTCCAGAACTTTCCATGTACTTTACAGGAGCCTCAGGATAAAAATGGCACCCTGACCTCAGCAGCCAATCAGTTCTCTGTCCAGTCCCCTAATCCAGTAATCCAGTTCCTGAACCAGCTCCGCCTCCTCGCCAAGCCCTGCCTTTATTCTGTTCCCCCATCTGATTAAACCAATCAGCTCGTCTTCTAGCGCATAATTATCAGTATCAGAAGGAATCTAACAAATACACCACGGGTTTGGTGGGGCTCCAGTCGAAGAGGCTTTAACCTCCATATATGCATATCAAACACTTTATAATAGGAGTCTGAATCACTCCCTACTTGTACTACACAGAAAGCAATCGAAACCTTTTTTTAGCCATCTACTTTGTGAAATTCAAGATCAAACCATGATAGCTATAGTAAACTTCAATGAGCGCACCAATCACCAACCTCCCGCGAGGGACTGAACTTTCAAGCAACCAAGAAATCAGCATTCAGTCTGTCAGCCCCTTTTTTTCCAGGGGAAGAAGCGTCAGCTGTCATCTGGGCCGAGGCGAGGCTGGCGGGAGCTGGGTGCTGAGCCGACTCACATCCCAGCCGCTGCACAGCCTTCCCCGTTAATGTTTCAACACTGGTGTTAATATTTTACTTAGCTTGTAAACTAGTAATAACAATGGACTATTTAATGCAGTAAATGCTGTAAAATTCATATAGCACTGCATGGTGTCAGTTACTAATCTGTAATGAGGTCATATTTAAATAGGCTGTACCTGTATTTTTACTCCCCTAACCAACTCTACGCTACAACACTACACCTCACTCCCAAAGGGCACGTGCTCACTTCCGGGGGTGGGGCTCTCAGTGGGTCAGCTGACGTCCTCCAGTTGTCAGTACATACCGAACAGCGACTGACCACAAGCTTCTGTCAGTCATCCCAGCCTGCGAAAGTGCATAAGTGCATGCGAAAGGTCTCACTTTCAAAAGCTTGGCATGTTCTGGCAGGCCGTCGGTGACCAGTGCCGCGGCGAGGGATCCATGAGTGCCTGCCATCCCAGGCTGCCCGGCACAGAGAAGACCCACGAGTTCAACACACACTTCCTAATGGGCAGCAGCTCTCATCCAGGCTAACCAGCACCCACTTCAGTGGGAGCGTGTGGGACATGACAAGCATGTAACAGACACAGACGTCGCAGGGTGTTTGACCTTTGAAAGCTCTCATGCGGTTTCAGAATAATTTGTAAGTGAGACAGGCAGCTGGAAAAACAAAACAGTAAGTATTAAAGTTAGTGTGCAGTTACAAAATGGCTGCTGGATTAACATGAAAACACTAGTATTCTGCCGCTAACGCTGTGACCTGCAAAGACACACACACATACGTGTGGCCGCATGGGCTTGGAATCCCACTGCTCACAGCCAGTTATTCCATCATCCTGGACAGACACACACACGCACAGACACACATGTTCTCTTTGTGGGGACTCTCCATTCTTTTCTATAGGGAAAACTCTAATTCCAACATGACGACCTTAACCCCTACTGAGCCCTAAACCTTAATGATAAGTCAACAAACGAAATACAAGACTTTTGGCCTTTTTCCTTTTTCGATTGTATTCACAGAAAAAAACAACAGGTTTTTATCACATTGTGTTGGATGTTTGATTCTCACATTGTAATATAAACATAATCCACACACACACACACACACACACACACACACCACTCAACTACCAGGGATGTAAGTGACGACTTACCTAAGAGCACTGAGAACAAGCCTCACGAGAGATGTTGGGGGGGCTGAGGGGGGTGAGGAGTTGGGGGGTGGGGCACAAACACAGCAGCAACAGGAACCGACTTGAGCCATCTAAATTATTCATATGCCAGATGGATTCTTTTCCCTGCCTGTTTCAAAAGAAAACGGTCCGTTTTATGCCCCCCCCCCCCCGCCCCGCACTCCCCACCCAGACACCTCAGAGAGCAGCAGCTGACGTACGGAGCACCGCCCAAGGAACCGGGAGGCCGACACTCCCGCCAGTGTCCAGTCCGACTGGTACCTCTCCCTCCACCCCTTCTAAGGAGACACATAAGCGTGTGTGTGTGTGAGAGAGAATGTAGAAGCGGAAAGGGGGGGGCGACCTTGTGTGAAGGATATAAAAATCTTGCTGCCCTGAGGGACTCAAACTATCTTGCATATTGCTGTTAAAATGTCTGCAAAATTTAATACACTCAGTGTGTCATCTAATCAGTCCTTGAATACCATCCTGACCCCCCCAACCACCTCCCCCCCCGGCCAACGGCGACAGAACGTTTGGCCGCTTTGGGTTTGTCCTTCCGGCTTGCTGGCAGTGAATCACACACTAAGGAAATATGGCCGCTGTTTAAACATGCACACATGGTTACATGACCAGTCACCAGCTGCTGTATGGATTTTTAAACGCTGGTGTTTTTTCCTGACACGGCCAACATAAATATCTCCCTAACCGTTTCTCAACGGGGCCGGGATGAAAGTGTGGGCCATTGCAAAGGTGGGTCACTGAACCAGCAGCGAATGGAACGGGGTCTCCATGAGGGTACAGCTCCTGTCCTCTCTCCATATCGACACAGGTTTCCTCCAGGTACTTCGCTTTACCTCCGCAGTCCAAAAGCAAGCAGCTAGGCAAACCCGAGTGTCTCATCCGGAGCGCGTGTTTACAGTGTATTTTACCGTTATTTAAGCAATGCACTACAGAGAGCAGGGCCAGACAGTGCCTGGAGTGACTGTGGATTAAGGGCCTTGCTTGGGGGCCGGACAGTGACATCACTCAGTCGACCCTGGGATAGAAAACGGCAGCTTTTGCTACATTTGTGTGAGTTGGCATGGATGCCCACTGATGGAGTTGTTCTCTGCTTGACACCCTGTGCATTCTGGGATAGACGCCAGACTCAGTGTGACCCCGCACTGGGTAAGTGGTAATGGAAGACAGACAGTGGGATGGATCCCAGGATCCCTACCAGCTTGTCTCAAGTATGTGTAACACACTGACCATCATAATGGAAGGATCACGACACCGGATTCATACATAGACGTTTGAGGACAGATTTAGGTTAACAATCCCTCTTATTACTACGATTGTCATCATTAGTAGTAGCATCGGCGTCGGAAATTGTTACGCACCCGGCCTTTTGGTTTTCTTATGAAACACTGTAGTCAGATTTGATTATAAACGTATTCTGTGTGTGTGTGTAACTCCTCCTGGTTCACAGGACAGCTTCACTCCTGCCTTTTAGTGTCACGCCAGCTCTCGCTGGGGAGGCTAAGCTCCCGCTTAGGCATGACACACCTGCGTCTCCCGCCAGCGGCCGCTCACCGAAAGCGCTCCTTCTCCTGGCCGCGGAAGGGGTTTTTCCCGCTTTCGGCGCTTTGGACCTGCACACCCCAAAGCTCCCTTCGCACATCAATAAGTAAATAAATGGTTGAGAAACTCTCACGCTCTCATATAACAAACACAGCCCACAGGCAAGTTATAATGTACATATATTAAAATGTTATGTATATTATAATCTTATGTAAATTACTGCTCGTGTTCTGAGTTGCTGCAGTCATATATATATGTGCACTGCAACCTCTACTTTTAATTATTCAATTAATCAGTGTGTTATATTATTATTTATATATACATATTTCAAATAATGAACTCCATCTTTTTGCCGGCCACCTGCGGTCCAAACCTAAAGACTCTGCTGGAATATAAAGGTTTAAATATCACATATGACTGCCCACTAATTGGGCTAATTAAGCCTTGTGTGACACTGAGTTTGAGCGCGCACACCTGCTTTAGAACAACAGTGAGTCTTACGCCCTCCGCACGCGTATCTGTGTACCACATGAGGAACTCATGGTAATTACGGAGATGAAGGGAGATCATATTGGAGATGCTGGGTGAATATTGAGGGTCTGCATGCGGCAGGCGTACAACTGGTGCTGTGACTGGGGCTGGAATGCTAGCGGAGGCGCATAGGTATCGTGGCAGTGCGGCACGCTGGGGCGGCATTCCGGTAATATGGCAATACGGCAAATTAATGCTCAATGAAGCAAAATAATGAACACGTCACCCTTACATATAACTGAATGTACAGTGTGACGTTTAAAGCAATGAGCTTTGACTATATTAACAATCAGAATTACTGTGCCCTTGTGATGCAGAAAAAAGCAAAAATTGAGCATTGTTATAATTGTTATAAGGCCAGAGTGAGAGAAAGAAGTAAAATGATACCGAGAAAATAATGAGTGTATGGGGCGCTGTTTCAACGTTTCACACCTCTAGGCTGTTGGTTCACATCCTGCTCATGTACGGAGTTTCCCTCTTGAATTTATTTTTGATCCCAGCAATTCTTCCAGAAGGCCCAGCTCACCCGGTAGAGAGACTTAAAAAAACACCTGGAAAAGCTGTCAATTCAGATTTCAAAACGCTTCCTTGAGAGCTGTTCTCTCTTCTAGAACATTCCAGATGAATAACGAAAGGCTCCGTTTCGCCGCTTTAATGTCAAACGTGCCACTACTCTGTCATTCTCTTAAAACGGTCTGATCAGTCTACCCTGGGAAGAAAATAATACAGCTTTGCTGGGCTTTTATGTGAATCCAATTTTTTTTTCTTTGGAAATTTATTTTTAAAGGTTTTAGAGAACTTAAAACTAACCACACAAGCCGTCTGTTAACGTTATAACACAGAAATACGCCAGAGGAGGATTATCATTCCATACACTCCCATGAGGAGGATTTCCAAAACAAATTGCTTCCCTATTCACACACTTTTGTTTGTTGCCCTGTCAGTAACACGCAATGCTCTCGGTGCAGAAATCTTGCAACACTTTCTACATATGAGTTTTTCCAAATGTTGGCATATATTCTAATCGGTGATAAACCGGAGGGTCGCAAAAGTCACAACACTGACACCGTTTCCACTTCCACGTTCACACGCTGCAAACGCCGCACATGCTAGGTGGAGTCTGGCCTAACCTGCCTCAAGAGACTCATGTCTTCTCATACGTGCTCTCAGTTCCTCCTTCCCTTTTCCCTCATTTTTTTGAATAATGGGTAGTAGCGGAGGGCCGAGCTTCGCCTAGGGAGCAGTGAGGCCCCCATAGCGCACACCAACCCCCCCCCCCCCCTCATCTGGGAGTTGTGCCGTGCCCTGTTAGAGGTGGCCCGGAATGATGTCAGTCCCTTTGGGGATACCCCCCGCGATGTCTCTCCACCTATAAAGTGGGATGATGACTTTTAAAAGGAGCAGAAATCATTAGGAATATTAACAGGCTTTCCTTGTGCTCAGTGCTCAGGCTTTTGAAGATAATTGCACTGCATTTGCACACGGGAAAATGATTTTACTGGTACAGGCTGAGGTTTAATGGTGTAAGAGTATCTGTGCTGGAGCGCAATGCACGAAACGTGCCCCCAGGAAATGGGGGGTGGGGGGTTCAAGACCAACAGCCAACAGAAGGGGAGAAAAGTAGGGAACGGTGACCTTAGGCTTTTTGGGAAGAAGGTCCCAGAGATGCTTCAGCGAAATACTCAGTGCCAGTATAATGCTGAGCTTCACTAATTAACTGAAAAAGTAATTTTGGTAAAAGCATCAGCTAAATGTAAAAATCTGACTTTATTTCTGCCGTCGCTAACGGTTTCCCCCAAAACACGGCCGCTAAAGTGAGAGATTGTCTCATATTTCACAGCCAAGTTCACGTTTCCCATCATCAGCACTCATGTTGACATAATTAAACACACCTACTGTTTTCATTGGCCTTGTTGAAGTCGTTCTACATATAAACATTTTATTTTAATGCAAAACTACATACTGTGACATTTCAGCTTCTAAAATAAAACGGCGTGTCTGTCGACAAGGGCATCGCTCTCTCGTTTTGGCGTGTCGGGGGGAGTGGGGGGGACATCAAAGACGGCGCACGCCGTATCCCATGTCACCACACCCACTGACATGGAGACGGCCACTCCGCGCGGTCCACCCCCCCCCCGGGGTGGGTGTCACGCCACGTGGGCGGGAGGGGAGGTGGTACAGGATCCCAGGCTGACAAGTGCTAGCAAATAGCTGGGGGGGGGGGGGGGCATTCTGCTTCCCATA
>JAABNX020000023.1:182721-200437 GCA_015163995.2 Mormyrus lacerda | reverse complement strand
CCTGAACACAGTCACTATCTCACAGCATGTTTTTATCCCCCTGAACACAGTCACTGTCTCACAGCATGTTCCTATCCTCTTGAACATGGTCACTGTCTCACAGCATGTTCCTATCCCCTTGAACATGGTCACTGTCTCACAGCATGTTCCTATCCCCCTGAACACGGTCACTGTCTCACAGCATGTTCCTATCCCCCTGAACACAGTCACTATCTCACAGCATGTTTTTATCCCCCTGAACACAGTCACTGTCTCACAGCATGTTCCTATCCTCTTGAACATGGTCACTGTCTCACAGCATGTTCCTACTCCCTTGAACATGGTCACTGTCTCACAGCATGTTCCTACCTCCTGAACACGGTCACTATCTCACAGCATGTTCCTATCCCCCTGAACACGGTCACTGTCTCACAGCATGTTCCTACCTCCTGAACATGGTCGCTGTCTCACAGGCAAGTTAGTGCCCCCCTATGTGTCTTTTCAAATAAAAATACAGAATTTAGCAAACTAGTAAAAGTCTATTTTATCATCAAATAATATTAATAGCAATAACAGCGATACACTAAATAATCATTATTATACGTTATTATTGTTTTATTATACTCATTAATAATGATAAAAAATGATCATTAATATTTGTTTAGGGGTGGTGCGGTAATCAGCACTGTTGCCTGACCCCTCTGGGACCAGGGTTCTCCGCCATGACTCCATGTGTGTGGAGTTTGCATGTTCTACTCGTGTAGTTGTGGGGTTTCCTCTGGATTCTCTGCTTTCCCCCCACAGTCCAAAAACATGCTGAGGTTGGATGGAGTTACCACATTGCCTGTAGGTGTGTGTGTGTGAGCGAATGGTGACTCTGTGCCCTGGGAGGGGTCGGCGCCCCGTCCTGGATTATTCCCTTGCACCCATAGGCTCCGGACCCCCCACTACCCAGAATAGGATAAGTGGTTATAGGAAAAGGATGGATGAATGGATGGATGGATGGATGGCTGGATGGATGGATGGATTATTCGTTTACTGATAGTCTTTGGGTATCGAAGCCATTGAACATTTCTGAAAACAATATTTGAGAAACACATTATGTGTTGGCTTTTGGAGGGGGGGGGGTGTAATGTTCTGACCATTCAGTGATTTCCTCTGGGCCCTCGCAGTTTTAAACTGTCTTATAAAAGCTTTCCTTTTCATTATACACATTCCCCGGTCAGTAAAACACAGAAACGCCAACAGGAGAAATGTATTGATAACATTCATCTCATAAATTAAGCTGCTTAAAAGGAAACATTCCATATTAATTCAGAGAAATCCTGTGTCCACGCAGGATGAGATCACTGCTCATAAATTATGTCATTAAAAAGAAATGCGACCTTACCTTTGATCTGCTCGGTAAACGGCTGAGAAACAAACAAAAATAGTGAGGAATGCACATTGCGTGTTTGGAGGCTACATACTTTGATATAAAAATTCTGATCGCCATGCAAAAGCGGGTTTTGATGTGTCACGACATGAAAATGTTTTTCATTACATTTTTTAAGCATGATCTCGCAAACTGCAAAAATGTACACACCCCAACCAGCAGGTATTTTCCAGGAGATAAACAAAAAAACTGTAAGAAAGACTGATTTTCATGTTTGTTTGTGTTTCATGTTGAAAAAGACACCATCTTGATTTACACCCCCCCCCCAGCTTTATGAAAACAATTTTTTTTGGTAACCATAACATTAAATAAATGCTGGAAAACAGGTTTACATGTGGATCAGAGAATACCTCTCGGTGGGGAAGTCCACTCAGAGGAGAGACGCTGAGAGGAGCACAGGATCGGGGCCCACATGCCTAAGAGCCACCGCGCTTCATAGGAGCCAGAAGGGCACCACAAGGGGACGACTTCTTAGGGGGACGAAGGTGTGTCACTGATGTGCGCCCCCCCCCCCCCAGTGCAGAGCGACCTCATCAGAAACCGATTTGTTACTCAATGAAGCTGCCACTCATTTTTTTAAGGGTGGGCAGGAGCTAATGAGTGGCAACTTAAACAGCTTTAAGTCAGATGTATGTGTTGCAGGAGTGATTTAGGCTGGATGTCCCATCAGGTCACCTGCCTCTGCTGTCGCCGGCAGGCTTAAGCCGACAGCTCGAGGCACGATGACAAAAATAGTGATTTTGGGAAACGTTACAAAGTAATGCTCGTGTTTAGATTATGATTTTAATGACAAAATGCATGCAAGTGTGCGCACATGTGACTCGTCACGCACAGACTTGCTACGGTTCTGCCCCCCACACAGTTCAGTTTGATTTATTCAGACTCGTTCGTTGTTTTTCAATTTCACTGATACACCTGTGGGAAGGAAAAAGGGTATTTGGATTTGGGGCTTCCTGCACAGTTGTGCTGCTTCAGGGTAAAACTTTGCATGCTGAGATAAAGAACGCTTTGAATGAGTGTCCAGTTAAAACTCGGCAGCCTGTTTATCCAGAAAGAGACTTTTTCTTTTCTCTTTTTTTTTTGTTGGTTTGAAGTGGCATTCGACAGAAAGAATGGTGTCACATATTAAAGGGTGTGTGTTCACCTTGTGCCTCGTTTTCACGAGAGCACATTCCACGTTTGGTCTGTGCCAGGAAAAGATTACGCTGATAGACGCATCTAAGAAACAAAACAGGAGAGATACAGGTATCTAAGTGGTGGGAAGAACGGCCAGTAAGTGATGGTGCTGATGGTGGGGTTGGAAAACACACAGGCCCCATCAGACCGGCAGAACTTCCGGAACGTTCCTCCAAACGTGAAGTCTCTGGCCCTAGCACTTTATCGCGTTTCAACCGTCAACATGTGACGCCGTGGTGAAGAATGCGTAACGTTATAGGCACAGGAATCCTACCGAAAAATGCATACTATGCTGATCATACAGATAGAATAAAAGAACAGAATTCTATCATACAAAAGTAGGAACAACCTAAACACTTGAAATATCTCAAGCAGTCACAAGTCACTGAGTTTTTAAATCTGCGTTTAAAAATGACTGATACTAGTGACAGAAGTGCCCAACCAAACAGATACTGGCGGGTCACC
The DNA here is from genome assembly GCA_015163995.2 of Mormyrus lacerda. NCBI lineage: Eukaryota > Metazoa > Chordata > Actinopteri > Osteoglossiformes > Mormyridae > Mormyrus > Mormyrus lacerda. The sequence goes on along the minus strand of JAABNX020000023.1, from coordinate 197,382 downwards.
AATTTGGAACCGGAAAATGAGGTTTATAATAAAATACCTGTGTTTCAGATTTAAAGGGCCTAGATTTAGGTTTGCAGTGGAATTCCCCTCTTCCAAAGCATGTGGCAGCCAGCGCTTCATGCAGCTCAGTACTCAGAGCTCACGTCGTCTTTTAGAGCCCGTAAATCACCGTCATTCCGGCATTTGCCTGATCTGTAAGCTGCCGCTTGGGGCTTTTTCACACAGATTTTGTAGCTACAATATGTTCAGTCTACGACATTCCAGCTTTGTCGCCATTCTGCTGAACACACGTCGGATTCAAGTTTCATTCAGTGGCCTCGTAACCACAAGGTTCAGGTCATAGGAATGCTGTACCCTACCAGCGATTTCAGATGATGAGCCTTTTGAAGATAATAACATGCAGAACGTGTCTCCTGTCAACCTAGACACCTCTTGTCTGAAATCACCTTGCAGCAAATCACAGTTCCCCTCTACCTGCACCCCACTATGATCAAACTGCTTGTCCTCCCTATGGGCAGCTGGTCCTTGCCAAAGGGATCCCCAGAGCCAGTGTGTAACTGCAGAGTGTTAGAGATCCATACCAGGAGGCTGAGAACCCTGAGCGGGCCCCTGAGCAGACCCCTGAGCGGGCCCCTCAGTAGGACCCTGGGCGGGCCCCTGAGTAGGACCCTGAGCGGGCCCCTGAGTAGGACCCTGGGCGGGCCCCTCAGTAGGACCCTGGGCGGGCCCCTGAGTAGGACCCTGAGCGGGCCCCTGAGTAGGACCCTGGGCGGGCCCCTGAGCCTCAGCCGCCGCGGGGAAGTTATCTGGCCCTATTTTCGGACCTCAGACCCTCCTCCGCCTTTTTTCTTGCGACACAAGCGTCCACTAAGCAGGTTTGACGTACAAAACTACGACTCTTCTTTATCAGCTCTCCCTTTGAATAACTTTCATTCTTACTGCACGCCACTCATGTACCTGTCAGAAAGCTACTTAGGTAATGCCCCCAAGTCCCGACTCTCACAGGACTAAGCAACAGCAGCATTATGACTCTCAGTATCCAAGAGCAAATGAAAGACTCACAGATGAGTCCCGAAAGCTGACTTATTCTGTCCGCTGGTGGCATTAACACAGATTTGTTGGAGCACTGGTATGGCTGTGTATGGGTTTGCCGTTTTGTCGCAAATGCTGGAGTTATATGTATTATGCTATTAAAGTCACCGCTAACAATAACACTCTGTCACACTCAAAGACAAACGGCAGTGGCTGCAGAGTCAGCGCCGGCATTAGGTGACTCCACAAGGACCTCGCCAGCACCGTCAGCACCGCCTCACCGGCGACCGCTCCACCCAGCGAACCCCCACTCAGCCTGGGGTCGGCTCATCGCAGAACTAATAAGGTGAAAGATCGGAAATGTTCATTTTTTAATTCCTGCTGGCAATGTTTAGCGACATTCCAAGAGCAGCCAAAAACTAATTTCAGTACTTGCTACTTCAATACTCGGGTAATTATTTGGAAATACTCTGCTCCTATCGGATCTCCCTCATTACGTATATATTTTTTAAGGAACGTTTTATCACTCAGGAACACATTGGAGCCCCTCAGTGCCGCCCGAAAGCTGTTATCAGCCACACAATGTGATCAAACTTCAATCTCCTTCCAGATGCTCAATGAACTTTGTTTCTTTTATCTATTGATGATTTCAAAGGATTCAAAGTATTGTTGCTTTTATTCTTTGAAATAAAACCCAGCTGCTTCATTTGAGTGGTGTTCGTGTGTGCGCGCGCGCGCGCGTGTGTGTGTGTGTGTGTGTGTGTGTGTGTGTTGTGTGTGAGTGTGCGTGACAGAGACTTGGACAAAGATACAGAGGAAAAGTGAGTGAAGGAGGATGATCCCTAATAATTCTAATCAGAGCCAGTTTTCCCTGTTTTATACACACACACACACACACAAGCTTTTTTTTTTTTTTTTTTACAAAGTAGTTACAGACACAGGAAAAATGCACAGGAAATAAAAAAAAGCAAGGCTGTTACTATATGATATACAAATATTCATGTCTTTCTATTTTGATTAAATAAAATAAAAAATCATAGTCTAAAAGAGAAAATTACGCGTCTGTTTTCAATTTGCTAAAGTTTAGGTCAACATGCTTTGTTACTTTGTGCCACAGCTTTGTCACTGATTTTTTTTTCCACTTGCCAAACGTTCCTCTTACTCTTTAGGCCTCTCTGAGTGACAGAAGTGGGAATCCTGGAACAAACATCACCCTTCAAGCTCAGAGAAAGTCAGCGTGACGGAACAGGAGCCAGACCCGGTACCGCACAGTACTCAGGCCGAACTGCGGGACAGCCGTCTTCATTTTGGTTCGCAAACAGGACAAGGGACTATCGGACCTTTGGGACGGGGGGGTTCAGGTCCCCCACATCATGTATGCGAGGGGGCCCTCTCCGCTCAGCTTTATTGGAAGCTTTTCACTGGCAGTGTGATTTATATAAATCAGCATCACACATACAGCAGTAAAACTATAATTGTTTCCTTCGGATTTAAAAGTCCTCCGTCCATTAGGCGTCCGGTCGGTAATAAAGGAGGTTTTTTAATCAACCTTGCCGAGCCTGATGAGCATGACGTGAATGTGCTTTCGCTACGGCGTGCTGTCAGCACTGATTAGCAAACGCTTCGGCGAAAGGACCATTTTATTTGTGTTCTGATTGTTCGCTCGATCGATGCGTTCCTCGGCCTCCAGTATTACGCGTCTGTGCAGTGACACGGCTGAGGAAAATATTCAGGTGGGGATGCCTACAGCGTCCCTCCCCCTGCCAGGGGACCAGAATAACTCACCTGTCTGTAGTCCTGCCAGCCTCAAACCTCCCCCTCCCCAAGTATGCAGGTATGATTATTAAGAGCTTCTGCCTATCAACAATATTTAAGAATCAGTGCCATTTAATGACATTCAGTCACGTGACAAAACTGACAAAAAAAAATAAATACTGAAATGCAGATAATATGGACATGCATTAATAAACACCGGCCCATCTGGTCTGTGTGAAGGACGTCCATAAAATGCCCCCAAAAAACACACAAACACACGCATGCCTGAACTGCCACTGTACCCCACAGCACAACGTTGAATCCAGTCTGCTCCATGACAACACACTACTGTATAAATCCACAGTGTTACAACAATACAACCAAATATGGTAATTAACCCTGAGAATGACGTACAGCCCCCTTAGCCAATCGGCCACTGGTTCCAAAGGAAAATAACGAAAAATAGACTTGTATTTAGCTATGAGCCGCCCAGCCTAACGGACGGACCTTTCGTGAGGATCTGGCTCGCTCCGCTTCTGGGTCAGCAGGCCGCCTCAGTGGGGACCCGCTCTGGCTTTGGCTCGGGTGACCCCGGTATACCCCGTGGCCACCTGACTCCGCTGCCGTAAATCCAGACGCCGGCGCACGGGAGAGGCCTGGTAATTAATAAAATGCCCATTACATGCCTCGTGGCCGTTGTTTGCTATTTCAACACCCCATTTGTGCCACGATTACAGTCATTATCAGTCACCACCATTAATTTTCCGACTGAAGCTAGAACTGCATGCTAATAGGCTGGGCTCTAAAATTTTACCTTTCAAGGAGTCGGAGCTGGAGTGGGGCCAGAGAGCGCCTCTCTGATTAGGGCTCTTCCTGTGACTCCAAACAGCTGCTTTGAATAGGAGCTGCTGCGTCTTTGCAGATAGTTCAAAATTCCCCTTTGATTACTCCCTTCGCCACCAAAATGAATCTTTATTAAGCTTAAATCCTAAATAAAATGAAATTAGCAGACTGCAAAATATTGCTTTCTTTTCTCAACATATTCCCCAGTGTCTCCATGCAAATTATAATGCTTATTTATGTAAATGAGGTGTCGTCCTTAATTAGTTTTGCTTGAAGGCATTAAAATACATGTATTCTTTACCCAAAAATTATTTGTTTTGTTGCTCACCCCAGTTAAGTTCAAATTGACTGATTATACCAAATAAAAGGCTTTATTCAGTTTACAGTTTTTTTGTTACCCCCACCCCGTTTTCTGGAATTATCTTTCCCACCCACTTTCCGGTTAGCAGGAAGCCAGAAGCTCCCATATGAAATAGAGAATGAGTAATGGGCTGTTCTCATATCTGCCAATCAGGGCCAGGTACAGCGAGGCAACAACCAATAACAACCAGATATGTCTGATCTGAGGTTGGGAGTCAGGGGTCAAAGGTGAGAGGGGCAGGTTCTGGGGTCAGGCTGGCCCCTCCATACCTGCATGACCGTGTCTTTGTATTGGGCCTTGTCTAATATAAACATGCAAGCGCTGAAGAGCACAGAAGGGCTTCTGGATTCCTCCAATAGGGGTCCTCGTTTACAGCACACACAGGAGCTGCCACGCCGGGTCACACGAAAACACGCACATGTACACACACGCTTGAGCGTTGTCCTCATTCAGCCTCTTGGCCATGACGACCTCCTCAGCAACGCCCACATTCCTGTTTTTACCTTTATTTTAGCATTAATTATGAAGGGTCCAGAGCAGTGCAGTGGGGGAGCCTCAGGGCCGCAGACGGCATGCCTGCTTTGCGCCGAGGGCCCCAGCCAAACACGGCACTCGCTGCTAATTGCCGGTTAGCGGTGCATCGACACGCTGTCACCCCAGCTGACCTGAAACAGCACGTCCTACGAGAAGATTTATGTGAAGGAATCCAAGACATCATAGCAGAACACTGCTGTTATTATTACTACTACTGAAGTACAATAATTTTTTTCCAGCATGTATTTTTGATTGTGTGTGTGTGTGTGTGTGTGCGTGCGTATGTGTGTGTGTGTGCGTGTGCGTGCGTGCGTGTGTGTGCGTGTGCGTGTGTGTCTGTGTGTGTGCCCTGCGATGGCCCAGGCTGAACCTTAACCTCTGTTCTATGATACCCACCTCCCAAAATCATGACCAGGGTAAATGGTTAAAAGATGGATGGATGGATGGATGGATGGATGAATGGATAGACATTTATCCTGCATGATTCCTTACCAGAGAGATGATAAGCTACCTTTTCCAAGCCCCCGGCAAAGCATGGTACACATAATAACATCAGCATGTATAATCTCTGCACTGATTGTTAAACAAGTGGACTGTTTTTGCATTAAGTATCTCACTTCTCATCAGCATATTTTACCATAAATGCACTGTGGCAATGACACCATCTACTAAAGACTTAGTTTCATAATAGGCAGAATGAGCTGTTTGTCCAATTAGAAGCTGCCAGCCAGCCTGCACAGTCGTCCAGGGTGGGGCCCATGTGAAAACGCCCTGCTCTAACAGTTGCCTCGAGACACTCGTGAAGCCGGCCAATGCGGAGGAACGAGGCGATTCCACGTGCGGCCTCCACCGTGACCCTCTGCTCTGTCCAGGAAGGGCACGGGTTTCGGGGTGTGTGAGATTAATCGCGACCTTACAGAGAGCCTACTTCGCGCTGGGAGGGGCGACGTGCCTGCGGTAGAAGCCAATCACAGCCCTGCATGACCTGCATCTACGGGCAGCTGGGAAGCTGTGCTGCATTGACAATTATGGTCACTGTAAGATGATTCCCCTACAGGAGTGTGTGGGGGGAGTTAATGGTACCCTGGGGGCAGGTGTGTGTGTGTGTGTGTGTTTATGTGTGCATGTAGTGTGTGTCTAACTTTAGCTGTGCATGCACGCATATCTATGCACGTTCAGTAAGCGCACACACCTGCGCACATGCATGTACACGCCCCCCCCCAGCCTAGGGTGCTGATCGCTCTGCCCGCAAAGCTGTAATTACCTGTGCTGTACACTAGGAGCTGCAGCGCATCACGACAGGGCCAAACCATGAAAAGACATGCTTTGCCCCCCACCCCCCCTTGTATGTGTGTGTGTGAATGAGTGTGGGGGGGGAACACCCGGCTGTGTACCTTTGGTATGTGTGTGTGCAGGACACTCACTCATGCATGCACGCGCAGCAGCACGTCGGCATGCAGCGATAAATCCCGCAGGCTGCTCTGACGTTACCAAGCTACTCCCAGATTCCCATTCTAGTTAATATCCTCGTATCCGTCCCCATAACGGATCTCCGCGCTGTAATTTGAGCGCGCCATCGTTAAAACTTACGGCGTAATCATTTTAACAAACGCACTGACGTTCATAAGCGGCACATTATCACGAGCGCCCTTGGATTAGACTTCATCCCGAGTGCTTTCCCTGTCTCTCCCGACATCCTTGTCAGGGCTGGGCAGACGTAGCAGCCGAGGGAGGTGGCACAGCTTGCACACCGGCTGCTGGAATCGACGCAGCCGTCTTCAGTTGAGGTTTGTACTCTCGTTTCTCTGTGAGTTAACGTGTGGATTACGGCCACGCCTCTGTGTGCATTAATCAGTCAAGGGCACTCTGCCCATTCTGTTTGCCTTTATCTGCATGCTCAGAGGTCCCCTTTTGAACTTTTTACAAAGATGACCAAACTGGCGTCTTTCTTATGTGCTTCTGGATGTCGCTTTCAGCCAGCTGCTGCTGTTGCTGATCCCGAAGAGCATACAGGACCGTCAAAGGGGTCTGTGACCCTGTCTGCAGGCCGACGGCATCGGTAACCGTCAGCCTGTTTGCTGCCCTGATGGAATCAGAGGACCCTGTCCCACCGTCTACATCCTTGTCCATCGCCTGCAAACAGGCAAACTAAGCAGGATTTAGCAAAAGGCCGAGCTGAGTCGACCGTGGCACATTTAAATCCGAGAGACCGTTGACCGCAAAGCTTTCAAGAGAAAGTGCGAGGGAGTTGGAGAGAGAGAGAGAGAGAGAGAGAGAGACAAAGAGGGAGAGGACAGACAGTGCATTTGAGAGGGAAAAGAGGACAGCTTTGAGAATAAAACAAGGAAAACTGGCTTGTGGATGACTGCGAACGATGTAATTATTATAATAAAAATGTTCTCGGCTAAAGCGGCCTACGCATTCCAGAGACGTACTGTAAAGCTGTAAGCTGTGCCAAGAGTGTGTGCATGCGTGTGTGCATGCATACACGCGCCCGCGCCTATGTCTCCCTATCAGTATGTGCCGGAGTGCGACAGGGGGTGCACCTATATTTCTGGGTGTGTGCCCATGTGAACCATGTCGTGCAGCTTTTCCAGGCCCAACACAGACTTGCAGAACCAAACTCCACCGCCAGCTGATTTCCCGGGATCAACTCCGGCAGACTCCGCAGAGGGCACGGCCCCACAGATACGGGCTTCGGCACTTCAGAAAGCTTCACCCAGCCCTGACCATGATTCCCATCCAGATAAGTCTCCCGACCAGTAGGTAAAAATCAGGTTACATTAGTCAAATCAGCTGCATGTTCCCTGCATCTCCAGTCAAGTTGCATGAGGTTGGGCTGATATGCAAATGAGCAACAGCTGGCGATTGTTATGTTAGTTTGATGTTTTGTTTTTTTTCTCCCCGACTTTTTAAATATTTAATTCCGGGGAGGGTGGGCGAAAAAAAAAAGAAACAGGCAGTACATTGTTCCAAACACCCCCAGGATGGAACCTATGCATAATAGACATAAAGTATTCACTCCACATCATATATTTTCTCAGAACTATCAAACACATGATATAGAACACCCCCTCCCCCCCCAAAAAAATCTTTGAAATATACACCAGTGCTGTAGCTGTGAGTTAACAAGAATACCTGGGATGAAGGTAATTTATCTCCATCTAGTTTAAGAGGACAAATGTTTGTCAAGTTTATTTTACCCACTGCAGAAGAATGAAGATTCTTTATGGCCACAAGCCTTTCATCTATTCAGAAATCATTGCTCTGCTTCGCTGTGGACTTTATTTTCTCAGCATTTTTAAATGTGATATGGAACGTGATACATGTGGAGATACGGTAAGGAGGCGGGTGGAGGGGGGTTGGGGGGGGTAACTTCAGGCTACACATTAAAGGAAAGGTACCTGGCCCTCCTTATATGTTATTACATAAAGATGGAAAATCTAATCTAAAAAACATTGTTTGTATAAAACCGAGGCGGGGATGATACCTCCACACCTGAAGCACACATAGACCTGCATTTCCTAATGAATGACCGCTGCTGCAGGGCGTGTCCCACACACACACACACACACACATAGACACACGCACCAGGGGAATCACCCCCAGTGTCCTGAGCACTCAGGCACCGTCAGCAGGTAAGCCCACATCTCCGGAGTGACGCCACCAGACAGGCGCATCTCATGGGATCACATGACCTCCCACACGCGTACTCACTCACCAGCGCACGCGCACAGTCACACACACACACACACACACGCACACACTCCGGCCCCACCCAGTATTATTCATACCAGTTAGACAGGAAGAACGTAAAAAAAAAAAGACACGTAGTACTCTCTTTTTAAATGAAAAAATAACCTTGTTGGCTTTACGGGAGCCACAAGAATTCCAGAGAAAAACAGAATGCCTGTCGGGGCGAGTGTGCGAGGCACGCGGGGCTCCTGGCTCAGCCTGCAAAAACTCATAAAAATATTTTCCTCTTCATTTAACATCGCCTGTAATTCACTGGCAGGCTAAAGCTAATCAATAGCACCTTCACGACGAGTTGAGCCATATTTTATTTTGCTGCAACAAAAAAATAAATAAATGAATAAAAATGAAATAAAAAAAGGGCTGGATCAGCAGTGCGCCTCCCTGGCCCCAGGCAGGTGTCACCCCGGGGCTTTCGGGCATGCGTGTGACGCACTGTCCACATACCTTAAATAGCTACCCCTTCCACCCTGAGCCGTTTGACTGCCAGGCCGGGCAGTGCCAGTCAAATAAGCAATTTGTTTGTTATTAATCCCACCAAGAGTAATAAGAAACGGTGTCTCCCTTTTCTATCTGGGTTCCTCTCGCCTTAACATCACATTATTCATAATGGGCCTCCAAGACCCAGAGATATAAAAGGCAGCATGTAATTATATTCAAATTATCTCCAGTTATTTTCTACTTAAACTCCTGTTTTCTTCTCCACCAGAGATTCCGATGAAAAGGCTCTTATGGGGTATGTGGTAAGAGGAAGGACTCCTCAGGCGGGGAGAATCACATTTATCTCTTATTTTACTGCCCCCCTCCCTCGCTGCCACCACTTTTTGGCCCAAAACAGTGTCGTTGGCTCTGTCTGTGTCAGTCTGTGGCTGCAGATAAATTGATCTTATAAGTACACTGTAAAGTGGGTTAATCCAGAGAGATACAGAACAGGACTCGCTGTGTAGCGTCTACTCAGCTTCCGGACCTCGCTACTCCGTTGGGGGGGGGGGGGGGTGAGTGTTGTGACATGCCATGGCATCAGATTTAAAGCCACCAACATAAGCGCTTTCGGCATGGGTGTGACTTTCGTACATCCTGCCCACCGAGGAGAATACTGCTCTTCTTAGGGTTAGACTAGAGGGGCCAAAAGGGTTACAACATCGCAGGTCTGAGAAGGACTACCCTGAGCGTGAAATACCTGAAACTCATTTTTCAGTATCTATGCCCTTTTTTGGGCATAATACTGGCATAAAGCAGGGCTATGCATGGTGCCGTGGATAGAGAGCTATACAGCCGCCCAGTACTCTGGCCCCAGTCTGCAGTGTGGGATTTGCAGGGCTTTGCTTTGGGATACTCCGGTCTCCCCCTGTCCTAAATCATGACCGTCTGCCTGTCCCATAGTGCGCAAAGCTAAGATGGACCCTGGACGAGAAGCCAGTCCTCTGCAAGGCACATTTAAGGACCCCAATTACCAAGTACGTCTTCAGACTGCAGGACGAAACCATACAATTTGGTGGTGGGGGGGCTTCAGACCCCAGCTCTGGAGGTATAATGCTGCAACGCTGAACACTGAGCCATCAAACAATGGGATAAAAACCTGGTGTTAAGACATTGTGGGGACCACAAACTCAGTTTTATAAAAATCTGTAACTGCAATCAAAAAACTAAAAAATGCCAAACGTCTCGTATTTTGTTTGGTTGCTTACGGTTAAGTTTAGGGCTGTGAGGGGTTAAGGTTGTCATTGCTGGGTTTAGGGTTTTTCACATGGAGATAAATGGACAGTCCCCACAAAGATGTTCATAGAAACACTGAGTGGGGGGGGGGGGGCTCGCACGCTGTAATGTTCCAGGGATCTGAACCCATATCATGCCCCCGGCTTCCCGGGGGCCACCTAGGCATTCAGCGGCGAGGGCAACGCTTCCGAGCGAACAGAGGCCGCCCGGGGCAGTGACAGCAGCGCAGGCGGGAGAGGAGTGCCGGAAAAAGGTGCTTACTGGCTGGTGACAGGGGTATCCGTCACAGAGGGATAAGGTCATGCTGGGAGCGGGAAAAGAAAAAGCAGCATTTTCACAGGGGCCTTTCTGTGCTGAGATATGTCTTTCCTGACTGCACCAGAAGGCTTTCAGAAGCAGTTGTTCTCATACTACATCTGTCACGTCGGATCAGAGCCCAGCACCGCTTCCCTGCGCATCCTTTAGTCAGGGCTAATGAGGAGATGTATCTATATCCGCTTGTATTTGTTGAGCTGCCGTTCTGGCTTCATCGGGATACAGCTATTTACCCACAGTGCGGCAGCAATGCGGTTATACATCAAGAGCAAGTTAATAACTCAAAGGTCAAACTATAAAAAAACAATATCAGTCTTCCTCCGTAGCCCCCAACCGCCGCCCCCCCCCAACGTTAGACGTGCCTCTCCTTGACGCTCTATGCCGCCGTAAATACGGGAGAATCAACCGAGAAGACCAAGCATGTGATGGAGAAGGTCGCCAGCTCCAAAGCCCCAAAGAAAGAATTGCTGCTGTGCCCTTAAAACTGCGAGATGATTGGTGCCGTCCTTCGCCGCGTCTCGGTAACATTTCTAACTATGTAAACTATGTTGTTGTGTTTTTTCCCTTCCCGGGCAGCTAAATAATTCAGCAGTTTACCCATTATGTGTCTTCTGAGATGGCGAGGAGCTGGCCCATGGCATGCTGGGAAAACAGAAACGGTAAAGATGGGCGTCGGGGTCCGCCTCCACGTCTGATTAACACGGCTTCGCACAGAGCATCGCGTGCCCACATGAAACATTTTACGTTTAATTAGAAATACCAGATATCTCACATAATTACAAAGTGCGTAGGCTTTAATCTCATTTCAAAATGTATATCAATTTGTATGTATTTCAAATAGGAATCGTTTCTGTTCTGTGCCGCGAAGACAAGCAGCAGGGGGCGTAGCGGTTGAGAGATTACCATGGAACAACAATAAGATGTGCAAATACGTAAAACAATGTAAGCTGGCTTTGATAAACCATTAAACATTTTGTCAAGCATAAAACAATCATGGGGAGTCTTTTTAAAAAACGTTTTTCTTTTTTTAAGAGTTCCCTCAGCATGTGAAAATATTACAATCAATGTTTCATTGATACAATGTGCCATATTTAAAGTACAGCAAAACTCAGGCGGGTAGCAGATTATTAACGGCTCACAATGGGGAAGGTGTGGAAATAATTATTGAATCCGCGTAGATGGATTCTGGTTCCAAATGCCAACTATTAATTAGTCCAGGTTCAATAAGACTCCTTGGGAGTCTTTAACGGGTTATTTTCTAAATGAGTCCAATGCAAAGGGTTTGAAAATAAGAGAAATTGCTAAATAATGACAGCAATCAATTGCAGGCTGACATGTGATGGTGGCTCGGCGATGGTGACGGCACGAGTGCCACGCGCTATTGACTAAACAAAAGGGTAAATACAGTTCTGTTAAGATCGGCAAGCTTATATCCTATAACGTAACAGGCATTAGCTGCACTGTAATGTAATTAACCACCGCCAATGTATCACCCTTATGGATATCTGCTATTCTGTCTTATTTTAAAACAAATACAACAGCATTAACCATTCAGAGGGACATCCCGATAAATTCAGTTAGACATCTAAGAAAGAGATACATATGAATAACAGCCGCCCACTGCGTATCACATAAACAACCGGGCTCCGCCATCATCATGGCATCATAGAGCGACGTCTCCCGAAAGCCGAAGGCCCCGTCATATGTGGAATTACACGACCGGCCAAGACTCCGAGCCGCACAGAACTGTCTGACAGCTGAACACCATTTGCATGAATTTCCATCATGGCCCAACGTTGACAGGAGAAGACTCATGACAAGCGGAGACGGCTCGTGGGGACATGGAAGGAGGTGACAGCCGCTGCAGGACGTCAGCCTGATCAGAGGGATCCACTTGGGTCGGATGGGAGAGAGGCAGTGAGGACACCATAAGGACACTGTGAGGACACCATAAGGACACTGTGAGGACACCACAAGGATACTGCAAAGACACTGTAAGGACACCATAAGGACATCGCGAGGACACCGTGAGGACACTACAAGGACACTGTGAGGAAACCATAAGGACACTGTGAGAACACCGTTAGGACACCATGAAGACACTGCGAGAACACTGTGAGGACACCGTGAGGACACCATAAGGACACCGTGAGGACACTGCAAGGACACCATAAGGACACCGCGAGGACACAGTGAGGACACTGCAAGACACTGTGAGGACTCCACGACTACACCATGAGGACACCATAAGGACACTGCAAGGACACCATGAGGACACCATAAGGACACCGCGAGGACACCGTGAGGACAGTGCCTGAACAGCCGCCCGTCACAGTACAGCCTAGTGGATCAGCCTACTTGGGACAGTGTATCTGGCTGCCTGTGGTGTTTCCACTTCACCAGAGGGACATATTTTAACACAGAAGAGTTAGAGGCCTGCCTTCTGCCCTGGTGGGGCACGCTCCCCCAGAATGAACATAATTTTCTCTTTTGTCTGCTGTAATTTGAGATTACCACAGCCACGCATGCTTTTCTCATTGGCCATTTTCATCTGTGTTTGAGTTCCCCAGTGCGGTGGGGTTAGAAATCACTAATTGCATTAATTGCAATGAGAGAGGACGTCCATTCAAGAGCAGGGAAACCAATGGGTATGGGGTGCTGGGGGGGTTAAGCAGCTTCCATCATAACTCGGGGAAGTTGAGAGGCATCTGAGTTAATGCAATGTTTCCCAGATTCTCGTCTATCTTCTCCTCCTCTGACTCCCATGCCGGACATTCACCGCCAGGCAAAAATGCGCACGTCATGTGACTTGTTATTACACTGCAACGGCCATAATTAATCCTGCAAATAAGACTCACGCAAAACTGCATGAGAACCAGACTGGGAAGCATGACACGCATGATTGACTGAACTGCATCAAGGGGCTGGGCTAAAACAACATACATCTCGCATACTAATATGCACTTACTGACAAAATACAGCAGCGCATATTTGTCCAAATCAGACTCAAATGCAAACTAATCTCATGCGTCGTCATTCATTTATGAGCTATATATACTATTTATATATATGCAGGTTTTTTTAAACAAATGTGTTTATTTGAGCTTTCTCGTCCACCCGATCCCTCTGGAAGGTGGTTTAACTCCCCTGGAGCGCGTTGCACATTTCCCGAGGTCCCCCGCACTCTGACTGTCCTCTGCCTGACACTTTAAAGCTCATTAACAGCGGCTAATACAGTGAGGCGAGTCCTGTGCAAAGGGCCGCGGAGCCTCTCGCGTAGTTCCCGTGCACGCATAACACACACTTCCCCAACTGCTGTTACACCACTACCCCTGCAATGAGGGCAAACAGGAAATACCCATGATGCCTTATCCAGGGCAGGGCCGTCAGGGCTCTCCTCTTCACGGAATACCCTGGGGAATTCCCCCCCGACGCCCTGCAGCATCATCTCCATTTCTCTCGGCCATCTGGAAAGGATATCCAGTAGGAGCCCTTATACCATCTTTGCCCCCAAACCTCTGGGAATACCCACAATGCAATGTATTATCTTTGTTTCTCTTGGCCATATGGAATGGCTTGCCTCTCAAAACCCCAGTACTATCGGAATACCCACAATCCTCTTCTTCCACATGGTCCCTACCGGATGATGGAAAAAAATTCACAAAATGTGTATCCACACTGGATTCAGACTGAGAAAAATATATAAAATCCTGCGTTTTTACACCTACAGTAGGCTCACACATGATACCCTGAATGGAACCGAAACTGCAGTACTCAAAGATGACCTAAAACGATGACTCTGTCAGCACTGAGAAGCCCAACTGTCTTATGCTTTAGGTGAGCACTCAGCACCGAGTGCTGCACTAAAACGCTCATGTATAAATGTGTGAAGGCGGAGGGTGGAGAGACAGCTTCCCACAGAAGCATCAGCCGAGGAATAAAGCAACATTTGATCAGTGATTAAAAAAAAGAAAAGAATGTTAGGGACTTTGAACATTCATATGATCAGGAGTGTCTCTAATAAACTGTAACATAGGTTTACATAATGTGTGCGCTGAATGCTAGTGAGTCCCTGGAGCAGGCGGGGCAGCCTGACAGCCAACCGTGGCCAGAGCGTCCTTCAGCACCAGTGCCATGGCCCTCCAACCTCAACTGCCCCGCCTCGGCCTCCCGCCATAACTGCCCCACCTCGGCCTCCCAACCTCAACTGCCCCGCCTCGGCCTCCCCACCATGGCCTCCCAACCTCAACTGCCCCGCCTCGGCCTCCCGCCACAGCCTCCTGCCTCCATTCATGCTCCAGATTGCTTCTCCAGGACTTCCTGCTGTCAAGTGGAGATGACCCCCACAGCGG
>JAABNX020000023.1:161456-177876 GCA_015163995.2 Mormyrus lacerda | reverse complement strand
GATGGATGGATGGATGGATGGATGGATGGATGGATGGATGGACAATGAAAAAGAGACGGATGGATGCATGGATGTGCATGGTGGAAAAACAGGTGGATGGATATATGGATGATGCACTGGAAAGACAGGTGATGAATGGACAGTTGGATGGACAAATGGATGGATAAATGGACAAAAGGGTGGATGAATGATGGATGGATGTATAGATAAATAGATGAAAGGATGGACAGGTCAGAGAATACATGGATGGATGACAAATGAATAGATGAATGGATGCATAGATGGATGAATGGATGGACAGATCGATGGATGGATAGATGGATGGATGGATGCGGATGGATGGAAAACAGATCACCAGAGCTTCAAATACATTGTGCAGAAAGAAAAAAGGACAAAACTCTCTGCCTGAAATGTTCTCAGCTGCAGGGTTCTTTTGAAAAGGTTCTCCGGCTGCCACTTGGGCCTGCGTCTGCCTCCCAAGCAGAACCTTTTTAAACCCATTATTCTTTTTGCTAAAACTAATAACGTTTTTTTGTCTCTGCAGCTTAAGAGACTAATTGACTACTTTTTTGGAGGATAGCCCAGACGGAAAAATAAGCGGCCCCTTAAAAGACCCAGTTCCCTCGTCTTTTAAAGCTTTAAGTCCCTTATTAATTAAACTTCCACCAAGTCAGGTTTTTTATTAAAAAAAAAAAGATAAAGTCTGGTGCCCCTACAATCAGTCCTTGACTATTGTTTAAGAAGCCAGCGTTTTATTTCCATAAATAAAAAAGGGAGACTTAGAGAGGCTTTTAATAGCGTCCTTAGCTTGGGGACTGGGACTTTCTAGAAAGATCCTCTCCTTAATTAGAGTTTTTTTTCCTCTGAGCCTCTGAAGCTGGTCACCCTAAACCGGCACCTTCCTGCAATGTCTCGCACGAGTCCACTGTCACGCCTGTCATTTTCTCTTTGTTCGCTACTCTTGTTCCCGCTCGTGACCTCGAGGTGAAGGGTGACAGAGCCGCCACACGTGTTACATGCGTGTTGAACGGTAGCCAGGGCGGCAGTCTGCAGGCTGTGATTAACTTCAGAAGGGGTGGCACGTTTCTGCTCAGATTAATAGCGCAGACCAGTCTTCCGTGGTTGTCTCCAAACAGGGGAACGGAGGCATTACAGTTGTAGAGCCTTTCACTAATAGCTAATAGCAAGGCCAGGGTGAGGCTGATCGATGACTCCTGATCGCTCATTTGCTCGATTGATCCATTCATTTACATTGCAACATTAGCCGAGGAACAATATTTGCCTGTCAATGTTGCATGTTTGGTGACACGGCACCAATCCATCTTCCCGCGCCTTTGCTGCACGGGCAACTTTTCTCCTGCATTCGGCTTCAAAATCGCTCCCCTTTCAGAGTTTGGTACCAGAAAGGAGGCTGCGCCTCTCTTAGATGGAATACTGCTCTTGAACCTCCCGGGGTAGAAGCTTGACCCAGGTGATCCCACCACGTTCACCTGTACCCTATCCCTCCCTCTGCCCCCAGGGTGGCTGGGGTTGCCATGACGTCTGATCACCTAATCATCTCCCTCCTGGAACTGTGGGAAGTTTAAATCCGAACAATTTTCCGTCCATATACACGGCCGTTTGCACATGGCATCTCCAGGGCCTGGAGTCACCAAGGAGGCGACTAAGGTGCTGTTAGAACTGCGAACAAATGCTGCGGGTCGTTAGACTCCTGAGCAACATACTCAAAATGAATTATTTCTCAACCTAAATGGATCCGTTACTATAATACTATGTTCTGCTTTTAGTACTTTGAACAACTATTAATAATAATAACAATAATAATAATAATAACAGGAGAAAAACAGTACGTCACCCCAGAGAGGATGTAGTGATTACAGTGAGAATGGGTGTGGCCGCTTCTTGGGCAGAAAACCCACAATAAACCCCCCCCCCCCGCTAATTACCCCTGGGTGTACAAAGCAGCGAGGCATTCCTCAGACCAAATCGGCCACATATAAGCAGCCTGGCTGGCATTTTTAGGGGGAATCCTTCATTTTCCCTGCATTTCCAACCCTCTTAAATCATTTCTGTTTAGCCCTGCTTTTAATTTTTCTTTTATCTGAGTGCATATGATCATGTTGACACAGCATCCTGCAGCTGCTCCTCCCAGTCACGCCCCCGTCTAACAAAACCTTCCACCCTAGTCAAACAGAAGGCATTGTCAGAGCACTGTAACAAAATGGGAAAAAAGAGAAAATCCGTCCCTGACCTTCTTTCACTTTGGGCTGGGTAGCGCTGGGAACAGCAAAGGCGTGCAAAGACAGGCGGCACGAGAAGCTTTAAAACTCGCTGAAGTTCCCTTGCCAATCATGGCAGACCGGATCACTAAACCCAGGCTCATTCCAGACATCTCTGGGCCTCCTTGGCCAGGTGAGAATTTCTCTGTGCCCTGACTGGCGGAAGAAGGACACTGCATGACCCCTGCTGGTGCTTCACCCAGTTTTCCACTCCGCTTCACCCAATAGCGAGGGCTTACTTTGCATCGAATGCTGCGCTGATGTGTGAGGCCCTGAACTGCAGCAGTTTCCCTTCCAGGCCACCCCCCCCTCCCCCACCATCACATATGTCTGCAGTGCTGCCCAGGTCCTGCTGTGACTGTCCCCAAACCCAGCGCATATCTTTCATTTTCTACGAGAAACCCAGGACAACTAAATAAAACAGTGGCATGAAACAGGTCTAGCTTGAAATCACACCCCCCTACCCCCCGACACAAACTGATTTTGAAAGACCTGGGTTTGCACTTCCTGCTTCCTGTTGCACACGCCATATTCAAACCGTCCAATCAAGTACAGCACTGGATCCAAAGTTACCTTAATTTACCGTTTACAAATTCCTGTTTAACACAAGTGCCGCATGGGGCCAGACACAAAACATGTCTCTGCAGAAAAAAAACAAAAAAAGTCTTTAAAAATCTGTTACAAACCTCTTACAAATCAAATTGCCCACAGATCACACGCTACAGTGATACTTACATCATATGTGACTTTTTGCTAAAAGTGCATGTCTAGCTTCCATATAACATCCATTTGCTCAATAAAAATCCGTTTCACACAAGATACAAAACTTTTTTATATGTTGTTTTCTCACTGTGTTAAGAGTCGAGAGAGGCAGTGTATGAGCTGGTCCCACGTCAGGCACGAGACAGTTAAGAAGCTTTTAAAGTGAGAGGCGAGGCCTCTTGCCTGACTGTAACTCCCATCACGCTGGTATTATAGACGGTTTTGCTGCATTTTTGCCGGGAATTCATAAAACAGGAGGAACAGGGGCTGCAGTGGACCCCACTCTTGGGGTCTGAGAAATTCTCCACTGTGGAAAATGAGAACCTAAAGCACGATTTTGCTTTCCACTCACTCTGCCTGGTAAACAGCCCAAAAAACTGCCAGCAAACTTTTTCACCCGCTATCTGTTTTGCGCTAACGAGACGTCACTAATACGTTCCAGAATGCTGAGCCATTGGGTCTGAGAAGCTCACTGATGTATATCAAATGCATGCGGGCAGCTTCTCCGCACTACATGTCTGCAGACAGGCAAACTGATCGTTTTGGGTCGAATTCACTGTTTCTTCTTGGCTTTTAATTAAAAACTTGGAGTGAGCAGTACTCCTCTTGGCGTCACGACTCTCTGCCAATCAAGGGCCTCCTGTTTGATAGATTCTGCATTTTCCTTCAATTAGTAAAATTATAAAGACAATGTGAAAAAAGCACATTTCCCTAAGAGAAGAACATAATTGAAAAAAAACACAAAGTCCTTTTTCCATTCAGGAGAAAAAAAAAACACTCCTTGATTGTGTACCTGTGTTCCTTTTAACTAATTAAAACTGCAAATCAAATATCTTAAGCAGTCTATTTTACATAAATGCATAAAACAATCACATAGTGGGTTTTGTTTTATTGTTTCCTTCTCTGAACTGTGTCCTATTCCAGCTTAATTTGAGCCACCGCATCTTTCCCGAGAGCAGGCACCGTAATCTTTAAACGGCTCCATTTAAATTGCTATTTGATTAGCTGCCAAATTGCTACCAACTCTCCCCCCACTGCTGCCCTGGGATGGGGTAAACATTTAATTAGCATCTGTACATAAAAGCGGGTGTCTGTCGCATTCCCATAATGCGTCCCAGAATGACCACTGCCTTCAAAGCTTCCGGGTTCCTGTGACTTCAAAAGCAGAAATTGGGCTTTGGAAGGGGGGGGGGGGGTGACTTACAAGCGATTGAGGTGTAGTCTACACCCCCCCCCACACTCCCGAGAATCAGCATGGTTAAGTAACCCAAAACTTTTCTTTAATCGTATCGTAGAAAATTGGCTCCAGCCTTCAGTGGGTGACAGTCACTCTGAAATCCCTGCCCCCAATCGCCGACCCCCCCCTCCCAGTACGGGACACTCCTAGAATGAAGAGATAAAGCCTGGAAGGTGTGCGGAAGTTCTCCTAATCAATTTGCTAATTGCTTGAGTGACTATAGGAGGCGTGAGGAATTCCTTCAGCTGAGCTTCATTCTAACAGATGCTGAGAAATGCATTTACTCCAGAGCAGAGTGGAATTTTGAGGTCTGACTGGGTCTCAGTTCAGAAGGGGAGAAGAACCTGGTGCTGAGGAGCAGCAGTGTCTCTCCCAATGAGGAGACTCTATGGTCCAAAAGCAGCACCCCTCTCGGATTTTAGCCCGCGACCGCGGCGGTCACTATTCCGGCCCCATATAGAAGCCAGCCTCTTCAAAGTTGTGCGGCTCATCTGCATTCTGATAAGCAATGGCTACCGTTACCTGGTCCCTCCCACACCCCACCCCCGCCCCCTCCAAGCTCACTGCAGGGCTGTGTCTGTCACTGGGGGGGGTGGGAGTATAACTGTTTGCATCTTCCCCAGGTCATAGCAGCAACCTGCTCTAAACCTCCCCCCCCTCCGCCACATGACCCCACGGCCGGACGCTCCCAGAGCCCTGCCTGGTGTCATTGGAAAAGTGTCAACCACGTGCACAGAGAATCCTAATTATGCCCCGGCCTCACAAACAAGACTGTGGCCTGATTTTCATTCTAAGAAGGTGGTTATTACCAGAAGATTATGTTCTTAAGGTTGCTGCAGTTCACAAAAGCACACGGATGCACCGAGCCCAGTCTGCACCGGCTAACGTTCATCCTGGACTTATTGCTCAACTCCAAAGAGTCTCTTGCTAATTATGTTGTAATTATACAGCACGGTAGCAGCATCCTGATTTTGTTCACAAGCGTGCTTCCGTAACCCCTGCTGGACAGAAAACCTCCTTCTCACATCTTTTAACCCCAAATTCGATGACTCACATTCTCTTGAATTGTGAGCACGGGGAGCATCGTCGCTGCCGTGAGAGCGTTCACACCCCAGGGTAAACTGGGTGAGACGCGGCAGGGTCTTAAACCCGCAGCTGCTGCCCCTAGTGGATAGACCTGCATCTACAGGACCATGGAGAGAAGGAGGCGGGAAGGCGGCCTTTTGGTGACCAAGCTGGGAAATGACGATCATCAACTAGAGGCTCCAATTTCACCGGCAGCACACATACATTCACCATGTTTCACGTGGAAGTTTCACGCTGCTCTCTAGCTCTGGGGCTGAGAGCATGACTGATACATTGTGCACCTTCTTCCAAAATTAAACGAAAGTGAAAACTGATATTTCTGACCCTCCGCCCCGCTGTGACCGACACGGGAGCCGTCAAACTCGTCCCCCCCCCAGGTGTGACTCAAACTCCCCTCCCCCCCCACATCCACCTCGGCAGGGAAATGAGATCAGAGGCTTCGTCTCTTTGTAAGGCAGAACCTTAACCCAAGGACCCAAGGAATCCCACGGGGCCCCGAGGTGTTGGAAAAAAACAACAGATCACAAAGAGACCTGTCGCTGTGACATTTTGTTCTCTCCCGCCTCGCGTGGTCACCATGGACTGCTGTGTCTCGGGTTCTGTGTTCTGATTGCCATGGCGATGCCTCGCCGCCTCCTATGCCTCCCCCAGGACTTCCGATGGGTGGCGGGCAAGGAGAGAGGAGCGGGAGCAAAGCTAGGGGGCGGAGCAGGAGGCGGGGCTCTCTATCGCAGCAGAGGAATAGTGTCAGAAGTCCCTGGTGATGAAGCACACCTGGGCTTGGGGGGGGGGCACTGAAGTGGGGGTCCTGATGCATTATTTCTGCAGTACTTCTTGACTTTATCAACTGACTTCCGCTGCTAAAAGTACTAAAATAATGCAAAAGCAGACTCACCCCAGCCCATACATCCCCCCCCCCAGCAATAACTGGGGCAAGGGGGGGGATTGGCAGCCAGACCGTGTTTTCTGCATTTCACTTCTAACCTTTTCTATGTAGAGAAAATAGAACAAAAGTAACCTCATGTGTTAGCAAACATCTGTCCGAGGGTAAATCATCCCTGACAGGGTGGGGGGCACAAAGGGCAGCTTCTGCTCAGGGGACAGACCTTTTTGGGCGCGCTGCGTCGACAGAGGTGCCGTGCATCCATGTTAACGCTAAGCCTGGAACAAGCAGCTGGGAAGTATCACAGAATCCAGCTACATGCAGGATTTTTTTCCCAATAATGCATAAAGCCATGTTTTTATTTCTTTTACCAACAAGCTACAAGTTTTTCTGAAGATTTCTAGTGTACACATTACCATCTCTGTTTGTAGATCTGCTCCATACGCAAACGGTGTTTTTTTTCCTCTGCTTTTAATGCATTCATACACGTGTAATTCTGACAGGAAGCGAGAGGTGGGGCAGAAGGAGCCTGAAGGGAGAGTCAGCGGCCACCTGCATCAGCAACATGCAGATTAGGCCGTGCAAATACCAACGATTCAGCGCTAATACTGTGCACTTCCTGGAAGATTAAGAGTCTTTTCCAGGTACAACAGTTCCTGCTTTGTCCCTTGTAGTAGTGGACTAGATAGAAAATCATCCTCTTTGCATTCAGGTTTTTTTTTTTTTTAATGGTTCATGTACACACACAAATTCGTTGATATATAGAATTTATAATGTGCATGGTCTTTTTGACACCATTCCTCACTGCACCGGTACAAGTACGACACAGGACCGCCGCCAAAATGTAATTTTTATTAAATCTTTCGGTGAAAAACCTCCAGCGGCGGCACAGACATGCTTTATTTAGCGGCAGCGGGGATCACGGCCGCAAGCAGAGCCCCCTGGGTCCAGTAGCTCACGCGAGCCACACTGACGCACCCTCATCGCCCACTGATCTCGGAAAACCCAAGCGGCCCGCCCCAAACTGCTCCTTGTGGCAGTCCCCGCCGCCTCTCCGGGTGTTACAGTGTTTGTGAACTGCCCGCTAAGTATCCGTCGTGCTTTTGTCCCCCCCGCCCCCGTCTCCCAGAATACTGTCCATGAGCAGAAGGTTGGCATGTGATTATATCTCCGCTCACCTTGGCTGCTGTCTGGATTATCCTGCATTTACACCCAAGGCTCCTTCATTCCTTAAGACTTATTAAGAATGATAATGAGCTCTGGAAGGGGCAGCGTGTCCTGTCTCTCTGCCTCTATCCTCACTTCTCTGCCTCTATCCCCACCTCTCTGCCTCTGTCTTACCCTCAATCGCTTTTTCGCTCCCCTATTGAGAAGGCCTAAGACGAATCACTAAAACGATCATTTTCATCTGTGATTTGAGTGCCCGAATCAATATGTATTTCATGCCTCCCAAATGTTCCTCCTCTGTTCCTGTTGTCAATGTGATTTGTTTGTTTATCACAGTCCGGAATTTTCCTGGTCTTTCAGTTATGGGGGGAGTTGGGGGGGGGGGGATATGAACGGGATGCAATTCACCTTGAGCCTCAATTACACTGGATTTCTTCATTGGCTGATCAAGCATGCGAAAAGGACATTTCCCCAGCGCTAATACAAAAATAACACTGACAATTTCAAAAACACGGCAGCAATGCAAAACAGCCAGCGTGTAGATGCACGTGAGCTTATGCGTGCGAGTGTATGCCTGCATCATGGGGGGTTTTCATACAAAATGGGCCGGCTGAGAGTGGCGGCTTTAAAACCGCCATCGTTCCATAAATGCGTATAAATGTGGCCTAATCGGAAAGTCCGGATCACAGGTCTGCCCTGAGATTTAAGGAGATGTGGGGAAAAAAATAAAATTAAAAAGTTCCTGCAGGGGTGGAAATTTGGCATTTCTCCATATGGGGTTTTGGTGTGGCTCTCGGGCATTGCAGAGGTCGCCCATGCAGGGTCGACAGCCGTGAATTTGTTAACCATTAGCTATAAGCTTTTCTACAGTATGCCAGGATCCAGGACAAACTCATCCAAAAATCTTAACATCCACCAACTTAACCATTTAAAAATTACACACAAGATATAAAAATACACATACACAAATATTAATATGTTTGTGAAACTTTATGGAAGTATTATACATTGAAATAAGTCCAGCTAAATTTATTTATTGCCGTTGAGATGTGAGTTATGAACGTCCCACTTGGTGATTATGTGTAGAGTTATTGATAGAAGAGGAGGATGATGAGGCATGGAGGGGTGGTTTAAGAGGCGCGATCTGACGGAGTTTAACAGTGTGTTATTTACATTCAATGTAGGCACATTATTGGTTGACTGAATATTTCATTAACACATTACATTTTTAGAAAATACATTTATGGGCACAACGCCACTGCAACTAGGTAACTGTGTTGGGTGCACGAACCCCCCCCAGCGTCGCCTCCTCTGGATTGGGATGGTGATCACACGCCTTGCCGGCACCCCGCCACAGCCGGCACAAGGCTCGACCCCGAACAGCAACAGCAAACCACACCCCTCACATGCGTGCCTCTCCACATGAAACACGCGTCGTTTTGACGTGACATTTCCATGCAAAGGCAACTCAAGTGTCTTTTCACTCATTTAATCAACTCATTTACTCAAGCTGAGCACCTTCCTGATGAGACACCAAACCACATATCAAACAAATTAAACATAAAACTTTTAAACAAATTAAGAAACGAACATTTAAACACAAGCCGCACCTTGTTGGGCTACGCTTTTCTCAGCCGTCCGCGTTTCTCCTTTACCTTGAAGTTCGCTCTCAGAAATGACTTTGCCAGATCAGACACAGTGTGACTACGATCGCCCCCCCCCCTTGCAAAAAAAAAAGCTTTTACGCTGGGCCAGACCCTGAGGTCACAGCCTGCCACCTAACCTTTCACTACATGTGCATTAAGCTATGGTATAACCCTGATCCTGGACCAGTTGTCGGGGTCAGAACAAAAGCATAGTTCATCCTTAAGGTGGAATTTTTGCTGCTGCAATGTCCTCCGTTAATTACCCGCTTGATGCAAAGAGTGGCGTTCCTTGCACCACTCGCTCATATTTATTGGTGTACCTGGAGGAACATCCTCATTCTGGGGAAAATTAAGTGTCAGATTCCATTTAAAAAGCTCTAAAGCATTTTTAGTGTTCAGACAGTGCGAGTGTGTTTGTTCTCTAAAACAGGGAAGCCTGATCCCAAGAAGAACAAAAAGGGAGGAGAGCCGCCAGCCTTGTGAAATGCACTTTTTTCGGGGTGAGCGTCACCTTTTCCGTGCCGAATTCACATGGTTTCTTAAGCTCTTGTTACATGATATAAGTCACATGCGGGGCACTTTAAAGCAGGTAATGGTGTCTGCAAGCATCAGAAACTGAAATTTGCTCATTGTGACCCTTTTTATACCCGACTTGAGAATGAAAATGACGTCTGCTTACACGGTGCAGGCTTCTTACGAAGCATTATGAACAGGGCGGTCATGAACATGCTCTGCGCGAGGACGAGTGAAGAAAAGGGGAATCGACATTTATAACAATGAAAAAAAAAACAGCTTTGGTTACACAAACTTCATCAAACTACATTGTGCATCAGGCTACAATAAATGCAATGTACGTCCATTCATTTCAGCAAAGACCCACCCCCAAAGCAAGGGAAGGTAACCACAGGCTTCCAGAATGTATTTTGGTAGAAGAACAGAGTTGCATCATAATGGCCACACACAACATCGAAGGCGTACATTACGTAAAAACAATAAAACATCAAACGCGATACCCGAGTTCACTAGCTGCTCTGCCAGCATGCGAGTAACAGCAGAGTACTTAAAGCTTAACATTAGCTGACAATGTAAGATGTAATTGGTATATAAGTGTGTCGCGTAAATAAGGGTGACCACGGCGTATCTTAGATCTATCGAAAAAAAAAAGGAATAACCATGTGTCAGGTTTCAGCCACGAGTAACTGCAAAAGCCTGCATCCTTTGATTTGTAAATCAAACGCAGAAAACAGACTTGCTAAATTTCAGTGTCCAGTTGGGACAGCAAAAGTTGCAAATCATTGCTGCCAGTTACTTCTGGGACTGTAAGCAAATATACTGCATCCACATTAGCGAGACGCTGAAGCACCTCTGTTGTAGTCATTTCCATTAATACGTGCAGAAAAGTGCTACAAAAACGCACCGGGCCTGTACAACTAGCCTCCTAAACACAGCAGAGTCACTAAAGACACGCCATGCAGCAGTGATTGCCTCACTTCACACGCTTCTCCAAAAATGGAGTTTGCCGCTAAGCTGATCAGTCTGATTAATTCTACATTCATTGTATGAGACACCTTCCAGAATCTTCCTCAGCAAATACTTTAATCATCACAGACCATTCAGATCTGTTCTCCTCTCTCCAAATTAGATGCAAATATTGTGCTAAAGGTCACAGGTCAATATTTATTGGTTAAATATTATCGTAGTCATTATTGTATTCATTATATTTATAATACTATAATCATTAAACTGGTTTAAAAACATTGTTTTAGTCAGGGGAGATATTTCTTTCAAGACAGAAACTGGATTCAATCAGCTGCTGCTTCAAATGAAACTAAACTTTACAGTTTGAGTAGATTAAATAAAAACTGCAGCCATTTAGGAAAACAAGGAAAAAGGGAGGAAGGAGAGCGAGAAAGAACAGAGCTGTGATGTGTCGGGTCTCGGATGCACTTCCAGCGGCACCTATAACATAAGGCGCCCTGAGCTTCTGGCTCGGCCTCCAGACCCCCTCCGCCACGGCCGGGGAGCCGGAGCCGCCTAGCAGTAAGTAAGGTGTGTGTGTGGGGGGGGGTAGTGTGTGAGACTTTGTAGCCTCCAGGAGCTGAACGTCGCAGGTTCGCATCAGAGCACGACAAGCAGCTCATGCCGCGCTCGCGGCTCGCTCCTTAAATGTGATCCGCTCGGGAAAATCCAGATATTAAAGAAACATTTTCACTGAAACCGAAAAAACATTGAATGAAACCACTTATGAAAACTCCCATTGTGTGAAACCAGTTCCCAAAACGGTGCTGTATGGCCAGTATATTTGCCAACATAGTACTAACGACCCAAAAAGGACAATCATTCCTTATCAAGCCGCGCTGGCATAGCGATCATTTTAATTAAAATAAATCAAAAATGCAAAACTGCATGTAAAACCAGCCTGACCTGATTTGAAACTAAAATGTGAGTTGAACTTACTTACAATGCTCTTCTGACATGCATTCCTCAATCTCTTATTTGTGTTATGTTGTTTCTCTGTTTTTAAACTAATTTAACCTCATGAAATCTTCACCATGAGCTTTGAACATACGGATGAGCTCGCTGAAGATGTTTGTCTCTCAGCAGTCTAAGTCCTTCAGCTTGATACATGTAAAAATACACGCCAGTCATGTAACACTATACCGCACTCCTGCCCTGTTATTTTAGGGTATAACAGACAGCGTCATTGAAGGAAAAAAAACAGAAGAGATGCCAGTATTATTATGTAAATGTGAAAAGGCCAGAGGACAAAATGTTAATAAATACCGAAATTAAACACTAACAACCTCCCCCCGCCCAAAAAAACAAATATATAAATTTATAGTTTATGAAGAGATAACTTTCATCTCGAAAGAAAATATATTTTCGCGTATAACAAACGTTCTAATATCGCCGTCTTTTTAATATGAGATATGACTTTACTTGAATGATCTGTTTAACCGAAGACAGCGAGGAAGGAAAAAGTAATTAATTACTTATGTGAGCCGTTTCTTCAGTAAGACAATAAACCTGCCTGGTCGCCATGGATATGACATATTTGCTCTGAAAACAACACAATAATTAGCAAAGGAGAAAGATCCAGCGAGAATATGCAAACTCCACGGTTTAAAGCGCCAGTGATCTTTTCCTTACTGCCAGTCTCTCAATTACGAGTAATGGCAAATTACATACATACATAAAGAGATTAAGTTACTAAGGCACAGTTGTTTATAGAATACTAGCATGACATTTTAAAGTCTCCTTTGCCTAACTAACAATAGCTGCTGGAAAGAAAATATTTATTAAAAAAAAGCTGTCCTGTTTTGTCTGGTTTTGCTTATTATTATTAGCTTATGTTCAAGATTGTGATAAGGGGGCATCTGATGGGATATACACTGATATTTATCTCCTGTCTAGCGTTTGCTTAACGATCCCTTATAAGAAAACAATACTTTTTGAACCGGGATATTGGACAAATATAAATGCTTTAGCGATTCACTTAAGAGACAATTCAGTTTTCATGTGTAATTTCAGCGTAGTAGAACAGGGCATGTGTAAAATTAGTAAAAATATCTATACAATTCTGATTGTTTTTTTTTCCTATAGGCAATTATTTATAAAAGGTACCGCTTCAATTGTTGCACTAAAATGACATTTACTATACCCTAACCTGATGTCTCGTCTGAGGTGGCATCTACACTAAATTGCGATTTAAAGATAAAATGGGTTGACGCTGTGTCAAGTTTCAAGATATTCGTTATTGAAAGGCGACACAACAGGCAGTGACTTTGCACCGAATAATATCGGGCATACAGGGGGACGTGTGGTATAATATACAGCCGCCCAACAGTAGCTAATAACGCCACTCTATAACAAAACACGGAGACTGTGACTAGGGAGAAAAGGTCATTGTCCCTTTAACATGTAAAGCCATACAGAGTTTGTATTTCTCAAGAGATCGGTTTAAGGTTACCATAGAAACCAGAAACAGATTATCAACAGAATAACTAATAAATTAAACAAAAGGAAAACGATCTCTGGAAATTTGATTACCAACGTTAATCTAGTCAGCGCCAAAACAACGAGTTAACTTTCAGTATACTCTTTCCAAAACTGAAAGTAAATGGAGTTGAATATCCTTCTCGGACCGAGGTCATAAACTTTAATGGCACCGAGGCTTTTTCATTGACATTTCTTTCTAATAAATTCGACGTTGATTTTCATTATTCTTTATTCTGTGTTCGCAGCACCCCCAGTCAAACTGCACTTACTGATAAGTGGGTTGTGTGCTTGCGCGTACATGATGAACAAAGACTTTTAAGAATAATTTTGACATAAACATTATGTGTTTTATATACAAAATCATCTGGGCAGGGTGTTATTTTGGTTTTTTAACGTAACGTCTAATTGTATCGTATCTTACTGACGAAGTTATCAGTTTAAATTTGTCTTTTAACTTGTATAAAGTCCATAAAAAGAACTTCCGCGTCTGATTGTAGTATTTTAATGTACGCATAACTCTTGCTGTAATCGCTTGACCTTACATGCCCGTTGAAAAAACTCCTCTGAAGTTGCATGCCTCAAAAGGACCCCCCACCCCCGAATATGCACACGCGTTCATTCTTAAACACACTCGCACACACACATGCGACGATGGATCGTGTTAACACCTGTTATACAATTTCCCGTATTCCCTAAGATTTCAAAAACCTCTTCGTCCAGATACAAACTAGACTAACGATATGCGCTTAAATAATTGCATTTTAATTTTTCCTTGAAGCATATCTGCAATTTTTCGTCTTTTAAGATAAATGTATTGAGATCTAGCTTTCGCTTAAATGAAACTGGTTACATAAATAATAAACGTTATAAGTCACGGAGACGAGAAAAACTTATATGGTTGTAATCAGAAATCCCGCTGCTTTTTGCAAGCTGATATAGGCAGCTAATAAAACGCCAGCGGGTTTTACCACGTAAAGGTTAAGTTGCGTCGGAGTCTCAACTCAGGACTTTTCTTACTGAGCATGAATCAAACGAGCACCTAGCCGAGTTTTCCTTAAAAGTTGTCGATTTAACCTATAATGTCGCGGCGTCTTTGAGTAACTTAAGAAAACGTGAGCTGATCGGGGAGGAGTAGGGGTCTTAAGATGAGGGTTTGCGGACCTATACGGACGCTTTATTTTACAGGGTCGCTCTTAAGATCTGGCAAAGCCGGCTAGTCCTCGCAGCGGCTGGGGTTAGGGGGTATGTACTGTACGCTATTAAACTGCTCTGCTGATTCCTCCTGCGCTGTCACAGCGACGTATCGGGGCATATTCAATGTAACACGAGATCTACTTATATAAAAGTCAGCACTGGCGAAATAAAACACTTTGATGTGGTTCGGCGTTTTAAGTGGTATATTTCAAAATACAGACGTATTGGATGTGAAAATCAAAAGTCTTACCTGTAGTTCGGTGTCTTTCGATGACTTTCCAGCTAAAGGGAAATGTGTGTTTAGGACAGACGTTATGAGAGCATGCGTGATCAAAGTTGCCTCATTTTTCTGTCTTTCTTGTTTTATTATTGCATTTTCCTATTTCTAACACGGGGCGAGTCGCTCGGAAGACCTGCCCTGGAGACCGCTTCAAAGTGGGAAGAGGAATCCTTAATTGAATTTCTCAGTTAGCGACTGCAGGGTGGAAAAGCTGGAACGGATCACAGATACGACTCTCTTACGTGACAGGTCCGATGCAAACGACGACAGGAGACTAAAAAAGTGGGTAGAATTTCAGCGTGCCGTGTTCTGTGTTGCAGCTGTTTCGTTTACTTCTCCATTTAGTAAAACCACATGAATAAATGTGAAAGTATTAATAAACAGAAACTTAAATTCTAGACCTATTTCATAAACACGTGATCAAACGCGTTATTTTAACTGAAACAAATGCGTGCATTTGTGCAGACTTAAAATTAATATTACTAACAGCTCTGACGAAATTAAACGTCCGCGCTTAGACGGTAGTAAGACCAGATATAGCCATATTTGGCTAGTTAAATTTAAAAAGAGACAAATGTTTAAGCAGCTGACAATAGTACTGCATCTCCAGAAAACAATATTTAAAAGAAACAGTTTAGTCTGTGTTTACACACTGTAGCTAACCCCTCATATACATTAATTAATAACAAGAACATGGAGTACTAATTATATTAGTTAATTGCTATATGCTGATATCTTGTCTACTGAAACCCTGGTCTGCTTCTTGCTAAACTTCAGCACTACTCCCCCCTAGAAAGCAGTTACTGAAAGTTGGTGGAGGGACAGGTTAAAGTGTACAAACACCTTTTTAAAACCTAAGGAGCGTGGGAATGTGCTCGCGGTGCGTCCCCAGTTTCCTGCTCTCCTTGTCCCCTGTGCCTGCACAGACTGCCTCCTTCTGTAGGTCTGACAGCTTTAAGGACATTTCGGGAGCAAACCCCAAGGTGGGGGGGGGGGGGATGGGGGGTGTCAGGTAAGGGTGCCCATAATGTATTTTAAACTTGAACTTTTCCTTATCTAAATTCCTCAGTCTTGTGAACTATTGACAAACAGATTATTGCCAATTAGCAGTTCGGTGGTGTGTCCTGTTCTACATAATAAAGGGGATGGAGATCGATTGCTCAGTGCACCAATGAGTGGGAACAGCTGTGGGGTGTCCGCAGAGGGCTCAACCACTCCCCCCAGTTATCCAGTTCAGTGCTATTATAACGAAGTACAGGCTTACAAACCTAACATTTCTGCCAATGCAACAGGTAAACAATATGTTTCTGTTATATTTTTGTCGATTTTTTACCTATCACATTTTGGGACTATTACTTGTTTTCCTACATCTGTCCATCTATTCACCCACCCACACATCTTCCATCTCGTTTACCATAAGCGCAGTAAGGCTGGTGCATCTCAGAGGGTGCACGTGGCACTAGGCAGAGGACACCTTAGACAGGTCAGCCTGTTACGGGAGGTTACCTATATATTTAGACAATTTGGGTTCATTGGCCCTCATAAAAGGTACAGCAGCAGGCGCCGTCCTGAAATTTGAGTCCATTCTCACACAGCTGCACTGCATGCATGAATAAAGCATAAGCTGAACGAGGTCCTTCGGAGCCCAGCATCTACTGCCAGGTCATAATATAGATGTCACACGGCGCTGCCATGCCATGCAAAAAGTCACTAATGTGATGCAAAGTGCAGGCAAAGTGGGATAACGCGAAAGAGTGCGGTCGGGGATTTACGATATGCGTCGCCGGAATTTGGTCACTGGGAGGGGTGCTGGCCAGCCCCTCGCATTTCAATCGGCACAGAATCACTTAAATGCTCTTAAGTGCAAGAAACGCAGAGACAAATGAC
>JAABNX020000023.1:138569-150339 GCA_015163995.2 Mormyrus lacerda | reverse complement strand
GTGTATGTGTGTGTATGTGTGTGTATGAGTGTGTATGTGTGTGTATGTGTGTGTATGAGTGTGTATGTGTGTGTATGAGTGTGTATGTGTGTGTATGTGTGTGTGTATGAGTGTATGAGTTTGTGTATGTGTGTGTATGTGTGTGTATGAGTGTGTATATGTGTGTGTATGAGTGTGTATGTGTGTGTATGTGTGTGTGTATGAGTGTATGTGTGTGTATGAGTGTGTGTATGTGTGTGTATGAGTGTGTATGTGTGTGTATGAGTGCAGGTTTCGCTTTCGGCCCTGCTTTCCTTTGACATGTCACGGGAAAACGAATCTCGTTGCGGTTGCAGGGCGAACATGAGACAGCAGTGCCAGCGCCCCCCCCACCCCCCCGCTCCGCTGTCCTGCGCCGGCACAGTGACCGCGATCGAGACTTTAACAAGGACAGAACCCCCCCAGGCTGCCACAGCTCCCCCAGCAGGTCTCACCCCCCCATGGAAGGTTTCCCACTTGCACGGTGTAAGCGGAGACTGAGGCCGAGCCACCAT
This sequence comes from Mormyrus lacerda, assembly GCA_015163995.2. Classification (NCBI taxonomy): domain Eukaryota; kingdom Metazoa; phylum Chordata; class Actinopteri; order Osteoglossiformes; family Mormyridae; genus Mormyrus; species Mormyrus lacerda. The sequence goes on along the minus strand of JAABNX020000023.1, from coordinate 149,806 downwards.
GCAAATGCTCCGCGTTCATTTAGTCCTGGGGGGGGGCTCCCACTTTGCCTGCAGTTCAGGCCTGTGCTCATTTTCCTACTTATGGACATTTTTCCAGACCCTGTGTTTCCATATCTGATATCATGAAGGTGCATTCTGTTAGCTTTTATTTTGCTTACCTTTTTTAAAAGCGAATTCCATCCCTCCATCCATCCATCTTCCGACACCGACCCCTGCGCAGGAGTGCCGGGGTCCTGCCTGCGCTCCTCTTACTCAGCCAGGTCATTAACCCTTCCACTGCCTGCTGCCTGCAGCTACACCGAGATGACACGGGTCATGCCCTTATCCACGCCGCACGTTTCAAATCCCGGAAGGCAAGGCAGCGGAGACAAGTGTGGGGGTGGGTTTTAGACAGGGAAGCAGAGGGGCATCTGACGCCTCACGTCCAAGAGGCTTCGCACATGTCAAGCTAATGGAGGGATCCATTTCCACCATTATCGCTCATTCTTGTAATGGTACGATGATGAATTGGTGAGAGACCTAGGCTCCACTTTGCTGTGCCGAACAATATTAACATTCTAACGGACAGCTAACTCAATAAAGGCGTAATTTTGCTGTGGATCGCAGCCTAATGCGGGGCACTATGTGCAAACAAACGCCCGGCAGTTCTATTAATGGGGCGAGCTAACAAACAAACACAGGAAAACAACCATCAACGATTCCCTCGACAGACTGCCCAAAGTATCGGGTGAAGCGGAAACTAAATTCGGGCCGTTTTTTTTCTTCCTCGGCATTCTCCGTCCGAGCGCACGTCACGGCAGAGCGGAAAGTAAACGAGCTTTACTGCTCCGCTGCGCAAAGCTCTTTGAACAGCAGCGTGGGGGTCCGGGGGAGTGTGAAATGTCACCCGTCAGCCGCACAGGCCCTAAAGCGACGGGGTGGGGGGCCTCGCTGTCAGAGAAAGCCTCAACGTGAGCCTGCAGCTCCTCCAGGTGGACCGGCCGACAGCCCAAGGGCAGGCAGGGTCCGGCCAGAGGCGGCACGGCTGCGTTTAAGGCCTGAGAGCCGGCACTGCCTTGGGAGCCACCAGTCAAAATATCCAAAATGGCCCGGGAACGACAGAAGGTTCTGGGCTTCACCCAAGGGGGCCCCCAACGTGGGCCGTGTGATCCTGTCATGGCTAAAACTGCTACAGCTGTCACTTCGGGGTGGCGTTGTTCTGTAGCATCGCGTCATGCGCCCAAAGAGGCATTTTTGTGTCCGGCCCAAACCGCCCAGGGCGTCACACACACTGAGTGGCGGCAGGAGTACAGGCTGTATATTTTTTTCGTCCAACCCCCCCAGCCCCCCCCTCACCCTGCCCTTTGGACAAGCTATCCAAAATTTCAGTCGTTGAAAGTGTTCAGTTTTAGGACAGAGGGAGGTCACACCTGTTGTGGAACTTGATAGAAGGCTTATTTATAAACTTTCAGGGCTCCGGATTCTTCCTCTGGTGAAAATGCTGACATCCAGTGGGGGGGGGGCAGGGGGGGTGGTGGGGGGAAGTGGTCAGCTGAAATACTTGTTTATGAAAAGTGCGGCAACTGCAAAATCCATAAAACTCTCAAATTATGAAATTAGAAAGCCGTCAGATCGGGTTACACCACGGGGGGAGGCAGACAGGGGAGGACTTAGCCAGTTTGGGGAGCCTGTGGGCGGTCGGTGTGGAAATGCACCAGAAAATTTTCACCGGCCTATTTTAAAAAGTGAGCAAAGCCGTGGAATCCTGACGCAAGGAAGGTCGCCGTGACGCTAAGCGACTCTCACATGTTCGTACCGGGAAAGTCACCGGACTGGGCCCCGGTCCCCGTGCGGTCAGGTTACGGTCAACGCTCTATGTGGGTCAGAATCACCATGTTTGAAATGAAAGCTGGACATTGTCAAAAACAAACGAGAATAAAGAGGAGGTCTCACATTGTCACGCGCCCACATGCCGTGTTTTTATCGGCCGCTTGCGTGGTGCACGATCCCCCCTGTTCTGGGTGCTGTCACAGGGGCCTTCATGCAGTTTGAGAAATATTTACCAGCTGCTTCTACCCAATTACAGCCAAATGTCAGCCTTTGCACCCAAAGAAAGTCAGAAGGCAAAGGGGCCGCAGGACGGGGGTCTTAGTATAATGCCTAAATTTAGGTTCTGAATTATAGCCTATGGGGTATTTGGGTGGGATCGTTTGACGTATGAAAGGTTCTGAGAATGCTGAGTGGATTTGCAGTATAAGGGGGAATATTATGGCTGACGGGTGAGGGGGGGGGGGGGGCGGTACCAGCTGGTGACAGATAGTCTGGCAGGTGGCCCGAGCCGCGCAGGGGTCAGATTTGCCCCTCGTTTAGAAATGTGCTACTTGCTGACTTTTTCCCGCTTGCTGATGTTCGGTTTTTCCTCCTAGTCTTCGCTACCTTGTGTAAATATAGATGAAGATATTGATGTCGATAAGGCCGCCAGCAGGCTGGGCAAGTAAACACCTCGGCTGAATGTGAATTCCTCCTTGGAGGGGAGCCTGAGCTGCGTCCCCACGGTCCCTTTGCTGATGCCCCCCACCCCCACCCAGCTGCTGCAGTACCTCAGATATACGCCGCCGATACGAGGAAGCCTGTATCTCTACTTTCTGTCCCTGTGTGTCTTATTCCATCACGCCTGATTGACTTCAGCGATTCCATGTTTAATTGGCTCGCACTGGTGCCATCCTCGGAAAGGGCCTGTGTTTGTTTCTTCACGGTCATCAGATCTAAGGCTATCACTTTAGATAAACACCTCATCACCGGATCCGGCAAGGCGGCTGGGATCCTAGCGTCACGCTTAACGTGGTTTCACACATAGACCGGGGTCAGAATTTTCCTCTGATTGTCTGTGCTTTTGCTCCTTAATTGCACAGATGAGAGGAAAGTTGTAAAAATGAGCAAATTAAGGCACCTCAATAACATGCCGCTGAGCTATATATTTATTTATTTACTTTTTTTGTCTCCTCCCAGCCCCCCGCCCCGATCCTCATCCGTGCAGCTCCAAATCTCAGCGACGGACGACCTTTTAAACATTTAGTGTGGCTCCAACCCGTTCGGCAGCAGTCAGGAGGGTTCGAGTGTGAGATCGTGCACAAGTAAGCAGATACTCCGGACTTTATTATGGTCATCTGGGTATGAAATTAGTCATCCCTGCCAATAGCAGGCCGAACGTAACAGGCAGGCCATGTGACGAGACGCGGCGGCCGCACGAATCGATGGCACAAAACAGATCGCATCACCGCCGTTTCTCCTCTGACAGGCCGCGGCTTTAAAAAATGGCGACGTCTTTTAAGGTGACCTCTCGAGTGCTTCTTGTAAAATTGCATGAGACAGAAATCCATTTGCAACTCCGCTATAACACCGAGATTACATTGTTACTTTAGAGCCCTGGTGCAAATTAATTTGGGGTTCATTTCATACATTATATGAATGGATAGTAGTGGGGAAATTAAATTCCAGTATTACACATTTCTATATATTGTTTTATTTCTGCAGGGGCTGTTTTGGCGCTTCGTACCCGGGCCGCTGGGCTGGGCCTCCAGCCGCCGTATGAGCCTGCTTGCATTCGTTCGTCCGAAGGAGAAGCAGCGGTTGCTTTAGGATTCAAAGCAATCATTCCTGTGGACACAATGTTTCTGCACAGTGAGGAAAAGCAATTCCAACGGCAGAGACGAGGTGGACGGCTTGTACGGCGCCACTCGACAGATATCATTAAGCGAAAGCCGGATATAAAGTGGAACGCGCTCTGAAAAACGGCACATTCGCCCCAAGGGCTACCTCTCCTTGGACCTTGGGCCACTTTATTGCGGCTCCATTGAGCAGCATCCCTGTTCACTGTCCCAAAGCATTGCGACTCATATTTGGTCACATAGTGGGTTAAATCCTCTGAATCTCGGAATCCCCCCCCCCCCCCACAGTGAGCAGGAAGGATCCCATCAGCAGAAGCGGATCCTGCATCAGGCTGATGCTGCACCCCCCCCCCAGAAATCACACATCACTCCAAAACGCAACGTCGTGTCCCCTGTCAAGCCTGACCAACAGCCACGCCGCTACAGATGCTTGTCCACATGTCGCTGCTGGATGCTTGAAAACCCAGGATGACCGTCCCGTCTGTGACAGTCGTCCGGTGACTGGCTGTCCAAATAGAGAGAAAAAACAGATCCTGTTTTGACACATTTTCTCTGGCAAAGTGACACATTTCCTCTGCGATCCACGGAGGTTTGTTCTCAACAGCTACCCTGGGAAAAAAGCCTCAATAATTTTCTCATTTCATTTAATCTCTTCTATCATTCCTTATGTATTCATTCCCAACGTTTTTGCATAGCTTCCTTCCTGTCACATTTGGCCTGAAATGACTAACAAAATGAGAAAAAAAAAATAATGGAACTTTATTGATCCCCGTGGGGAAATTATTTTTTGTTAAGATACTAGATCCAACGCAAAAATATTAAGTAAATAAGTAAGCAAATCTGATACATTCAATGAACTACAGCAAGGAATAGCGACATCTAAAGTCACAGCCGCTAATTCTGCTTTATATCCAAGGTGTATCTTTCTCGATTCAAAGCAGATATCATTCCAGTCTCCCTGTTTTTCATGGTGTTACACTGGCAGGGGGTTCTAGCACTGAGGGTGATCGAGCACGGAGGAAGCTTGTAAAGGCCTCATTGTTCTTGATATCTCACTGACACTGAGAGCCAAAGCCGCGATTACGAGACAGGAACCTGAAACACCTATCCATCCAAAGAGTCCATCCCGCTGTGGCACCTGGACATGTCAGGTCTGCACGAGCAGCGATCAGACAAGTACATCCGGCATTTTCAAGGGCGCTAGGGAAGCCTTTTCAGACAAGAGTTCAAACAAGCCTTTGGGGTCCCAAGGAGACACCACATATTCACACGTCCAGCCATCGACTGCCTTGGGGACGTGATCTAAAGCCCCACAGATGTTTTCCGTCTCCTTTGCTCAGCTCCTACACAATATCACCTGTCCATGACTGCTCCTTATTCTAGGTTAGCTCAAGTGCATGTACAGCCACCAATGTGGGGTTGTGGTCTGCTGTTACACGCTATGATCAAAACCCTTTTTTTCTCAAATAACCAGATACTGTTAACAAACACTTCTCAAGGGTAAAAGAGCTTCATCCCTCCTATGATTTGAAATAGCAACCTCCTGGTCACAAGTTCCCATTGCAGGCAATCCTGGCATCTTCTGCATCTAGACAGAAAAATGGTGACTGATGCTTTGTTAAGTCCTTGTGTGTCGAGACAAATACTGTGCCTTCTTCTGCAGCCAATCTTCGAGAGATTCTCTGAGAGATCTCCGTAACTGGGCGGACACAGGAGACCGTCGTGTCAAACGCACCAAAGCCAAGGAGCAAACACAGAGCAGCCCAGGATTTCAGGCAAACAAACGGCATTAAAGAATGGATGTTACATTATTAAAATGCTGTTTTCTGCTTACTTGTCTGCTGTGCCTTACAAATTGCCCATCAGATACCTTAAGCAGAGCCAGATGTGTAGCCGGCGAAAGCTCATTATAGCTTATTTAATGCCTACTATGGTATTCATCACAACATCATCATAACATGAAGACGGAAAACGTGATTACACCCCCCTACCTGGCCAGCAGGCTCCAGTTGTAGCTGTAGGACCAAAGTCCTGACTGATCCGTGTCTGAGGTCAGAAGATAGGTGCCTCTTTTGTACCTTTGAGGGATGTTTCTAGGCAGAACTGCCAAGTATTTAGTTGCACAAATGGTTAACTGGGTGAAGTCAGCTGTGCAAGTGGCTTTGGATTAAGACATCTGCTCAGCAAGCTGTTTAAAAAAGTTAGCGCCACGGAAGACAGCACAGTGCCACGTGGCAGAAAAGGGATTAATAGCGGATTCACTTAATAATCTCTCTCGTTATGTAATCTCTTGCTATTTCTGTCATAACGTTGCTTGCATTATGAAAATACCCTATGATCATATTTGTAAGCATGTCAGCCAGACCACAGAAACAATTTAAGCCACTTAATAAGAATGTACCTATTTCTTGTCTTAATACATTTCTGGGTTTATACGAGGATTGACTTGACAATATATGCTTTCAGTGTGAGATGAATAGTATTTCAGATGGTTTAACAGATCTTTATTTTCTCCGCGTCGGATAAAGTCATTACGATCAAGAACACGAATGTAGCACATATCCGGTATTGTTGTCCGAACTGCGAATATTGACATACAGGCTTGTAAAGAGAAAATAACAAAACCTACCGAAAGCAGTGCGGAACACTAACGGGTACCCTCATATGAGCCAGGAAACCCAAACATTTGAGGTATATAACTTTAGGTTTATAATGGAATAATATATATTCCTTGCGCGCGAGAGTCTGACAGCGCGAGTGTGTCGCCGGATGCGTGAGAGACGTGAACCCCGCATGGGTGCGTCCTCCTTCGTCCTGCTAAAGCGAACAGTTAGCAGAGACCGAGTTTCAGCAGCTCAGCAAAAGCAAATATTGTGAGAGAAATCAGGGGCAACTGTGCAGGCGACGTTGCAGGTGAGGGACGCGACCGTCAGCCACTTTGTGATTAATTAAACAACAATGATGCTTGGGATCTCCTTGACCCAGTGGTCGCCAGAGGTCAAACACGAACCGTTTAATATTTTCCCTTTGAAATCAATATCGTTATGCATGCGGGTTTAACGACAAGTATCGTTTTGAAGAAAACCATGTTTCACATAGGATATTCTTAAAAACAAAAAACTCCTTAGATGGTAAGAATTATTTAGCGAATCCTTGCACATAAACCATACACAACGCCCGGGCAATTTGCATATTTTATCTTCTAACATACATATTATTTCGTGGCTCATTTATAAAAAGATCAATTGCAAGTTCGTCTTCATCCTAGGAGAGAGTTCAAGTGCAGGTCGAAAAATCGATCTTTTTTGAGTTTCCTGTCCTTTTCTGCTCGGATCAGCACAGATGGAAAAAAGAATAGCAAGGACAATTTGTTTAATATACGAGAATAAATAATTCCCAAAGAAAGCCATTAACGCTACGACATCTACTTCCAGCCAACGCTCCTCCCTACACCCCCCCGTCCAGATCCCCCGCTCCATGTCACTCAGGGGACAAATCCCTGTCATGCACCGTTTTCAATATTGTCCTTGTCCTCGAAACACTCGGGGTAAATTAAGGAAAATATCTACTTCCGATCAAGATTAGGTTATTGATTTTCCAACTAGGTTAAAAAAATAGAAAAAGTATCAAATCATATTTTTGTAAAATTATGGGAAAATTGATTTAACTGTCCGAAAAGGGTCTTGTAAGCTATCTTAATAGCCGCCAAAATTAAAAAGAAAGTATTGTTAAATGAAAGATACCAGAAAATGCATAAAAATAAGATACATTTAACAGCTAAACGGCATTGAAATCACTCACAAATGAGCGCTATATATATGACTTCTTTTTTTATTTCCTCTGCTGTGATTTAATTTGTAAAATTGCAGGCACGAATTTCAATTCATAACCTGCGAAAACTGTTACACCTTTAAACACATAAACGAAATAACGGAAGCGCGAAACGCTCATTAATAATATTTTTCCTTGCATTTTGCGGTAATACTTATTTCCAAAACACAAAACCTCTCACTGATAAATATTAATTTGAACCTTCATGATGTATTTGAAAATTCCTGCTAAAATGTCACCACATGGAACATTAATGTAATATTTCAAGACCTGAGAGCAATACTCATATTGATTGCATTTATTTGACTCTGGGGAGGAGAAATAATTCTTCGATGTGGGACACATCTGGTAGCCAAAGACGCAGGAATGGAATGAGAAAACGCTAAATAACAATAAAAAATAATAGGACCTGTATTAAAATACGTCACGTCGACGCTGTTTTAATGTGGCTTACTTTTTTTTAAGGCGGAGCTCAATTAGTGTTTTACTGTGCTTATTTTGACTACGTTTCGTTTGCTGTAGTGTTTTTGCATGGATGAAGCATTAAATGGTTTGATTCACATCTATTACTGCCTTCTCCTTGCACTGGCAAATGACATTGTGCTTGTAAAGCAGTTTCAGATGATGCAGGGCAAGTGCGGAACTACAGAGTCATTGAAGTTTTACCTTTTCGTCATATTGATAAAGTATTATGCGATTACAAATAAGTAGATGTGCGCGTCTCGGATGTACTCACTTCTTTTTAGTTTAAGCAGAGACAGGCAAGTTTGGCGGTGTCTCTGTCCTGAATAGATACTTTTGCCATTAACAATATTGACTATCATTAAGAAGGGCGTCTGTCTGTCGTTGTGCGAACGGAACGAAATCTGAGTCACGCCTTGACCCTGACCCCACACTTCAGCTTAAGCGCCAGTTTAATTTGTCGATTACTAGCAAATGCCTGCGTACACACCACCTTTAAAACTTGTGTTTGTTCCTATAATAATTGTTTCATATAGCTTGTAATATTTCTGTAACACATACGTTGAATTCGGTGAAGGTTTTGGTAAATAATTGCAAAATTGTATTAGATTTCAGAAATATTTGAAAACATGTTTTTGGTAGATTGTGGATTTCAAACGTAAAGTAATACTGAAGCCTACTATATCATTCCGCTCCGGTAATACTTCATTTAAATCTATAAAACCCACAATCTAATCCAGGGACTGAAATATTAAGGAAAATTGTTTTTAAAAACACGAGTAATTTTACTCCTAAAGATGATATATGTAAAAATAAGCATATGTTTGCACCAGGCACATGGTTAATTCATTTATATTTGTTACATTCACGCAAACTTTCATGCAAAAGAAAGTTGATGACTAGGCTATCTCCTCTTTACATCCTTAAACTAAAAGGGTAAGACTGAAAAGGCCTGGAAAGGTTATATTCTCACTCAACAGCTTCATTGTCGCTTAGCGGAGCTGCCAAAATATTTTGATGGCTTGTACAAGACGCGTTTAGTACAAGTTTCCTTTTTGGAACTAGAACGGCATTCCTCTCTTTTCACCCGGTATGAATTATGTATAGCTAAAGCGCCCCCTACTGTCCTGCAGCAAGCACAGCTGCCACTGACCGTATTGAATATGTATCAGAGAAGGTACGCCACATTTCCGTACAGCGTCATTTACGCGATCTTTTGTATTAGTATAGGCTTTGGAATTTTAATATGCTGCTGAATCAATCAGCCTTGAAAAGCATTCTTTAGTGCGTTTAGAAGTAAACAAAATAGCAGTTCTTTAAACGGAAATCTGGTAGATTCTTCCTTCCATGTCCCAGTTCAGTTTGATTATAAATGTCACGGACTCGTATTTGTTTTAACGTTGCAGTGATTTGTATCATAATTGTTTCTGATGCTTGAAAAAAGTAATAAATACTTTATATGGGTCAAGATTCAAACACCTTAAAAACTTTTGATATGTATTAGTCTGCTTGCATTCTTTAATGTAATGTACCTGGCATAATATAGCAGGCTAACAAAACACGACGCAGCTGAATGCAGCCCATATTCGCATAGACCTAGTATGACGTTTACATGAAAGGAACTAAACCGCGAGGCTTGTCTGCTAATGCCTGTTAATTCACTTTAATTTCTGAAAATTGAGGGTTATCTCCATAAAAGCATTGTGATACAGTTGGTTACAGCTAGAGGCTCGTAGTATCCAGAAAAGTTTCGTTTACGGTAAATGAATATTAATGTAGAGCATATTTCAAATACATTAACAAATATCGATAATAAAACTTAATATTTCAGTCTGAAATAAGGTAAACACCATTATTCAAATTTTTGGCGATGAAGTGAAAGTAAATTTTGTTATGAAGAATCATTCATTTTCTGTCTTGTTGTAATCAAAGAATGACACTTAAAGAAAATTCTAAAAAGAAGACGATGGAAAACAAAAACGGTGACCTCATTATAGTGCCCTCCCAGTTCGCAGAAAGCTTCATCTCAGGTTATTGGAGCCGAATATTTTCCATTGAGGTGTGAGCTAAGGACGTGCATCGTACCAGGGATGGGCAAAAGAAATCTAAACAATGCATTAAAAAGCAAAGACAAAAGCAGTTCTAGTCCCCTGATCCAGTGCCATCTGTATGAGACATAAGGGAAGCTGGCCTTTATATCAATACAGGGAGTGAGGGGAAATCAGGGCGTGTCGTTGTCTTGTTTAGATTGTAGATATTTTCAATAAAAATATATATCAACGACGATGTACCTGTTGATTCTATGCCCCACCTGGTCCCCAAACAGGCAAACACGAATCACAGGAATAACCCGTCGTGTTTCTGTCTCACTGAAAAGAGGAGCGTAAGGGCAGGGAGGATGCGCTTTTTTTCGTCTGTGTGTGAAAAGCGCATTTCACGTTAATATGCGGAGGTGATGAAACGTGGCGTGCTACCTGGGCACCATAAATCCCCACGCGGCCAGGAATTTTGTTAGACTGCTCGTTGATTAAAGATCTCTTTGCCTAGCGTTTCCCTTTTAGAAGATGTTTTTTGCCGCCAGTCACGGAAAACTTGCTCATTTTTGAAAAGATTGCATGCATTACGTAGGTTAAACGAGCGTGGTAGCATCGTGTCCGGAGAAGCGCCCAGGGCGAACCGCTGTTCTCGCCGTCCCCCCTTCTTACCGATGCCGCCGCGGCCGCAAGGGTCCGTTATGTTTGTCAGCCTCATGTCTTTAAGCACCTAAAAGGGTAAAATCACGTGAAATCTGCACTGCATGATAGCCATTTGTCCTACATGACAAAAAATAATGTAAATAACAACAATAATGTAAATAATGTGAAAATTTAAGCAAAGCGATGAAGTTTAAAAGGGCAATGCTCGGCCAGGTACAGGTACTTAGAGGACTTGCCTTTTGTTTATAAGTCCAGATGCTAAATTAGAGCTAACTGCTAACCATCTACCTTTGATGATTCTAGAGTATGGCATGAGGGTAGTGTAATACTAGCATTGTTTTCTTAAGTCATGGTCATTTTGTACCTTTCATGTGAGCTTCACCTTGGCTGAAGAATTTCAGTTTCTGGGAGAAGAAGTGACTCCATTATTAAGAGCAAGCAAGATGTACAGGTCTTGCTAGTTGTGAGGATCAGTGATATATTTAGCCCTAGTCTGATTGTTTCTGATGCTGGCTACACACCCATGTCCCATAGAAGGCAGCCACCCTCCCTACGCACTACGGGTTACTGTCCCATAGAAGGCAGCCACCCTCCCTACGCA
>JAABNX020000023.1:90529-101835 GCA_015163995.2 Mormyrus lacerda | reverse complement strand
AAATCAGAGCTAGATAAGATTTTAACAACTCTGAGCTATTAATTAAGTTCTCCCCAAACGAGCTTGATGGGCCGAATGGCCTCCTCTCATTTGTAAATTTCTTATGTTCTTATATGAATATGATCGAACATTAAAGTCAAAATAACTACTAACGTACTTTGTTACACCAACTTGTCATGAAAAACCGAGTGATGTTTGTGGACTAGTGACATACCTCTAACTGCACGAAACAGCCACTGTAGAGGACCCTGAAGACATAGTTTCTGTCTGAGTCTCTGTGCAGCGAGAATCCACAGGCAGATAACTTGAAGTTCAAATGTTCCAGGGACGCAAGGCTGACTGGATGAAATAGAAACAATGCTAGTAATTTGAGAAAATAGGAAATTGCCATTTTTTAATTATTCAAATATATTTCATTATTAAATTCTATGAACGATTTCCTCTGCATATATAAAGGTAACAGGAAGGCTAGCTTGCAGTTTTAAAAAAGTTTAAATTAACCTGTAATCTTAATTTAAAATCTATGATTGTAGGAGGAAAAGTTGCAGAAAAAAGGTGATCGTCCCTCGATCTCATGATGTGAAGGTGATGTAACCCTCACCCGGAATCCTCAGCGCTCCAGAGAGCCAGAGCCGCAGCCCTTCGATCTTCATCCTGTGGACCCACAATTCCATGTACTCCGAGAAGCACTCCACATCTCCCTCTGGGGCAAAAAAACACCTGTGTCCATCCCGTGAACCTCACAGCCAAGGCTGGATTAGGCTTTAAAACCGGCCTTGAACGTTTTTATAACCCGGCCCCCGCGAAAAATCCAGTCCAGGTCTGCTCCCAGCCAGCATCTATCAGCATTCTACACACATAATTCGGCGCTCTGTTATAAGTCATAATGCTGTACAGTTAGGGAATCCTACCTGCAGCAGTACGCGATTTGAGATATGCCAGGTTCCAAATTCAAATACCGCAATACAATCTTAATGGTTAGTGTTACAGTGCTTAACATAACACATGATTGAAGAACATATAGAATATATCACGAATTTTATGACACGGAAACTTTGCTTAAAATGACATAACTGGAAGACTGAGGAATTCTGTACCGGTAATGCTTGGTGAAGGATCTCGTATCCATTCTCTTTCCTGAACCCTCACTGAACGTCCTCTAGCGGCAAGCACAAATACCCTGCAGGAATAAGGCAGACTGTACAATTTGTATGACAACATTATATATACGAAAAACTTTGAGGACAAGAGTGTACCATCAATTAAAATTAAGTTAGTATTGAATATAACGATAGCCAAGAGAAATAAATATCTCGGCAGAAAATTTAAATATGGAAAAAAATATTTAAATACTTACACGAATGCAATGATAAGGCCTATTATTTTTAAACCCATGACGCTGACTTCTGAGAGCAGGTTAATTTTTCAGGATACAGTGAGGCAGGTGGGTATACCCTATTTATAGGAGACGCGTGCCAGCCAGCTGTGTTTGCCTGCGAATATCTCGACCAAGTGTAAAGGAAGTGAGCGTACAATATGACAGTGCATGAGAGAGTTTCCATAAATCTGAGAAGCACTAGGTAAGGATTTCATTGTTTTACGACGATCTGGGATTGTGGTGTCAGAAAGGAAGACGGGCTACGGATCGTCAGTACACCCACTTGTGGTTCAAGTTTTATTTGTACCGACATGCACTCTGCGTCTATGTAGTAAAATATATAGTTGCCTTAAAATGACCATTATAGGGTAACATAAACTTCATTCACATACTTAATACATGACTGTAATGTACACCACAATATTGGTAAATACAGAACGAGGCTTGTAGTGTTACGTAAGCCCACCTCCTTGTTTTGCACTGTTCTGTGTTTCGCACCTTTTTTTATAATTAAAGTAAATCTCCTTCTTCCTCGATTGCTGTCCATAAGTAACACTGTGGTCCTGGGGAACGTTATATCGGGGCACAGTATATTTGTATATTGATGGTTTGACAGGAAATGCGGCTTGCCTGATGAGTCACACTATCACAGCACATTAAGTACCGAAGAGGTGTTCCCCTGTCTGTGCTCCTATGCTCTCCGCGACCCTGTACTGAACAAATTGCTGGATGGAAGTATGGACAACAGCCTGATTTAAGCCTGCAAACCTCACCCCCTGCTGATAATTCAGATATATTACAGAACAATAATTCTTCGTGTCACTATGTCAGATGCAAGTTAGCAACCATTTGCGTCGTTAGGTTCGATCACTAAGGGTTATAAACCCGAGCATTTTCGAACTATAAAGGGAGGAGGGCCTGTCTGCGGATGAAAAAGGGAGGTGTTATGGCAAATCAACACCACAGACTGAGTAACGGTGCGGAACTTAAAAGAAACTGCAGTGCGAAAGAAATGTTCCGGTTTTAAAAACCTGTCTAGCCTTCTTGACTCTTTGAAGAAGAAAACTCAAGGTAAATATATAGGCTTGCTGTGTTGACAGGAGCATAAGAAACAGTACTGCCTAAGCACACCAGAGACCAACAGCGCAGCCAGCGCAGTGATAGTTCTGATGAGCTGCTGCAGTCGGCTGAAGCAAGATCCACTGGAGAAAATGGTATATGTGTGATATATAACTTTCTATACCCGCTTGTCGCGGGGGTCTGAAGCCTGTTCAGGAAGCTACGGGCGCAAGACAGGGAATAACCCAGGATGGGTTAATCATATATATTCTTGAGAAATAGGATATCATCTGGGATTTTGGATGTTTTATTATGATAATGTACCGTACAATTGGTGTATTCGTAGTCCTAAAGGTGAGATGTGAGAAATTATTTTTGATTAAATGATAATCTGATGATAAAGTGTACTAGTGATACTTAATAGTCAATGGCCTAGTACCTCAGTTTCCTTGGACATTATATGGGTGTTCATAATTACTTCTGTGTCTGAAAAAAGAAAAGCCCAGGCAAAATTGACTTTTCATTGGCCAAAAACTCCCTTGGTGTTCTTTTTGAACAGTCAAATAAGTTGCCTTGTCTCATATTGTGATACTTTAACAGTATTTGATCAAATATTATGATCAAAATAACATAACTGATAATTAATAATTAACGTTCTTCTCTCGTTTTATGCACCGGGTAGCAATAATATTCACGTCCTCGCGCTCTTGTATTCTATTGATCGGGAAAAATCACGTGACTCACGTGTCGCATGTGCTATGTAGGCAAAACCATCGGATATTTTCTAAATACACCGGACAGCAACGCAGATATTTTAGTTTTCACCGAAGATTGTTAAAAATTTAACATTATAAATTAGTTAATACTTAAAAATCCGTCGCAAGGCACCAGCGAATTCAATTTCTTCACAGTTTTACTTTCCATGTTGCCCTTCTTGTCCTTATGTAATGAGACAACCCGACTTGATGATGTAATTCCCCTCAGTGACGCGAAGGAAGCCATTTTGTTTGGGAGCTTTGCACGGGAAAGCTAGGATATTGTGTTTGTTTTTCTCCCCGTTTTGCAGTTACACGTTATAAGTTTCAGTTAACACTGAAAAAAATAATCAAGGTCGTTTCTCCGGCTACATACGTGGTTTGTTTAATAGTAACTACGTAAAACACGAAACTTAGAGCATAAAATAACCATTCATTCCCCGTGTTCGGTTTGACGGCCTTTGATGGCCGACCGCTCTAGCTGCGTTTTTATAAACAGTGTCGTCCGGGGCGCCATCGCTGTATGAGTGTTTTATCGAACTGTCGTCAGCACTGATCACTGCCCGACGCACTTTAGGCAAAGATCGCTAGATTGTTTAGTAGTGTTTCGCCGACCGCGATTGCCTGCTAGCTGGTTAGTATCTTCTGCCGCGCTAGCCAGCCAGTCGCCAGCCGCTTAGTGCGAAGCAGCGCGAGTAAAATGTCCGAGATGTACATCCGCGTGGCCGAGGACGAGAATGAGGAGCCCATGGAGATCCCCTCGGAGGACGACGGCACTGTGCTGCTGTCCACCGTGGCCGCCCAGTTTCCCGGAGCGTGCGGCCTCCGGTATCGCAGCCCCGTTTCTCAGTGTATGAGAGGTGTCCGTCTGGTCGAAGGCATTTTGCACGCCCCTGAGAACGACTGGGGCAACTTGGTGTATGTCGTCAACTACCCGAAAGGTACAGTGCAGTAGAGTTTGTCCGCCTGGTTGAAAATCCTCGGTCGTTGTTCGGCGATCGCCGGCACCGATGGCATCTTTCCGTTGAACAGATCGTTGTTTTGCGTCAGAGAAGGAGGTGTTAATGAATTCCTATAAAAATTCTTAGTCGGGCTGTTTGGTATGAGCATTGTCCGTTGCCAAGTGCACTCAATGTTTGAGAGCCATGGTCGTACCTTGTCTTGGAATAGAAGTCTGTGCCAACGGGCAAGGGCCTATAAAATGTATTTAAAGAAGGGAGAGCAAAGTGAGACAGCTCGGCAGCAATGTGCACATTTCTAGCTCAGGAAGCCTCTGCTTCTGAAATGCATTTCATCCTGTGCAGCGTTCTTATACACCACCAATATTACTGGCCCACGCTGACGTCACCTCCGAGTAAAATGCTTCCCATGCTTTCTGTTTTAAAGCGAGTTTGTTACCGTATATTAGAGACTAAGAGCGTTAAATTAATGTTAATAGGCAAAAAATTGTGTTCATCATAGCAGTGATGGGGCATTGCAAAAAAGCAGATTTCCAGGGCGATTATCTCCCTGTGCCCCTAAAGCACCGCATTGATACGTTCATTAGGAAGGTTACTGCTTGCGTGTCGACGGAATTAAATTATTCTAGCAAGTTATCTCACCTCTACTATTATTCACAAACTAATTTGCTCATGCCCTGCGATGGGCTGCCCCCCTGTCCAGGGTTGTTCCCTGCCTCGTGCCCATTGCTTCCTGGATAGGCTCCAGACCCCCTGCGACCCAATAGGATGAAGTGGGTTGGAAAATGAATGAATGAATGAATAATGTGCTCATCTCATATACATTTTATTTCATTTTAAATGCATGTAACCTTACAAAGCAGCTGTTAGGTTAAAGCACAGAAGACCAGAGCTCCTGGGTCTCCTTGTAGTACAGTCTCAGCATATTTTCATGTTGTAGAAGCAGAGCATTTTCTCAAACCTGCCATTGGTAGGAATAAAAATTGAGTAGAGTATTTCTTCAAACCACAGACAACAAAAGGAAAATGGAAGAGATAGACGCCGCCTCAGCAGTGAAGATAAAGCGTGGTGTGCAGAAGACGTCAGATCTGATCGTGTTGGGTCTGCCATGGAAAACGTCTGAGCAGGACCTTAAGGACTACTTCAGCACCTTTGGAGAAGTTATCATGGTGCAGGTGGGTGAAGCCATTAGAGGTTTGGTGAGGGAGCCACACATCAAAGGGACTAGAGTCTACGACTGCAGCAAGTGACGATAGGGAATTCTGTGACATTAAGTCCCATTTTGTCCAAGGTCGGGGAGTGGAAACGCCTAAGAATATCCCTGCTTATTGGTTTAGCACACCCTCTTGGCCTGGCAAAAAGCTGTGGGTCACTGGCCACCCAGAATGAGTCTCTGTTCTGGTTTGTGCTTTGACCTGCTAGGTCACAGTCCTTGTATCTTGATGGCAGATTGAGTATGTCTCCGTCGTGCTTCCTGGTATGACGTGGTTAGGAGGAAGGGAAAAGGGCAGGAGCAAAGCTGCCTCAAGCCTCAAATTCTGCACGTTCGGTTCACGGAGAAGCCGAGACATTAATCCCTTATTGTTGCAGGTGAAGAGAGACGCAAAGACCGGAAACTCCAAAGGCTTCGGCTTTGTGCGCTTCACAGATTACGAGACTCAGGTCAAAGTCATGTCCCAGCGGCACATGATCGATGGAAGATGGTGTGACTGTAAGCTGCCCAACTCCAAGGTATTCAGACCCTATGGAATATTTCCATGCTCTTATCATACTTGTATTTAGCACGTTTTCAAGGAACCAGCTTTGCCCACACTATGGATTGCTTAAATTTGGCGCATGCCCCCTCTTCAACCTTATACAGTCATTTCAACTGAGACACATTGAATTTTCCTGCTCTCCGGTCTTCGTTGCCTTTATCGTGAACTGCAAAGGCTTTTAGGCAAACTCCGTTTGGCTCTTTAAACTATTAACTGAGTGCTTCATTTTTACGGGCTCAAAAGTTACACTGACTAAACATGCAAAGTCCTCTTTTCATTACTTGGTGTTTTTGTTACTTGGCCCTTTCTCACTGATTACCTGTCTGATTTAAATAAAACAAATAACACGGCTTTGTTGTACCTGGACTACTTGTCCTAAACTTTGAAAACAGCCTCCAAATTTTCTGTGGCACATAAGCATATTAGGCGAATGAATATATCAGTACGTTTGGGTACACAGCCTCAGGTAATCTATGGAGCGTTTACGCCGTGCTGCGTTCCTCAGTCGTTCATCCCCAATTGCAGTGTCTTCCCCTGAAAGCCGATGCCGGTACGTGGTCTGACCGTCGCACGTGGCCACGTTCCCCCCTGTAATCCGCCGCCTTTCCTGAGCAGGGCGCCTAACGTCTGTGTTTGTTTCTCCGCGTGACAGCAAGGCCCCGACGAGCCGATGAGGAGCAGGAAGGTGTTCGTCGGCCGCTGCACCGAGGACATGACCGCCGACGATCTCCGGCAGTTCTTCATGCAGTACGGGGAGGTCACCGACGTCTTCATTCCGAAGCCCTTCCGGGCTTTCGCCTTTGTCACGTTCGCTGATGACCAAGTAAGTGTGCGGCTCTCACGTGCGTAGCATTGTAAAGCTGACGGTTCTCTAGGGAAGACTGGGCTGTCAGATATTAGCTGCCATGCAGAGTTCTATTTAATAGTTTCTCTTTTAGGCTGTTGGTAGATGTGTAAAAATACAGAATTGAGTGCAATGACAACTGTAGTCATTCCAAAATGGCGCACGCTCACTTAAACCCCTGGATTAACCCCCCCCCCCCCGAATCTCCTAGGTGGCCCAGTCCCTGTGTGGGGAGGACCTGATCATCAAAGGGGTCAGCGTGCACATCTCCAATGCCGAGCCTAAGCACAACAATAGGAGGCAAATGATGGATCGGGGGGGGCGCTTTGGGGCTGGGGGGTTCGGGGGGCAGGGTTTCGGTGGCCGCGGGGGCCTGGGCAATAGCGGCGGTATGGGGAGCGGCAGCGGCGGCGGCGTGAACTTCGGGGCTCTGAGCCTGAACCCAGCCATGATGGCGGCGGCGCAGGCAGCTCTGCAGAGCAGCTGGGGGGTGATGGGGATGCTGGCCAGCCAGCAGGGGCAGTCTGCCGCCTCGGGGGGCGCCGCCCCCACCAGCCAGGGCTCCGGCGCCGCACGCGAGCAGAGCCAGGCCTTCGGGGGCGGGGCTAGCTACGGCGCCGGCTCAGCCGGGCTGTCCTGGGGGGCGGCGTCCAATTCGGGCTCCGCCGGCAGCGGGGGCTTCAACTCCAGCTTTGGCTCCAGCCTGGAGTCCAAGTCGTCTGGGTGGGCACTGTAGGCGGGTCAGACAGCAGGCGTGGTGCGTCTCGATACTTCGGTAAGTATTTCAGAAGAATTCTGTTCCTTGCAGTCATGCCTAATTTGTATCTAATCTGTATTTAAAGTATATTTTTCTTCATTTTTGGAAAAGACACGAATATGTGAACACACAAGTTAATCTACACAAGGTTTCTGTATAGAGTGGTTGAAATGTCTTTTTTTTTGTGTGTGTGCGGGGGTGTAGATCCCTGTCGCTTGTTTTTGTTTATAATCAGACTCTGTACGCATGCACCTCAAAAGTTGATTGAGAAATGTGTGTGATCGGCGGTCATGGCCGACCTGCCCCGCAAAGCCGCTCTCGCTGCTGGTTTAACTGGGAATGGGAGACAAGCCTGGGTTGGATTTTTTTTTGTGTGGCATTTGTTTGCAGTTTTTCTACTTTTTTTTTTTTTTTTCCTTTTTACGGAAAAGCCTTCATTAAAATCTCTTCTGCAGTTCACCACCTCTTTTCCAATTTCCCGGGAAGAAGCCCTGCGTTGGCAGCCTTGTTCCAGCGGTCTCAGTATCAGTGCCCCTCATCTCATGTCTAAATGCTTTGCCATCAAAGAACACAGCTTCACTCCGCATTCTCTGTGCTGGACGGTGGGTGTTGCCTTTTTTTATCCACTTTTTTTTTCATGGGGGGAGAGAGGAAAAAAGTCTGCACTGTATCGCAAAGTTGCGCTTTTGAAGAGAGTGGAGATTGAGGATGGATTGTTGGTGTCCCGGAGTGAGAGACTTGAGTTTGAGCGAACGGAGAGAGGAAGAAATGAAAGCTCGTGTGGAAAGGACTGCTTGTGCGTTCGGAAAGCGGCGTGACATGCGAGAGGTGGGACGAACCTGTGCCTTTGGTGAGCGAGTGTGAACGCAAGCGGCATTTGCCAGTACGAGTGTCTTTTTCAGTTGCTTTTTTGTTTTTTCCTTCTTCCCTGTAAGACTATGATAAAGGACATTTTTTCCTCTTCCTAATACTATACCATCATTAAAATAGCAAGAAAAGTAGTGGAATGTTTAGTGTTATGAATTTGTACCATTACTCTCTATATGACCTGATTGTGTGTGCTTTGTTCTCCCTGTTCATTGACCCTGTTGGTGTGCAAATGTGCTTTGATGCTGGTGGTGTCTGTGTTGAGGACACTAGAGGGCGCTAGTGCGGTGTGTGCGCGCCGGTGCAAGTGAACTCTGTGTGGCTTGGTGTGTGGGGGGGGGGGCAGGGTGGGTGTTGGTGGGCTGGTAATGAAAGTTGAAGGATTCCTAAGAAAGATTGCTTTTGTTTAGTGTTGTGTTTTGCTTTTCTTTGAATGCATTGTACATTTTGCTAAAAGGGAATTCTCAAATAAAGCTAATTTGAATAGGTATTTGTCTATTTAATACTGACCTTTCAATTTTATCATTTTGATTTTGTTAGTGTGTTAATTAATTGAAATGCACAAATGCTTATTTAATCCGCATATATAGGGACCTCGGACTCCAGCCCAGGTTCACGTCTGAACGAAGTCAATTTTCCGGAGGCTGAAGATCGGAGGAGGTTCAGAGTTGGGGGGTCGCCGTCGCTAGCTAATAGTGGGAGGGAGGCACAGCAGAAGGCCTTAAATGTGAAAAGAGACTTCTTCACCTCATTCTAACAAGATTCCCAAGAAATTTGGCCAGAGGTTTTAAATGGACTATTCTAAATTTGGCAGAGAGCTGCTCATCTGTCTAAAACCGGATTTATTTTTATTTTTGGATGGAAAAAAACTCCATAAGCATCAGTGTTTCATAGACATGAGCTTGTTTGATGAAAGTACTTTGTAGCACTGAATCACCCTCTCGCTACTTTGCAGGTTACATCTGAAAGGTTTCTCTGGTTTTTTTTGTCCTTGTTTTCTGGGTTACTTAGACGCAGTTTCATTGATACACAATGGCTTTTCATGTAAATGTACTTGCTAAGGTTTCCCCCCCCATTCAAGGCTTCCGGATGGATCCAGCTGTTTGAATATATTGTTTAGACTGGAAAAATTTAAACTTGCCACCAGAAATTACAGTCATGTATCAAATATAATTTTCAGTTAAATGTAAAATAAACTGTTAAACTTTTCAATTGCTTATTTTATTTTAATCCCCTGTAATTTATCCAATAGTACAGAATGCATGCCTCTTGTTTATTTCATTAATCATGTCACCACTTGACTGGTTAAGACGCTTAAACCAAATCATGAAATTAAGTGGAAATACCATTTGTTCCCCAGACCATCTGTAGTTTTGTCTCAAAGGGATATGATGGCCTTGGTCTCTGGATCCTTTCAGTTTAAGGTACAGAGGAGACATCTCATGTAGGTATTCATTATTGTATGTTTCTGCTTGTATGTTGGGCAAACATACACCAGAACTTAACAGCCGTCGCTGATTCTCTGAATGTGCGACAGGCTGTGAAAATTTTGACGTAGATTTGTGCTAAGATTTCAGCAGCTGAGGGAAATACAGGTAACTAACTTTGTTCACCTGCAGCTTAGTCCAGATTTGCCAAGTTTTATTCCTGTTCATATTTTCTATATTTGGAAAATATAGAAAATGGAAGCAAGCCAAATTTTAACTAGCTGGCCAGCTGGACTAATGAATGGTCTGTCGCCATGTTTAAATTGTGAAAGTGATGACGTGAATTTGTGTGGTTTTTCATTCACATGGGTTGCGGTTGGATGTTATCGCTAAATTGTCTGGTTGGGACCAGCCAACAAACTATGCGAGACATTGTAATAAGAGATGTGCAGTGTCGCTTTACATTAGTCTGCGCATGTCAGGTAAATGGGCATGAAGGCATGTTCTCAATGCCGAATTCAATAGCAAATTCTTGCCGTCTCCCAGCATCCTGCACAAGCAGAGGATACTTAGCATTTATTTACTGTAACCAAGGTAGTTATGCCCAGTTTAGCCAATGCTCCTGGGATGACGTCATGTGCTTTTTGTTGTAGCCTTTCAAAGGAACAGCTGAAGGAATTTAACATCCTATGTAGGAAGTGACTGTCTGTGTGTGTTAACCAGGTTGCTGATAAATCATCTATCAGCATAGCAAGCTGAAGTAAGTCATACAAGGATCTAAATTCTTATTTAGAAAGTAGGTCAAGTTAGGAGTGAAGATAGCTTGTTAGTGTCCTGCTTGCAACAGAGCCACTATAACTAACCCTGACACCTATGACAATGTGAGTGATGAACCTGCAGGCTAAGCCTCTGTGCCTGTGATTGGAAGGTCACCAGTTCAAGTCCTGGTTCAGCATAAGGGCCCACAGACATGTGATTAACCCCCAGCCCCATGGGCACTGCTGTGGGTGTGGGGGCACCCTTCACTGCCAGGCTTATTCTCTACACCCGGAGAGCAAGCTGAGGTAGGCAGAAAGGGAATTTCAATAAGGTATCTTCACTTTGCGAAATGATACAAGAACAGACATTTAAGGTACCGTGCTGGTTCTGGGGGGGGGGGGGGGAACTGCTGAATGAAAGCTAAACGATCGAGTGACTATGCCTCCTAGCACATCTCCTGCAGGAACGTGGTTCATCCTTGCGCATTAATCCTGCTCCCATCGCCGGTAATGGTGAAAACTCCACCAACACCACCCTTCTGTCTAATGTAACACAGGGAATTCATTCATTAGATTAATCCTTTATTCACTGCTAGTTCACATTGGCATAAATAGATAACACTTGAGAGAGCTGAATGACTGACACTTCTCTAGCACTTTCTACCCAGAAAAGGCTTCTTTCCCGACTTCTGCTTCTTGAATGTGAGGTGAGGTGAGGTGAGATGGGGGGGGGGGGGGGGGGGTA
>JAABNX020000023.1:68845-85431 GCA_015163995.2 Mormyrus lacerda | reverse complement strand
CTGTACAGTGTCAAAAATGACCACTGATAACTAAATTCTAATACTGCAAACAATCGGCAAAGCCCTGATTTCAGGAGGAGAATTTCTGACTGATGGGCACTTTGGCAAAATGTGTCTTATCAGTCAGGAGGTCACAGCTGCTCACTGTCCTATCCTGGGATGACCTAGGTGTCCGCCTCAGATGGGCCATTTACACACCCCCCCCCCATGTCACCTCCGGTCAAACATGCATTTTCAGGAAAAACACACATTCTATCACCTTGCTGTGGTCTAACGAGACTGATGCAAACTCAGACCAATGTGTAAAAACAGAAGCATAAAATGTTACCAAATTTCCACAAGAAAGATTGCAAAAGAGAACAGAACTTGCTAAATATGCTTAAAATTTTAACAACGTGAAATGCATATACAACGGGAGTAATACACTTCTGAGAAAAATGTCTGTGCAACTCATTTAAAAATATTTACAGACCAATATTTGACTGAAATGATTTTAAGGGTAGATTTAAACTAGGAGACATTTCTCCTCACTAATTTAACAATGAGATCACCAGCTAGCAAATGGGGACATCCACAGAATTCAGAATAAGAGGTTAGATCTGTCTCGGGTTGTTTCCAGCAATTTCGTAACTAACTTTCCACCAGCACTCAGTCTGGGTGATTCCTCATGCACACGAATTGGCAGGTTCTGAATGCGGAAGGTTCGGTTAAATGTGTGCTACAGAAAGTTACCTATCAGGGTGACCGGCGTTCCGTATTCCAGAGCGGCAATGGCCGTCCACTTTCCTGTGCCCTTCTGCCCAGCGCTGTCTCTGATCTTGGGGAGCAGGTGAGCCCCATCAGAGTCCCGGTACTTCAGGATGTTGGCCGTAATTTCAATCAGGAAGGAGTCCAGCTCTGTCTTGTTCCAATCGCTGAAGACCTGCGGCAACGGGAAGCAGAGAAGCACCTCAGCCCTAAGACGCTTTAACCCCGAAATCTGAGGAATACGAGCTGAAATGTATGAAAGTATGCTGAAAGTATGCTGCTGTGAAAAAGTAAGTACAAAAGCAGAAAAACAGAGCACCTTTCGAACATATTTGGACAAATATTTCGTCTTCATTAAAGCACCTTTGATTCACTGCAATTTTAACTTCAAAATCATTTATTCAACAAAATTTCACACCCCTGACAGACTGAACTATTGGCAAGTAGAAAAAAACGTTTCAGCTTTTGAACTTTTCCTACTTTGAATAAGACCCAGGTCCTACTGAGAAGCTACTGGGAAAGGTTCACCTGGGCCATCTCATCGTGATCCATGCTCAGCACGTCCTTCATCAGGTGGTACGCCTCGCAGATAAGCTGCATGTCGCCATACTCGATCCCGTTGTGGACCATCTTCACGAAGTGGCCTGCACCCTCGTCCCCCACCTGTCCGGCAGTGGTGAGGAGTGAGGGGTGGAGATTCTACCTCAGGGTTAAGTCCAGCAGGACGGATCAGCCTCAGTGAGAAACTCACCCAGTCACAACAAGGTTCTCCGGATCCAACCTTCGCAGCGATGCTCTGGAAGATGTCTTTAATGTGAGGCCTGGGGATTAGAGACGGCGAAAGCTTAAGAAAATAAAAATAATCAAGAGAATTAAACCAATTTTAACTCATTCTGACTGGTCCAAGGGTTTTGACTTCGCCAAAAATTAAGACTTGAGCGACTAACCAGGCCTCCTTGTGCCCCCCTGGCATGAGGGAGGGGCCGTAGCGGGCCCCGTCTTCGCCCCCGCTCACCCCACTTCCCACAAACAGCAGCTTCTTTTCCTTCAGGCTCTTACAGCGCCTCTGCGTGGACAAACCATTTCATCGCCATTAGCCACTTGTGTTACATACAGCGTTACACCTAAACAAAAGCTACTAAATGTCAGGGTCTCGGCTGAGAAGGACACAGACACTTAAACTGAATACACTCACAAACTGCCAGGTTTCTACACAAAGCAACACCAAATCTAACCGCAGGTACCTCTACCCATTCTATAGAAACGCACGTTTTATCACAGAAATTCAAGTTTGGTAGTTTCTGCAGGGTAACAGAAGCAAAGCCCGCAGAGACCCCTAACGACCAACATGTTGCCGCATGCGGCGAGATGAGCATAACTCCAAATCACTCCCCCAAAGGC
Source organism: Mormyrus lacerda (assembly GCA_015163995.2). Lineage (NCBI taxonomy): Eukaryota > Metazoa > Chordata > Actinopteri > Osteoglossiformes > Mormyridae > Mormyrus > Mormyrus lacerda. The sequence goes on along the minus strand of JAABNX020000023.1, from coordinate 83,283 downwards.
TTCATCCCCGCAGCCCTGCTGACTCGTGTACGACCCAGAACTCACAGTTGTGTCTCTGTACTCAGAGTTGCCCCCATCGATGATGATGTCCCCAGGGGAAAGCAGAGGAACCTGAAACAAGAATACAGAGTGATGAGCACAGAGGCAATCATTCGTAACACACCGAAAGAGAGACGCCGAACTGCTTGCTTTTCTACTGCTGAGCTCCACTGCAGGCGATATAAACTGCGACCCGCCGTCGGACTCCTCCTGGCCTCCCCTCTCCCCTCTTCCTCACCAGCTTGTCGATGAAGTCATCCACGGCCTGGCCAGCCTTCACCAGGAGCACAATCCTCCGTGGCTTCTTCAGCTTCGACACCATGTCCTCCAGGGACTCCGCGCCCACCACCTTGGTGCCTTTGGCCTCATTCTGCAGGAAGTCGTGAACCTTGGACACCGTCCTGTTGTAGGCACAGACCTGAAAAGAGGGGGGGGGAGGGGGAGAACACCAGATTGTGAGATGACAGAGGACAGAAAAAAAAAAAAAATAATAATCCACTGTATCCAGGCTGCGCTAACAGACAGGCTGAGAAGGACATCCATGCCTTTTTTGGTTCCATCCTTCCATCTACCCATCCAAAGGTCCTTAAAATTCTCCAGTTCTTTAAAATAAACTGGGCAGATTACTTCACCCCAGAGCTCATTGAGTTTAGAGGCTCAGCTCCAGCCACGGAATTCTCTGAGGGGGCGTGTGGCTATAAGAGTTAAAAAAACGTTTATCCTAAAAACAATCTGATAAACTGTCATTCAACCAGCATTGAGGCAGAGCAAGTTCATGACCGGACTGCCAGCCCCATCCGAGCCCCTCTGCGGACCCGGGCCACATATTTAAGGCACTAAGATATAAAAAAGAAAATGTGAGGAATAAATTAGTGTTCTGCCTTCTTTTTCTTGGTCTGAAGGCAGGTTGTGTCACCGTAAGACAGATGATTTTATCCAAAGCAACTTCTGAAAGTTTAACTTTCCTTCCAGGGCTATTGTGACTGAATCAATGAGCAGCAATAAGCACCACGCCTAAAAAAAAAAAGCACCTTGCTGAAGGACCCAGCAGCGGAGCTCCTTATAGGGCATCAATCAGCAGCCTTCTGGTTACAAAGCAACATATCTAACCACTCAGCTCCCTGCATCCACGTCCAGGCGACCAGTACTTACCACAAAGCCATGGTCATTCATGTTTAAGATCAGATTCTGCCCCATCACTGCCAAGCCAATAAGAGCGATGTCTGCCCTGCAAGAACACAAAGTCACTGGCCATCAACTTGGCTTAATGCAAATGCTTAACGACGAAGAAAATCTGAAAACATCCTTATTGGTGTTTGTGTGGTATTAAAAGGTGTTGAGGGTAAATGAGTAACTGATTAAAAACAACGTCATTCCTCAGGAGCAAATACGAGGGACGCCCAGGGAGCTGGGGGTTAAGGGCCTTGCTCAAGGACCTGCAGACATGCTGAGGCTGGGTTTGAACCTGCACACAGGATTAGCCCACTGAGCCACATGCTGCCCCCTAACTTAGTTATCCCAATCATTCATTAGGTGTAAACAAATATAGTAATACACACAATCACATTTCTACAGATTCACACGTGTTTTGCCATTCTTTAACAACTATACGATTAACAGAACTGAACTGACATTCATAGCAATTTCCTTGTATGGATATTATGTTTTATATGCTGCCAGACAGACGGTGAAAGACCGTGATTATATGCAGCCAATTTCCCCATTGTGAACATGCTGAGCAAACCAACGAGAAGGAGTCAACTAGTGCGACCAATTTCATTATAAGCCAAGATCCCTAAAAAACTGCACTGCTCTGCCATCAAAAAAGTCATAGTTTTAACACAGGAATGAGGATATTTTACACGTGTACAAGTGACTTATATGGCTATAAATTGAAAGGAGACATACATAGGACTATAAACATCATTTGACCGATCAGACTTATCGTGAAACTTAGTTTCGCTCTTCACATATGCGATCTCATAAGAACTTTAACTCTTCTTCTCTACGAATACTTAATAATGCAAACTGAACAATACTAGGGGAGGGAACAAATACTCACTCTGCCATGATTAGAAGTGTGTAAGATAACCGTGTCCGAAGCCAAGTTTCCCCCGAGCAGCCGTGATTATGTGAACGCACTTCCGGATTGCCTACGCACCGTAAAACAACCAACCCCAGCCGCTAAGGTTATGTTCTTTGGTCACCTGACGTAAAAAACAAAAATCCCGTCCCCCGATATGTGATTGGTCACACACTCTGAGCCGAGAAATCGTCGAATGTTATTGGTGCAACTGAGCTGTCATTCTTAAATCTGGCGGTTTCCGCCCACAAAATCAGGAAGACAGAACAAATCGAACTATTGACACTTTACCTGTCTGTATTTTTACTTTAAAATAAATGTAGCGAATTTATAGCAACATTTTCTCCAAAAAATGTATTTTTGATCATTAAATATACCATCACAGTTATAGGGACTCAAATTGATGTTGCGAAGTAATGAAAACTTGTATGTTGCAGGTAATTTGGCACGACTGGTGTGTAATGAATGGGTATCTATCTATTTATTACTGTGGACCCTTAATTTACAAACTCAATTCGTTCGCGAGGGCTAATCGTAATTGAAGACTATTTTTCCCATAAGAAGTAATGGAAATACCCATTCCGTTCCGAGATGGTGGATTTCGACATGCTGTATACATTATATATTAGCGAGATCAGTCACACGAACGTCTCATATTCCTGCACAATTTCCTTTTTCGTTTCGATGGTGATTGCTTTCTTTATCTTCTCTTCCTTTTCTAGCTAGCTTTTTTTTTTGGTGCCATTTTGATGTATAATTAATTTCGTTAATTGCTAAGACACGTACTGCACTGATCGAACTGACGCCCACAAACAGACGTATCTGGGCTCAGACTGATGCTTTCGGGTGCTTCTCTGCCATCTCGGCTCTTTGTTCACAACCGCACAAGCGGATACACGTTTTGGCCTTGACCGGTGTTCGACGACTTGAGCTACCTATCTATCGAGACGTGCTATCGAGCCTTTCTGCGCATGTGCAGTTCCACCGTTTTGAGATTAGGGATAGGTTTTAGGGGTTAGGGCAGGAGTGGCAAATCATATCCGCAAAGGGCCGGTGTGTATGCAGGTTTTTGGGATAACCCGTAGATCAGCTGTTCAAACCCAGGTGTGAGGACTCGTCAGCCAATCAGTCCTATAATTAGCAATCTAATTAGGGAGTTGCAGCGAAAACCCACATACACACTGGCCCTTTGCGGATAAGATTGGCCACCGCTGGGTTAGGGTTAGGGTAAGGGTTGGGGGTGGTCGGGCTATCGATTAGTAATATGGTTGCTCGACAAAGTAGCTCAACTGGTCAGAACACCGGCATTCGGGCCGTAACTCAAACTAAAATTTTGGTTGTAACCCAAGTTGTTCATATGTCAGACAGTTGTCCTCTGTATAATGAAATTATGCTGTTAAATGAAGGTTAATGATAAAAAGACAAAACCACACATTATTATTCTGCTAATGCACTGCATGTACTTTTATTGTTACCTCATTCACTAAACAGTTCAATGGTGCAAGATTACCATACACAGAATTAAGATATCTGCATTACACGTCTAGGCTATACAGCGAATGGATTATAATTATTACAAATACATGAAACATATTTACATTTTAATTCAAGCTCCATACAACATTTATATTTACAGAAGTATGAAAATGAAGCTGGTCTAACAATATACAGTGTTAACGCCTTTGTTGTCTTGTCTTGAAGCAGAGGGTAATGGTCTTGGTTTTTCCTTTAATTTTAAACTAAACCTTCCCTTAGACCTTAGAGAGGACAGTTCCGAGTTAGTTTGGTTTTCATAAAGCACAGAAAGAAGCCATCAGGATGAGGAACAAGGAGCTGTTTTTTTTTTTTTGTTTTTTTTTTTTGTATGCCTCAGTCATACCTCATCTCATCTTAAAGTTACAGCCTATGCATTAAAAAGAAACAAACCTAACATAGGCCTGCGTCGACAATGTGATGCTATGGCGAGGAGCTAGGCTAACATTTGATGTTCCTGGGTTCTGGTGACAACTGAGCTCTTAAAACATCCTTAAAAACCACCCCCCCCCCCACTTCTGGAAACAGGAAGCACAGAAATGGTCCCAGCTCCCGATTAAATACCCCTGGAGATTATACAGTGTTTTGTCATTGTACTATAGATGTCAAACTATATAAAGAAAAAAAAAGCACACGACACCTTTACAATACATTCAGCATCCTTCAGTTTCCTGCTACGAGCTGCGCGTCTCCCAACTCCCATCTTCAGGTTAGTCACTCCGCTCCTCACCTTATGTGCCTAAGTTACTCAAACCCATTTATTTTGTGCAAAAGGCTGCAAACTAATATATACATAGGAATAAAAATAAACAGTTGTTAAAGCAATTCATAATCCATATCTACCCCTGTAGATTAGTAAACAAATGACTCAAAGAAAAATCTTTGCTCAGACAATTATTAATGCCCTTTTCCTCCAAATCCCATACTCGATTTTCATAAAGACGAGAAACAACCAACAGTTTAACCAGAATAGATAGCCTGTTAAAAAAAAAAAAAAAAAAAGTGCTTTTCTTTGGAGCGATCAGCATTCCTTGTAAGCATTGTTGTAGGTTGCTTAAAATACATGTAAATAAATCATACCCTGTTTAAAACCACCTTCTTTTGTGATCTTGAGGCTGGTTGACCTCAATCATTAACATTTTTGAAAATCTCTCAGAGCTAGACACCTAGGATGATTATAATAAATGATCATTTAATTCAAGGACTGTCATTTTGATTGGTCCTCTGTGATGGAACAAATGGGGTGTAAAGTCAGCTGGGGGTGGGTAAAATTAATTACCCCATCCTGGGTAAAACTGACCAGTTTCACTCTTCCCTGAGACCGTATGCTTTCAGTGCGAGGACACCTGTGGGGGGGCAGGCCGCTGGTTGGTTGGCCAGAGCACTGAACTCCCCTGTCCGTCACGCTGGTTCAGTGCAGTTACAGCAGCCTGACATCCAGGAAGGGAGTTTCTCAATCTCACCCCATACTTCAACCCAAATTTGCAGGCAGCGCCAAAATGAGCAAAGATTTTCAAAAATAAAAATATATCAGAGCAGTTTCATCACATTCTTCCCTGTGTGATTTAGTATATTAAAGTATCAAGACTGTAACATTCCTTCACTAGAGGTCACAAGTGTCTGAAAAATCATTACAGCATTTCAGCAACTCGAACATTAAACTATCATGTCCGCAAATGATCTTACAGGTGAAACAGACACGTGAAGCTTGAGAGAATGGAATGGCTGCTTTTTCCCCATCTGTCCTCCTCCATAGAGATTCTTTTCACATTATTTTCAAATCCCATTAGGGAAGAATACTGCTATACTACTACACCGCATTAAGAAAAAATCACCAACAAAAAGAATTCTCTAGGAATATAGTAGTATAGTACTGGCATGAGTACCATCAGAGAGGACAGGGCTCTGGGTCTTTTCATTAGCCTGAATATTACTGTCGTAGGATATCCCAGAGCTCATGGGTTCATAATGAGCGCCAGTGATGCAGCCACAGACATGAGGGATATCGAATCAGACTTCATTTCCCCAGGTGTCCTTCAGCCATTCTATTTGAAGTGGTTTTTATTTTTTTTGGTTCTGGATTTTAGGGACAAGACGGGGAGGGCCAGCACATCTGTTCTGGAATTTGCAGCATTATTCTGATCCTGCAACTCAATCGTTTGAGCATTACAGAAAAAAATAACTTCAAAAATAAGATTTTGCCCTGCATAATTAAGTAGAGAAGCCTGTTAGGTTTATGTACAAATGACATTCTGTTCATACAGAAGATGCGCTTTCTGACCTGTCAGTTTGCCGCTTGAGCATTTCGTCCAGGATGCAGCAGCTAAAATCACTTCAGGAAATACAATAGCAGCACTAGTTCACTGTGACACTGTCACTCTCTGCCAGGCGTTAAAATCCCCACCTGCACATGCACCTGAGTGATCACACCCGCACGCTTTCCGGTCTTTGGACCAAAGTCCGGCAGGGTGCAGTGCGAGGGGGAGTGCTCTGCAGACTACAGGTACTGTCCCCACACGCCACAGACCCTACGCCTCATAGTAAGGCACCTCCTCACACTGTCCTTTCACACTGTGTTTTAAACTAGTGCTACAACCATATTTCATAAAAAAATATGGAGGAGACCTTGGGCTCATCCTTAGTCACTGGATTATTAGGTTCTGCCGATTAACGAGGGGAGAAGCCAATCAGAACAGGCTCGGTCATTATGCCAATTATAAGCCCAGTGAACTGGCGATAAATATTTCAGCCCAGTCCTCCTATGGAGGGGAAGAAGCCGACACTCTTGTACTTTGTGTTCTTTTTTTTTGTTTTTCCTTCCTCCCAATGTTCGTTTACTTCCAGTGTTGCGATTGGATCGGCCTCGATGGGCTATCCACGGCCTTCACTGCTGCCGTAGCCATGCGGGCTTGGGAAAGGTCCTGACCGACGGATAAACACTAAATAAGGACGATCTTTACAGATGAATAATTAACAGAGGAAAGTGGCGAAAGAGAGAAGTTGTTTCTGAAGAATCGTGCACACACAAATAGACTGTATTACAACATGCCTCTAGCAGAAGGGTTAGGTATGACATAACGAAAAGACGGTACAGATTCAAAGGAAAAAACAGAAAAGGCTGAGAGAGAGATAGAGAGGGGGATTCAAGAACTCAAACGGAAGCTGGACAAGGGATTTAAGCCACAGGTCTACGTACAAGAGAAAACCGCCAAAAAATCACAATAATTAATAAGTGGTAACACTTGGTACGCTGAAAGCTTAGTCAGAGGAACGTCATCTTCCATAGACTGGACAGCGTTCACTTCTTCAGCGGTCCGGAACGTCTTCTTGCCAACTTTGACCTATCAAACAGCAGCAAGACATTTGCATGAGGCAGATTGACACACATCACCCTGTCCCATGCAGCCATTGTCTTACTTTGAAACATCGTTCTGTGTAAGTCAACCAGCTCGGACAATAATCACTCAGATAAGTATCAACCTAACCCAAACTGAATCAACACATATGTAACATTCATTCATGTGCAGTTCAGCAAAATCTATAGAATACAAGTTATAAGAATGCAGTTGAATGAAATTAAACTTTATATTATATATTTGTAAACATTATGTAATTCTGAGCAAACACCCATTAACTGAAGAAACAGGTGGTGTGAAAGTGACATGAAGTAAGCATGAAGTCATCATGACGTCATCATCACTTCACATATATACTAACGGGCTGGCGTAGTTATACACATGCGCTGGCGCAGTCAGTAATACACCGTGACTGTGGATACACAAGTGACTGCCGGCACAGGGCGCTTTCAGGCTCAGGATTGACTGTACCTAATAGTTCCCGCCAGCAGGGGGTTGAAGGCATAGAGCCAGTCATTCATGTCCTTGTCATTATTCGCCTGCAGGAGGATTCCTCTGTGCTTCGTGCACACGGCAAACGTGTTGGGAGTCTGAAAGCCACATGCACACACAGACAGACACACAGACACAAAGGGTGTGTGAGAAACTCAAGAGAAGATTGTTCTGTGTTCTGATTATTATGACACCATGAGTAAGGATTGATTTATATTTAGGTAGTCGTTAGGGGTTCTACTCCTAGAATGGGGCTACTGTTCCTTTAAGTTGTACTGAACCTGTATGTCTACTTGCATGAATAGGTGGTTATAAAACCGCACTCTTAAAAGGAGAAGATGGATAAAAAACCAAAGCTGAACCTAAACTCTCAAAAACTGCAGGCAGAATATGCCAGATGTGAGGCACGCAGAGGGAACGCACCTTTAGCATGGCCTGCTGGTCCTCGCTGTACTCCACCTGGGCGGTGGACAGGTTGAGCACCCCTCTTTCCACGGGGTCCTTGTCGCTGTTGTAGATAAAGACGTACGGCCGGCGCACCGCCACAAAGTGCTTCACCCACGAGTTGGAGCGCGGCTCCATAAAGTTCAGGTAGCCCTTCTTGGAAACCACCGACCTGGACGAGAGGGCAGAAACCACAGCGGTCACAGGGGTCTGGCGGCAAAACGCCCTCTCCTGGTTCACTCCTCGACAAGGCAGCCGGCGCTTATCAGCAGGCAGATCAATGACTGGCCCCAGAGCATGCCTGTGGAGAACTGGGCATCAGCATTTCACAAGAAATAAACTAACAATAGTTATCACTGAGTACTGTAGCCTGCAGATCGATGCGGTTTGCAGTAAAGTTAGCTGACAAACAGACGTAACATTAAATGACCTGAATCAGTGCAAATAGGGGCGGCATGGTGGTGCAGTGATTAGCACTGTTGCTTCACACCTCTGGGACCTGGGTTACTTAGGCTCAGGACCCCCCCGTGACCCTGAATAGGGTAAATTTCCACAACAATAACAGTATGAAAATGATGATGATATGGTTTCCGCTGTAGTGCAGTCCTGCACAGATGTAGCATATCTGCCCTTTTTTTAACAGCACGCGAGGGTGTGTCTGCAGACATGAACATGTGCGGAGTGTGACTGTAGAGTCTAAATTAGACTGCATGACTACGCTGAGACCAGTGACACGCAGCCTTAGATACTACTGAGATGCACTGAGATCAGCGATTCACAGGCATAAATACTGTGACAAACAGACCAGCAACATGCAGTCTTAAATACGGATGCACTGAGGCCAGCAATACACTCCCTTAGAAACTGGGATGCACTGAGACCGGTGACACGCAGCCTTAGTTACTGGGATGGACTGAGACCAGCAATACGCAGCCTTAAATTCTGGGATGCACGGAGAGCTGTGCAGTAGGGCATACATACCCTGGCCTCATTTCCTCTATGTCTGGAACAAGGTTGAGGAACTCGTTCTTGCCAGCACGAGCCAGGAAAGACGTCTCCAGCGTGGGCACCAGGGGGAAGTTCTCGTAATCTGAGCAGGAAGGGCTGGAGGCACGAGAGTTAGCCTCTGGAATTCTACAAGAATTGGGGGACACAAAAAGATGGATTTGCTGTTGTTTAATAGCAGCAAAGACAGTAACTCTCACTCCGACTACCTGCACCACAGATTTACAGGAAAGGTTCGGTTTCCGTGCCACTGCTATTTATAGTGCATGCTATTAAACAGAATGTGTAGCCATAAAACAATGGATGGAGCCTCTATTCGCTGTGTCCACCACAGCAGACTGGGGTCATTCAGAGGACACGGGAAGGTCGCCAGTATCAGACAGACATACTTTTGGTCAACAGAGCTGCAGCGGGAATCGGCCAAGGAGGGGCAGGTGGAGGACGGAGTGAGGGTGGCACTGCTCAGGCTGGTGATGGAGGGGTCACGACCCATGGGGGAAATGTCTGACAGCTGGGGCAACGACGAGAGGCAGAGAAAAGCAGACTATATAAATACACTGTCATTTCACACTTACTACATACCTCATGTTTTAGCTGTGTGTTAAATTATCATAAAAAAAATATATCACAAATATAGCGCAAATCTGTAGTTGTGATATTAAGCCTCTGTTGGCATGGCGATTAGCCTTTACAAGATCAGTGTCCTCTAGGTCATTCCCGATCATTCTGCTGAGTAGAGAACTGAATACCTTAATAAAGACAGCTGCCTACAGAGGAACGCTAAGAGCACGAGTGTGTAAAGCCAGCAGGGTCCCGGCTAGCAGGACACCAAGACGTGTCACGTGACCTGTTCTTTACCTTGCAGTCACTGATACTGCTGCACACCTGACTGTATTCCGTGTTGAAGGTGTGAGTCAGGAGCCGCAGGCACTGCAAGAAAGTGGCATGTGATTAAACCCAGCACAGGAACCTAGAGGGCAACGGTCCTGCAGTACAGTGTTTCCCTTCCCGGGCCTCATGGACCCACAGACAGTTTTTGCTCCCTCCCACTTCCGGGCCAGACAGTTCACGTTTTTGCTCCCTCCCAGGTCCTGACTGTCTGTGGGTCCCCAAGGACTGAATTGGGAAACACTGCTCTAGCATAAAGGGCAAATATATGCAGGGTGTGTTTGCTGGATAGGGAACAATCATTTAGAGGCATATTCTAAAAAAGGGAGTCTCTACTCATGAATATAATGGCAGGTGGACTTGTGGTGTGCAGTTTCCTTCCCAAGTTTTTTTTTTTTTATTTCATTTCGATGAATCATGTGCACTAGTGTAGTGATGAAAACCTTCCGGCATTTAACATGCCGACCATCCCCAAAGTGGGAGAGAATATGGTGGAAATTTATGCATAACTGAAAACCTCATTGAAGGGTTTGGCAATCATGTTAATAAACCCCCCCGAACCCCCAACCTGAAACCCCTACATGAGAAAATCAGCAATATGTGATAATGTTAGCACCCCAATTTTTGGCTGATGTAGTGATTGACAAATCGATCATTTTCTGGGTCCAAGTCTTTAGAGTCCTGGTGCTCCCTGTATTGCTGTATGGCTGTGAGACAAGGATGCTGTCCAGTGACCCGAGACAAAGACTGGACTCCTTTGTGTCTCTTCTGCGGATCCTTGGGTAACACTGTGTTGACTTAAAACAAGCGGTTGCTCAGGGAGTCCTGAATGTGGCATATTGCGCATTGTGGCACTACGGTCATGCGGCGCATTTCTCTGAGAGTGATCCGGCTTACAGAATCCTCACTGCTGAGGATCCGAGCGCCTGGACCAGGCCAAATGGACGCCCACGTAACACCTGGCTGTAGCAGATAGGCGGTCATTTATGGGGTGTGGGATTGGACCGCGTGTTGACCTTGGGGGGGGAGGTCGTTGCCAACTGGGATCCTGAGGTGTTTCACCATGTAGGCAACACTGCAATGTGCTGTCTAGTTCATGCTCCCCAACCAGACCAGACCTGCGCTGAGTAGGGGGCTGTACCTTTGAGGCCAGCTCCTTCTCTCGGTCCACTAGGCTCTGGATGTCGGCTGAGTCATATCCGCTGCTCTCACTAGGCGTGACGGCGCTTTCAATGGTGCCGCTGGACATCTGAGAGGAGATCGATGTGGATGTGCTGAGGGAGTCCGAGCTCAAGCTGGGGGACAGGGACTCGCTCAGGGACTTGGGCGGTGCCTCGCCCAGCTTCTCCCGCAGCAGCAGCAGGTGCCGCGTCTTCTCCACCTGCGGCGGCACAAAGGCCATGAGGGATGGGGCTGGAGAACTCTGGGTGAAGGCTGTCAGCAGATGTTCCAGAAAGCCCACCTCATGCAGCTGCTCCAGCTTCTCCAGCTCCCACTGGTGCTCCAGGATCAGGCTGTCTCCTCTGGGCCTCCAGCCGGCCAGGTTTTCCTCTCCCCGCACGTAGGCTACCGATGTGTCCAAGACCTTCCTCCTCCTCCGCTGCATTCCTGGAATGGACAGTGTGACATACACACTGACACGCCGAAGTCAAAAAACACACACACATGTACGTACGGGTGGTCCCTAATGGGAAATAAAGTAACACAGCAGCATAAATGGAAGGCCAACAAATGTAAGACACACACACACGCACGTTTACATACTACAGGGATCCCCACTAACCTGGACTTCCTGTGTCAGCCATCTTGCACAAGCTCAGCTCATAGATTCCTGTGATTCTATTGCTGTAAGACAGACAGAACAAACCATGGCAAGGCACATCAGTACGTGTGTATGTGAGAGAGAGCCCATGAAGACAGGCTGTGTGCAAGAACGCACCAGTCCGGGGTCTTGGAGTAGCCACTTCCAAAGAGGTTCCTCAGAGAGCGAGGGGGTGAGATCTTGGCATCTCTGGAGTAGAAGACCATGCAGATGTCTTTGGTAATGATGGCTGGCTGGATGCAGTGGTCAAGCTGCGAGGAGAAGGTGAAGTATCAGCAAACATCCTACGGGGCAACCCAGCCTCTGACATGCCCTGATGGAACATTACCACAGGATGGTGGAACTTGTGGTTCCAAAGGTCCACGTTCTAAAGGGCCTGAGTAGCTACAATATTTTAAAAAAATCACATATAAACTTCAATCTTTAACATTCGGCAGCTATAGCATTATTACGTAGAATCACCAACATAAAACATGAGGCAGAACCAAATGGTTCCAAGGCTACGCTAGAACTTCAGAGTATAATCACAATGAAGCAGGTAAAGTGGCCCATGAGGGAAGGCTGACCTCCAGGTAGGCTGACAGAGTCATGTAGATCTTCTCGCCGTAGGGCGTGACCCGGTTAAGCAGGAGAGAATTGTGCAGGGAGCTGTCCCACACAGCCTCAAAACGGTAGATGGTCCTAAGGATCGAAGAAAAAGGCATTACCTTCTGTCCATGACATCGAAGGACATTTCAAACCCTGCTGCAGATCCAGGGGTCTCTTCCCCAAAAGATACAGGACAGGACAGGAGGGGAGGAGCTAAGAAGCCAGCTGTGGCATATCCCGCGCAAGCTGATAGTTTAGCATAAATACTGAAGGCCCTCGGGAACGGGGAGCAGGTGTGCGACTGGGGTACAGGCTGCGCTCGCCTGAACGGTAAATCATGGACAAGGAAATTAGTGGCTGCCCTCAAGGTTCCATACTTCATTGGCAACTCGCAAGCATAAGTCTGCCGGAAGCGACGTTAACAGGTCCAACAGCGTGTGGTTTCTTCAGTGACCCCACTCCCAAAACAGCAAGCACCGCCCTAGAAAACATACAGGCTCTGTGGATCCCTTCCTGAGACTTTGGGCATCTGATTGGCCACATTACTGTCTAAAACACCAGGAAAGTGTCACAGTGCATCTGTAGTAACTGTACTCCTATGCTGCTGTTGGGCCGCAGTGCTGGGTCCTTATAGACAGACCCCCTCTCTCATTCTCTTATAGACAGACCCTTCTCTCATTCTCTTACAGACGACACTTCTCTCATTCTCCTATAGACAGACCCCCTTCTCTAATTCTCTTATAGACAGACCGCCTCTCTCATTCTCCTATAGACAGACCGCCTCTCTCATTCTCCTATAGACAGACCCCCTCTCTCATTCTCTTATAGACAGAGCCCTCTTTCAATCTTCTCACTCTATTTAGGATGTGTGGAGTTAGAGAGATCACCAACTCTGACTAATGATTAAAGATGAAGCTTTGTTTAAGGGTGTCATCAACATCTATAAACCAAGAATTGTCTTGAACGCATTGGCTAAATAAATGAATTACTTAACTGATACAGCTGTGAACTGAATAGTATTCAAGTAACTTGTGATTGTTTTTCTGAAACAATGTATTCCAAGTACTATGTTCAATGGTCCAACAACACAGATCACTGCTACTTAAATCACCTTCAATCATTTGCTCACAAGTGTCTTAACACTCATTGCATCTCCTCATACTCATCACAGCAGAATAACCCCATCTGTGTAACTTCTCTGTTGAGATATAACAGTTGCTTCCGCCACAATCTCCGGGTATCTGGGCTGCCTGCATAAGCTTCCTGTAACCCCATTCACCCAGCCCTCCTGCTGTAATGCAGCATTTTAAGCCCACAGTCGGCCAGTGGCCCTATCAGAAAGCACAGGAGGCAGGTGTGGGGTTACAGACTCAAAAAGGAAATGGCTGGTTTGATGGCCTGGTTCTTGTGGCTCCAAAAAGGTTCCTGATTAAAGCTGAGGGCATGATTTTAGTGTCAACATAAGCAGACAGGGGCTTGGGGAAGCCAAGATTAAAACAGAGCACTTAATGAAGGTAGGGACAGGAGAGGTTGAGGCTGACACCCGAAGGGGAGATGAGGATTCAGAGAGAGATGGGAGGGGGTCTTGCTAATTCCGCAGTCTGGATGAGACAGTGTCACCTGCAGCCATCTTCCCTGTCAAGCACGCCATTCACAATACCACTGTGCAACCCGGATCATCAATGTTACCTCCATCAAGGTCTGCTAAGAACCCATGGACAATGACAGATGACCCGTTAGGCTTTGCTGACCACACTTTGTACAATATCAGCTGCTTTCAGAGCTGTTGATGAAACATGACATACTGACACAATGGTACATCAGGAACTAGGTTCCTTCTGATCCTCTATTCAGGGATTCCCCCACCACGTGAGAAAAATAATGCATGTAAACCAGTGGCTACCCCAAATGGACTCGTGAGCAGAGGGATTTCAGCAGCTCAGATCCCACAGTGGGAACTACTGCTGATATTACAACTGAATGGCATCCTAGGATCCGCATGGCAGCTGTAAGGATGGAAGTGAGTGTAACAGAAGCTAAACAAAGAAGCGCAAGATGCTCCAAGTTACAGCACCTCAGCTATTCTAATGCACACTAAAGCGCACACAGATACACACACACACACACACACACACACATCATATATTTCAATGCTGCATTATTCATGTGGCCTGTGTTCTTTGAGGAC
>JAABNX020000023.1:47501-58269 GCA_015163995.2 Mormyrus lacerda | reverse complement strand
GGGCAGTCTCTCAAAGCTGTAGGCTATAATCTAAGGGGATGAAGCACTGTGGGAACCGACATGGGCGTGGTTAGGGGAAGATTCCGGAAGCAGCACCGAGGGAGGGAGGGGCCCGACATGGCCGGTGATATGAGAAGATTCAGGAAGTACCAGGTTCAAAACATAAAGAAATAAATAACCAGATCTGCCAGCTTGGGCCAATCAAATTTAAGGGAATGAGTCAGAAGAAAGAGGCCAAGCAGCCTTAAGCAGAGAAAGCAGATTAGAAAGGAAAGAACATGAGCAGAGGGGAGACACACCTGCCCACCAGCTTGAACCAGTGGAAGCGGTCGTAGAAAGGGTCGCTGCCGGTCAGGATGCCCTCTCCCTCCTCCTGGTGGGTGGAGGCCATCTCCCCTGCCCTGTCGTACATCTCCCGCATCTGTTCTAGCCTCTGCCTGCGGAGACGGTGGGGGGGGGGGGGGCATGCCATTACATATCACTGCCGTTTATTAGCTTAGTTAATGATGCCTTTGTCCAAATCCATCTGTTACACTCAGCGACGCTAAGTGTGTAAGGCTAAGCTCAGCGCACACATCACGCCTCCTGGCGCCTATTTATCATCTTCCGGGAGCCTGAACCCTAGGGACCACGTGACTGCGAGAGGTCAGGTACGTACTTAAGTTTCTCCAGGGACCAGTAGTGCGTGGCACCATTCTTCAGATCCTGCACCTCCACGGCCACCACGGTGCGCGGGAAGGGTCGTGGGACGCGCTCCTTCTCGGGCTCGGCCGGCAGCAGCTCGGGCGGTAGCGGCGAGTACAGCGTGTCCGTCAACAGCACGAACTGGAACTGCACCTGCAGGGAGGTGGGGAGGAACACCAACGGTCAGCCGGCCGTCACTGCCGGCGTGCGCGGACATTCCGGAACCGACGGTGGTTCGGTGCCAAACACGAAGCGCACGACAATATTACAAGACACTTAGTAGGAATGCTTCAGTATACAATATACACAAAGTGAAAAAACACAACAGGAACGACAATAGACACGCTGCAGAATCACAACAGAAATGCTACACTGCATCAGAAAGGCTCCTTTTCAAGGGTACTGGGTGTTTGCTTACGCGATTAATTTTGTAGCCTCGCACTCGCCCCCACCCATCCCCTCAGGACCTCATAGTCCGGCCCTTCAGAGAGACGGTTATATTTACTTGAGGGGGGCAAAAACACATCTTGCTCAGCAGTTCTTTTGATGAACAGTACACATCTTTAACCACTATGCCATCTGCTGTCTATGCCGGGCTCACAGCTGGCTTTACAATGAGAAATGGTGATCAGTTCAATTCTGAGCTCAGCCTCTGCAGATCAAGGTGACTTAAATTCAGCCAGTGAGGTACAAAATGAGAGGGCGATGGAGCAGATTGGGCCGCTACTTGGTCACGTGCCAGAACCGCACCCTTTTCACCACAAAAACCAGCTCATAGAAACAGAATGTGTTCGTGACTCAGAACGCAAAAGGCGAGAGATGATGCTTTGTAGAGATTCTTTCTTTAATGGTTCCAAGTTGGGAAGAGCACCGCTTAAAAACAAGTAAATCTGGAGACTTGAGGAACTACAGCTAACTGGAAACAGGGCTCTGATCTCTACCAAACAGGAATGGGCACAAGCAGCAGGAAAATGCAGAAAAACACATTTGGGAGACAAGCCAACCTTCACTGTCACACACCCAACACCTGCCAAAGATAACTGCAACATAAATCAGCAGACAGACTGGAGTCTTTCAGTCAAGCCAACCGCCCAATGAGCAGCGGAAAGGCCGGACCTGGCAACTCCCTGGAAGCTCTGTGATGCATCACACACACATGCAGAAATAGCTGGACCTGAGGGGCAGGGTAAGAGGCTTAGACTGTGCACACCAATTCACTCTGCCCTACCTGCTTTCCCAGCCTAGGTTTTCAGAGCACACTTCCTGACACGTAAATGCCACAGCTTTATGCTGCATAATTCCTTTGCCCATTTGGACACTCTTCCTCCTAATCAGGTAAGTATATATTTCTTGTTTGTCTAGATTTTACTGTTTTTAATCTCGTAATGTGTCAAGTCTCACATTTATTAAAACAATCCACATTATACAATATTATTTCCAGTTTTTATTAGGTTATACTTTTATATCTTTTGACCTGTGCTTGTAAATTTTTAATGAGTCTTACTCCTTTGTTCCACCTTTTCTTCGATCCGTGCCTTAGCTCCGTCATACCCGTGTCATACCTTGTTGTTGTTGTTGTTATTCTATTAGTTTTTTACAGTATCAATAAGGAACAAAATTTCATCAGGTGCATGACCTATGCATCACAGAGCTGTAATGACAAAAATGATACTTTGACTTGACTTTGACCTAGACAGAGCTCCCAGTCTTTGAACCTGGGACCTTTGCATCCAACTGCACACCAGGTGTGACTGATAGGCGAGCTGAGGCATTACCTTCTTCTTCAGCTCCACGCTGATGGCGTTGGCCTCCTTCAGGTACACCGCATTTCCCCATAGCTGGTCCCTGAGCGAGGTAAACTGATGGTATCTCCACTTGCGGAAGGCCCACTGCGCCAGCTCAAACTCATGCTGCGTCCAGGGCACTGGCGGAGGTAAGAGTGGCAGAGGGCTCTGTATACACGCTGATACATGCTAAGCAATGCTGGAGCGATGAGGCACACTCATAGGAAGCAAACATACACGAGTAGCCACAGGGATGGAAACTTTCACAGGGAACATACATGTAAATATAGACACACTGTAAGGGACAAAGGCACACAATCATTTCAAGTTACTTTACAAAGCCCTGCCTGGATCTCCTCCTCTAGCCTCCATCGTTAAGCAAAATTCACTTTCACCAATTAGGAAGATTAGGCCATGTGACTTTCAGAAACTTCAACACTATTTAACTTTTTAAATGGTTTCGATCCACTTCCCACTTTCATATCATGAAGACCTAAGTATCCACCAGTCACATGGAAGTTTACCTTCCTCCTCCTCTTCCTCCTCTTCCTCCTCATCAGGGGTCTCTGCCACAAGGGAGCGTGTCTCTACCTGTTTCTGCAGCTCCTGCAGCTTGCTCTCGTACACCTGCGAAGGGGGTGGCCAGGATGGCAGGAAGGGGACGAGAAGAGAACAGAGGCCGCCCAATAAGCAACCAGGGACGATGTTGGGGAAGGGAACAGAGGAGGAGGAGCAAAGGCCACCCAATGAGCAATCAGGGATGATGATGATGGGGCGAGGAACAGTGGAGGAGGAGCAGAGGCCATCCAATGAGCGACCAGGGACAATGGTAGGGCAGGGAAGTGAGGCCGCCAATGAGCAACCAGAGATGGCGGTGGGGCGGGGAACGGAGGAGCAGACGCCCCCAGCCCCCCACAGGGTCATAGCAAGGGCACAGATATTTAGCCTGGCAATCTCATTACACACACAGCCTCAGTTTGAGAGAGATTCTGACCAGTTTAACAGCTTGGAAATCATTATAGTCTAACCCTAGTTACTGTGACACTGTGTACTATACAATCCTGTTCAAGTGATCTACATAGCATGTGAACAGCTCCACCTGATAGGAGACCAGTTCATATACCTTCTACGCCAGGGTTCTTCCAATCTGGACTTCGAGTCCAAATCCAAGCCTTGTTTTCAGTTCTCCCAAATAGTTAGTTTAATAATTACTGATTCTGATTGGTCAGAGGCTTCACACCTGACTGACAGGTAAAAGAAGGCTGGAAAACCAGCAGTGCTCAGACCTCGTGGACCATGATTTGAATAACCCTGTTCTACGCTATATACATTGGTCATGCATTGTAATACAGTATGACCATACTGACCACCCACCCCAGCCAATCAGCGGAAGTGTACGAGTGTGTGTGTTTGTGTATCTGTGTGTAACCCTGACAGAATGGCTGAATCTGTTCCAGGTTCAGCTTGGTGCAAAGCCAGCGGCCCAATGAGGACTGATGGGTCAGTCCTAGCAACAAACAAGCCCAACCATGCAATTCATCATCACTCAAGACTGACGTCTATATCAATAACCGGAGTGGGACAGTGTGCATTCTCGCGGGACAGCACACTGCTAACGCGAACATGACCCTGAGAGGCGGCGCACCCAGAAGCACTGGAAAGGCCGGACCTGGCTACTCCCTGGAAGCTCTGTGACCAATGACCTCATCCTGTTTGCCGGGAGTCTTTGGCAGAACAATACCACCATTAATCCCACATGGGCACTGAGCGTTTCCCCCGCAGTCCCGCCATTACCAAGACGAGAGCAGGAACCACGTGGTTCATCGAGGCCTAAATGTGGCCTGGTGGTTCAGCCACCTGTACTGCAATAGCATCAATCACAAATAATACATCTACACCTCTAAGAATGGCTATGCTAAGGCAACCCAGCAGGAATTGTAACTACAGAAACACAATCCTAAGAGATAGAATGGGGTTTGTGATTATTTCTAGATTAACATTTAGCCAACTGATGTTAATCTCTGCAATCGATGGGGAAATGGAAAGTGCTTCCTTTACAGCAGGGGGTCAAAATTCACCAAGAACGGAGGGCTGTGTAAAGGGTGACCGGAGAGCCCCCCCCATAACTTTAACCTTCAACAAAATGACAAGCACAGCCTTACCACAACTGTTCCACTTTATGAAGAAGAGAAACACACACATAGCAGAAAAGAGAGGACAAAAATATAGTCATTTTCAGTCCTTGAGAATCAGTTTTAATACTTCAGCAGTTGTATGAAACACAAAATGTGTATTTGGCATCTGGCATCCAATAACTATACCAAGCTTGTCCTATGCAGGGTTGCAGGGGTGCAAGGCAGGGAATAACCCAGCAAGGGGGGCCAACCCAACACAGGAACTTCCACCAATCCTTCATAAATAACTGATTGTGTAGTTAGACTCATGGTCACTCTGAACCCACCACAGAAATGTGAGGTTGAACTGTGTCGACAAAGCACAACCAGTCACATAGAAACCCCACCCCCCCCCAAAATAATACAGGATGATATATAGCAGAACCCCATGTGACATGACTCCCAAAACAAATCTGATGTAGCGCTAAAGCCAGAAAAATGTGTGTCTTTGTATACATGATGGGTAAGCAGTAAATTCTAGTTATTCGTTTAATGGCAAAGGGGATTTTAAATGGCTATGATTACGGTATGGCATGTTGGTGGGACGGGAGGGTGTGTGACTGCAGTTTGAACAGAGATGGGGGAGGTGAGGGATTTCAGGATTTGCCCAAGAGAAACATCAAAAGACGCTGAAGATGAGCCATGGGAACAGAATTCAAAATTTGCGACTTTATTTCAGTCATGTTTTTCAAAAATGAAGGGAGAAAAGCAGAGATGTGACAGGCATGGAGGAACCAGCACAGCCCTGCGGAGCACAGGGCGCCCCCAGGCACGGCCCATTCAGCTGGGTGCCTGATGTCCCCAAAGGAGCCCCTAAAGGCACTTGGCCTGTCAGTGACCTCAGACAGTACAACATTTAAACATGGAAAGACATCCAAGCTCATCATCCCGACAGATATATAACACAGATACAGAACAGAACAATATCAACACTGTCCATTTTCATACAGTCCTGCCCTCCTGAAATGGTTCGGTTTAGCTCTCAGCACCGTTATATATAAATAAAACAACCCCAGGGTTGGACTAGGTTTTAGGTTGGATTAAAATGGGCTGCTGTAGGCAGTAGGGTTAACTGTTAGCTGGTAGAAAGAGACCTTGTGAATGTAATGCTTAGCGTTTATAGGTGTTGGGACCAACTAGATGGACTTGCAGTTGTTTTCCTTGGATGAAATTACGTTCATCTAAAAACTCACCCAGGAGGGCAAGTCGGGGTCTCTCTTGTATCAGGACACGGCCTGCCTGCGGTTACATTTAGAGGCACACATTCAAGATCAGAAATAAAAACAAAATGTGTCAGAAACCTGCCAAAGGCAAACAATGAAACAAAATGAATGACAAAAGACAGCAAAATTCATTTGTACTCGCGTCACTAATCGAGTGCTTTTCTGAAAGCGCGGGAGAAAGCAGAAAACCACCATAGTGGGTGAGAAAGGGCAGAGAAAGAAGCTGAGAAAGAGGCAGCGAGGACCTGTTCATGGGTGAGGGAGTGGTGGAGAGGTCACTCGCCATGATGAGAACACGAACGCGCAACCAGCTACACGATACATTTATCATCACGGTGAACTAGTATGACCAAACCTTTTATATCAAATAGAACATGGCTTCCATTAGAAGGGCTAAAAGCTTTTTTTTTTTTAAAAAAAAATGGCTGTGCTAATGCATTTCTATCTTGCAAAAAAAAAAAAAAAAAAATTAAAAAGCATTCAAATATCTCCAGCGACCTTCAGAGCGACATCCCCCCCCCCCCCCATCTTTGCCGCTGCATTTTTACGACTAGGGTGTTGAAACCCAGCATTACACTTTTTTTCCCCTGGAAAGGCATTCGGTGAGTTTAGTGAAGAACACCCAGCTCCCGCACAGTGCGGAGGGAGGGTGTTAATGCAAAGATTTCGAGAGGAGCTAGAATACGGTGTTCCAGAACAACAAGGATGTTGCCATGGGCTACTGGAACACTCAAAACTACACGAGATAAGAAAACAAAACAAAACAAAGCTAAGTTAAATCACAGACCTTGATTAAAAAAAAAATTGTGGTGTCAAGATCATTAAATCGATATTTGTTTGGGACTTCTACTCCACTCACAAAACACAGTTGTATGGTTTACATTAAGGCTAGCTGTCAAGTATGTCAGTGTAAAATGCTTAGCCCTGATTGGGTCATATAATAGCAGCTGATGAATTGTTAAATGGGAATTGTGGGTAGCATTGTCCTGTCCTTCACCACATAAGGCCAGCATTAAGCTGAGCATCTCCCATGAGGAGTATTAGTGGTAGTTGGGGTGAACAGAACAATGAATGTGTTAAACAGATGAGGCCATCGCACACCAATGAAACACCCCTTACCAGACATTTCTGCCACTTCTCCTGCCAAGTTAATAAAAGGGCACAGAGATGGTCACCAGCTGCCGCCGTACTTCTGTTCCTGAGCTTTAGCTCAGGGTATTAAAAAAGACCAACATTTCCACATTGTTTTGAAGATTTATCCACAAAGAGGTTTCTATTAAAATGTGTGAAAACTCACTTAAGCTCACCCAGAATAAACAGAAACACAGAACAGTGTCGGCTGGCCAGGGGGATCTTGCGCACAGACCTTCCAGAATCAGATGGCACTGACTGCCAAATACACAACTAAAGGGTAAATAAATGTTCTCGAAACTAAGCAAGCCATCTGAAAACACTACTGAGTATTCCCACCTTATAATAGTCCTACAAGGGACTCAGTGCCTTAATGTCTTCTTACAGAAGTAAACAGGCAGTAATGCTGGGAACCAATGACTATGCTGTAAGTCAGAGGCATTGAGACTGAAACTGGGGCCTTCTGCCTCAATATTGCATCCAATAAATGGACCGTCTGTAAACTTGTCACAGAAAGCGAAAGATGCAGGCAATTCTCACCAGTAAAGCCAATGGTTGAGCTATTGGTGCAGCAAGTGTCTATGAGTGTATGAGCGAAAAGATACGTAAGCTATCCCACAGAGAAAATGGGACTCTTAAAAAATGAAGCGCATCCTCATTAAGCAGCAGTTTCTTGTAGGAGTGACATTCCCTAAGGTGCCTGAGGCAGCCGGTGCTGTGTGGCGGGGGGATGGTCAAAGCTGAATGTGTGCCGTCATGATAACAAACCACACCATTTGAGTGCAAAAGAAAAACAAAACTACAATGAAGTTAGCGGCCACAGTGACAGCAGTCCAGTTTGGCACAGACACACGGGCCGGTCTCTGCTCCGGCCTAAGTCCTAAGGCACTTCAGCGGTGCCTCAGACGGGGGTTTCCCGGCCGGCCTTCAGGTTGGGGGCCGAGAGCTGGCGCCTCATGCGCGGAAGCGGTAGGAGGTGGTTCTGGTGCTGCTGACTAGGCTGCTCGGCGGGTGTCCACGGGGGACCGGCACCGATGGAATCGGCCTGGCATGATCGATGCGGGGGCACGATGTGCAGGCTGGGCTGGGGCGTGTCGCCAGCCTGAGAGCCCTCTACTGGGCTGGCGGATTTCTGGCTGCTGTTGAACGAACTGCTCCGGGCTCGCCCCAGTTGGCCCCTGAAGCCATTGCGGGGCCCCTGTCCCCTGTGTTCCGACTCCCTGCCCTTCCGCAACAAGGAGGGGCTAGGGAGGGGGGGGGCCCTAAACACGGCCCCCTCTGGCCCCTCCTCCTCCTGCAGAGCCTCCTTGGGCACCTTGAGTTCGATGACTTGGTCGTCGGTGATGATGATGTGTGTGCCGGGGCTCCACGAACTGCGGTGCTTGGGATTGCTGCGGAAGGGGAAGCGGAGCTTGCGGTCCTCGGGTGGGATGAAGCGGTGCGGCCCCGACTGGCGCCGCAGCTGCCGCGAGATCTCCTGCTGCTGCAGGTTTTTCAGCCGGGTCTGTTCCTGCCGCATCCAGCGCACGTGGCCGCGCCGGAAGGAGTCGTCGTCGCCCATGACCTTTGACACCCGCTCCTCCCGGTCCACGGCGTCTCCCCACTGCTCTGCGGGAGCCTTGCTGCCAGCCGGCGCCTCCTTGGCTTCGGGGGCGGTGCTGAGGAGTGGAAGCACCTTCTCCATTTTTACCATCTTGTTGCGGAGCGCCCGGATCTCCTCATCCTTCATGTTGTTCTGCTTCTTCACCTCCTGGAGGATGTCCTCCAGCTTGTCGATGTGCACCTTCAGGTCGTCCATGTCAGCCACGCCACGCATGCCGCCGCCGCCCCCGCCCCCGGTCAGCGTGTCCTCAATGCGCTCATCCCCCGCACCCACAGTGTCCCATACGTCCCTGGCCACCGCCCTCCAGGAGTCCCTCTCGTTGGGGTCCTTCTTGCCGTAGGTGGCACACAGCTCCTTCATCTTGACGATAGCCAGCGCCTCGATCTCCTGCCGCGAGTGGCGGAAGTCGTTGAGCGCGACCTCATAGCAGATCTCCTTCACCGCCTGGATCTTCAGGTCCGAGACGGTGACCCAACGCGAGTCCTTGGTGATGCGGCGCCGCTGAGGGACCTGGTACATTTTGATTGGCTCCCGCCTTTTCCCACTGCTGGGCAGGCCGCACTTTTTGACAATGGTTTGCAACTTGCTGGCGGGAAGCTTCTCCCTCAGGGAGGTGATCAGTCTCCAGCTCTCTTCGCAAGACCTCTTATCTGAGTCATCCCCACTATCAGAGTCGCCGTCCTTGGGAAAACAAAACAGGAAACAAACCCGAAGATTCCCAACAAAAATTGAAAATTAATAGGAAATTAAAAGAATAAGATGGGAAAAAAAAGAATGGATGGAATCAATATGCAAAACAGGAACTGCTGTGAACTTGGAGTAGCCTGATTTTGAGGCAGCTTAAAAGCAGATCAAGTGATGTGAAATTTAACAGCCATTTAAAGTTTAAAATGCAACATCTCCAATTAGTAAACTAGCAAATTTACCTGAACATTAAAGCTCTACTTTATTCAAGCAAAAGATCACCGACCTCATCAGTATTCTGTGTATCTCAAGCAAAAATAAAAGGGGTGTGTATCCCACCTGCGCAGCAAGTCACGTGTGCCTCAGTTCGGGCTGATATACACGGAAGTCATTTGCATAGGTTTTTGTTACATTTATTATCTGAATCTGAATATATGAATGTTTGACAATCTGTTTAGTTCTCATCCAAGCTGCATCATTTGCGACGGCTACATATGCGAAGGTTTCTCAATCTGAATAAAGCATTTTGTCACAAGGTTAAAGCAGTTCCAAGTTTTACATATTGATTGCATAAACAAAACACTGCTGTCATGATTTTAAATAATAAAAAAAATCAACAAGGAGGGGGTTTTACTCCGCTTCTGAGGTTCCCTCCCCCCAGTATTTAATTGCAGGGTTCCTCTTCCCGGTTTGGCTTTGGTTAAACTCCGCTCACCCCCAGACATGCTCAGGAAGGCATGCGGCAGAGCAGCCGGCCAGGTTACAGACCTCCACCCGTCTGAGGTCCGTGAGAGAATCAGGTTTGAAAGTCTAAGAGCGTAAGGAAGTGTGTTAGGGACTAAGAGTGCTATTTGGCATAAAGAGCACACAGTCAGGCACGGAGAGAGAGAGAAAAAGAAGACTGAAGCACGACAGGCTGGGATGGAGGTCAGGAATGTCGTTAATCCAGGCGCTACTGGCGAGCAGTTAGTTCAGAAAGATGCAGATTCCCCATTGTCCCCCCGGAACCCCCCCCCCAACCAAAATCACTGAAGAAATAAATAAAAATAATTCAAACTACAGTACGTATGATCAGAGTACAGGGTTCGCCACAGAAGTAATGATTATGACCATGAATGATTAGGTAAGGGGTACGGCTCACTTGATTACCGCCAAAGGGACATCAGCGCCACATCGCTAGAATGTGCCTGAAAACAAACTAGAAGCGAAACCAGTAGCAGTGGCACCAGGCCTGGAACCGAGGTGGAGACTGCAGGCCATCGGATAAGATCCACAAGGGAAGCACACTACCGGCAGCCATCCTGGGAAGGGTGGGCTGAGGCGGTGGCTGCCAGTCTCCATCAGCTGGACGGCCTATCGCGGCATCACGGGCTCTAAGGTCAGCGGGGGCTAAAGTAAAACCTGTTACAGCCCCTGACGGACGGCTGAGGTCCAATCTTCAGCTCTACGTGGCTGCCCCCCCCGCCCCCAGCATCCACACCCCCC
>JAABNX020000023.1:36269-47488 GCA_015163995.2 Mormyrus lacerda | reverse complement strand
CCCTCCCCCACGTTTGCTATTATAAGGAACTACAGGCAATCAAAACCATGAGACCGTTAAAAGATCATGCTAGAATATAGTATAGTAGAATGATGGTAAAACCATAAGACGTGCAAAAGCAGCAAACTGGAAGGGCTCCAACACCTGGGGTAGCAAAGGGCACCAAATTTTCACTAACCAAATTGCATGATTACACCTCCAGCTGCGGAACAGCTGGAGTTAAATACCAGCACACTGCTAGCATTGATATTCAATGGAGCTAGATATGAACGCTAGCATCGCCGTTTTGTCACTGCCCAATTGGAAAACTGCCTCTCAGATGCTGTTTTGCAAGGGTTCAGTTCACAGCTACTTCTGGGGGTGATCGAAGGGGGAAGGAGGGGGCAGAGAGTGGAAAATACGGACTAAAAAGTGGAAAGAGCTTCAGAGTCAAAATCACTGGCTGAGTCAAGTTGTGCAGAGAGCTGCACTGTGCTGCAGTGCCGGGCCCTGATCCGAAGAGGCTCCCCATGCAGTGAGTGTGCTGGAACATGCTCTGGGAGCGGCTGTAGCTGTCACACACCAACCAGTGCGTATGAGAGCTCCAGGGTGCAGAATTAGTGCTGGCCAGACGGCAACGCCACAAGCAGAGACCTGCCACCTGTGTTTATAGACCACCCAGCAAGTAACCCCCATTAACACACAGAGGCGTTACCTAACCATAACCATAACCCTAACAATAACCTCCAGTAATCTAGGTGGCTGTAACTGTCATGAATACATGCAGCAATGTGTTATTGCAGTTTTACCTAGCAGTTCTGACACACACTCCCAGGTGACAAACCAGGGAATTGCAATCGACTTCTTTTAAACTGCTAAAACTGAAGGAAGGGTGTGGGCTTACCAGCCTCTGCTGTTCCAGGAGCTGGTCTGCCTCTTCCTTTTCTTTTTTGTACAGGATCTCCATTTCTGTCAGCCTGAGAAGGAAAAAGAAAGTCATTGAGTCGGATAAGCGGCGCTCTGACACGTGCTGCCCTCGGGGACCTCGGCGCTGCTCCGCCACGCCGCACGTCACCCTCTGACAGTATTCTGCACTCTGGAGTGAACCAGGCTTTCAACACAAAACCTCAAATTAAATTCCAGGTTTAAAAAGAAAAAAAAAAAAAAAGGAAAAAAAAAAAGATAGATACAATTAATGTTTGCAGGTTTCTATTTTCTGGAAAAGACAATTCATTACGGCTGTAGTGAGAAACAATGGATTATCAAATGAATGTATTGTTAATTACAAGAAACAAGTGATTACTCATGGTTCATTAATGAGCTGTTAATTAACCTCGACATTCAAATAAATGATAACTTTTCCTAAGAGTAGCCCCCCCCTTGCACTGCTGAGTTTGTGGGGTAGCTCTCGCCTCGGGGGGGGGGGACTGAAATTTCATCGTTACAAAAACATCCATCCATACGATACTAACACAGCAAGCAAACTGTGCTCTCTCAGAATGGGGGTGGGATCTACACCCCCAATCCTAGCAGTCTGGGGCGGCGCTATCCAATGAGCTGGCATGTCACTGTCACACGGTCGGCTACGACAGCTCCGAGGGAGCTCAGCAGACTAGCGCGAGGGGCCGGGGCTTTGAGCACACGTGGGCCGCTGGACGGCCGTACCTCTTCTCCATCTCCTGCTTCATGTCGATACCCTGCTTCTCCAGCAGCTCGCGCTGTGCAAAGGTCCAGTCCACGGGCTCCACGGGCGTCTCCGCCGACGGCGTCTTTTCCCGCTCTGCGCGCGCCTGCTCAGGGTGATTGAAGCGGAAGACGTGGTTCTTCCCCATGATGATGCGGTTGCCTGGAATGGCAAATGTACACACGCACACATTAGGAAATGGAACATACCTCAAAAAAGATTCTTTTCTGCCCCTCACCTACTCCTATATAAACCATGGCTTCATGTATTAGACCTGAGAAAAACTACACATGCATCCATTGTGAACAGCCCCGCCTGCCTGGAATATCATACAGATCTTATATGTAATATAGCCGAGTGCATCAGCCACTGCTGTCGTGCTTTCGGTGTGGGGTTTCCCTCCCCAAGCACACTGTGGACTCACACCACTGCGGTTTATTAATGTGCCAGGCTGTGGTTGGAAAGTATGAACTAATAGTAGAAGCACGAGAGTGACAATCTCTGGCTGCCTCGATCGGAGCAGAACGGAGGACGGGGGTCGGGCTGTAATGTAAACCCCGCCCACTCCTGATGGGGTCTCCCCCGCAGCCCATGTGTGGACACGCACCCTGAGAGAGCCTGAGGCTGCCACACACTGGCCCACCACATCTGCCGCTGTAAATATCCCTAACATCTGCTAAAGTTCTTAAGGCAGGCAGCAGTTAAAATAGATGAGCATTCCAAAGTGCACTTACAAATCGGCGAGCAGGATCCCCGACGTACCTGAGCGCAGCTGCACGGCCGATTCCACGCGCTTCCCGTTGACGTAGGTCTCCGAACCCTCGCAGGGCACCAACATGACAACCACTGCTGGGGGGGGGGAGTTAGGCTGGTGAGCATGACACTATACCGCCTGTCCTACACGAACACCGAGTAGCCAATTGAAGGTGGCGACGGGCAACACATGGCAGGCGACTGTCAACCAGGTGAGACAAAGGGCAATTCATCTGGATCTGGGTGACTGAACGTTACCTGAAACCTGCTGCCCAGTATCAACAGGAAATTGCCCGAATAACACTGGGCAGCAAGATTGCTCATGAAGCTGCATCGTCACCCTGAGATGTTAAAATGACTGCAAATTAAGAGTGAAATAAGCAGAAACTCGGAGAAGAAAGCGAAGAATTTATAAACACCCCCCCCCCATACCAGCCTAAAACCTTCTATACGGTCAGCATTATATCAGGCACCTGAACAGTCCATACTCACACAAAAGCTGCATTTACTTCCTGTCCTGAAATTTTAAATTAAATCTCAAAAGCGGTGGCATTTCAAGCAAGAGCATTTATAGAATTTACAAATGGCAAAATTACTGAAAAACAGCCCCATAATCATGCCTCCCTTTCAGGAGAATGTCCTGAATCATACCATCAATGAACGCTTTGGGCGATCCAGTCTTTAATGAAATTATACAGCTGACAACAGCAGAACGCCAGACTGCAGGGGGCGCCGTGCAGACTCACCGTCCCCATTGAGGTTTCTCTCGCTGCGGAAGAGGCAGTGCTCCTCCTTGATGTGGGCGCCGCTCAGGACGATATCCTGCCGCCGCTCTGCGTCCGCCTGGCCAACCCTGCAGGATCAGCAGCCGTGTCAGAGCACGGCCAGCGGGAATGCAATCATCAATGCTCAGCCTTCCCCAGAAACACCCCAGGTAACCGGGAGGAATCTGAGACTCTCTCTCAGCCACTGGATCTTTGGAGGAGATGAGCTGCATTTCAGCCACAGTCCCTATTGCTGCGTCTTTGACGGTGGCGGCCAGTGTTTCTCGACCGATCAAAAGCAGCGTCTCATCGCGCACACCGGCTAGCCAAATCGCACGGAAGCGTGGGGTAAACCTCATCCCGATCCGGATCTGTGGCTCCGCCCCCCCTGCATGTACTCCTCTGCTGGATTGGGGCAAATCGTTCTGAGGTAATTAGCAGCAGGCAAATCTAAACTGGCCGGCATCCTGCTACAAATGTAACGCATCGCACCACAATGCAAAGTGAGCGTGTGCCTGAAGTGGGCTGGTGGCCGGCGGGGGCTGCTGAATTCTCGGGGGGCACATTAGATACTCATTACCAGCTCATCTCGGAGGCAGAGCAAAAGCCAGCCAAGTCTGACGAACAAAAAGCCGAAGCGAGTACCTGGTGATGCCATCTTTGATGTAATACAGCAGGCACTCCGACATCAGCGGGTCTTCGTTCAAATTGACCAGATGGGGTGTCTGTTGACAGGAAGAGAGCGTGAGGACTCATTCTCAGACAATCCATGGGTCAGTCGCGACCAACTACAAAGTGATACGTTTGGGCCACGCGCTTCTACCAAGGTTTATTCAGCACAAGTGGGGGTTGGGGGCGGCGTTCTAGAACTACAACGAACAACTATTATTTTTAGTCATAAAAAATGGGTCTCTATATTCCACTCCTACTAAAAAAAAAAAACAAGCGTACCACTACATCACCAACCTTTTTCGGAGAAAATACGCCATTAAAGTCAGCAAAGAGATCACAGGCCCCATCTATAAAAAGCTAAGGCCCCCGTGGAGGACAGGGAAGATGGAGAGAGCGACGGATTAGACAGAGAGATCAGAATAAACCGAGTTAAACAGAATAAACAGAGGAAATGAAATGAACGACAAACCTGAGACGAACGATAAAGTCACGAGCAGAGGTCTGACTAAATCACCTTCTGTGAGATTAAAGAGCTTTGGACAGATCTTATTTGCAATGAACTAAACTCCGCAAGAAATATTCAAATATAACTCTCTTGTCAGCTTAGATGAGTGGTTTTCAGCTGGGTCCCCGGGGGGGGGATCAGAAAAATACTGTGAAAATCACCAACTTTACACAAATGTGCATTAGTCCTAGCTGTGGCTCATTTGGGTGAATCTGTCCCAAGAGCTCACGCCTAAGATGTCTGACAACGAAATCCATATGTGATTGCAGCCGACCATGTGATGTGACCTGCATTGTCCTGACACTGAGCACGCTAATCTGTCACTGGGAAGAGCCCCTTCAGGAAGCCGCTTTGCTGAGCCCTGAGAGCGCTGAGCAAATCACCCACAATGCCTTCCTGTGGCAGTCTGCCTTACCCCATAGCATGTGGGGGGCCCCCAGTCATACCCTGACACATGTATGCTGACGCAAACCAAAGTTAGCGTGCACAAACATGAACACACACACACACACACACACACACACGCACGCACATTATTGACATATGTTATATCTTTGTGGGGACTCTCAATGTTCATAACCCTAATCCCAGCAATGACAACCTTAATCCCTACCCAGCCCTAGCTGTAACCATAAGTAACCAAAAAAAGACTTCTGATATTTTTAATTTTTTGCCTGCAGTCAGATTATTTATTTATTTATTTATACAGTTTTCCCTGGCGGGAACAAACAGAAAAATGGCCCCCACGATGACAAAATAACAGGGGGGAGAGCTGGTCTCCACAATGTAATATATACATGACCCACACAAATCACACACACGCACACATACACACCCCTACTGCACCTAATGACTGGCCAGACTGACAACTTCTCAAACCACTACACTTCAAAAACGTTCACTCAGCCGTGTGTGACGCAGGACAGCATGTACACTGAGCTCAGCTGTTAACACGGGAGCCCTGCTATGGGTCTTTCACAGAAAGCCAATCATTAAATCTGAAACCCCTTTTTGCCGACCATGAGCATTTAAATAAAAACTACTGAAAAATCCAGCGCAGTATGATGCAGGGTAACGGTGCCATCTTAGATCAGCAGGCGATCCCTCCGAACGGACACACATATTAGTCCCAATGGGGATGGCGGGAGGCTGCGTGCTTTGTCAGCCAGTCCCGCTGTTCGCAGCTAACAATCCAGATGTACAGGGATCGTCTGGGTGTCGCGGGTGAAAAAGTAAAATAAGACCTTTAGATAAACCACACAAAACAAGACAACAATTTTCACTAAAGCTGGAACTTGGTTCTGACGAAAAAAATGGATCATAAGGGCAAAAGAAAATAAAGTACAGGAAAGGGAGATGAGCAGAAAGTCTAAAGCGAGTAGGAAGAAGCTGGGAGACAGACGGCAGGGCGGCAGAAGTGGGGAGCTGCAGGAACGCTGTGAGCCAAACTGGGATTTCTCCTCAGCGACATGCGGGGGACTCAAGTTCAGCCAAGGATCTGGTTTGGATCAGCTCACCCCCCACGGCTCGCGGGGCAGGGGGGGCAGCAGCAGTCACATACACGTCACGAAGCCGCTGGTCTGTGAAAACACCCCCCCTTACCTTTTTTGGCGAGAAGACACCCAGGGTGCCCCCATCCTCACGGATGGCCACACCCATCTCTGCCAAGAGCGCCTCTCTGGGTAGGAGGAAAGGTAAGAGTTTACAGTGTTAAGTTTTTAAAACAACAGATTTTGGTATGTTAGCAATCACATTTGATGCAGGTTTAGCCAAGCTTTTATGAACCGCCACACTGGCCAGCCCGGCCCGCTCACCTTTCCATGCGAACCGCCACACTGGCCAGCCCGGCCCGCTCACCTTTCCATGCGAACCGCCACACTGGCCAGCCCGGCCCGCTCACCTTTCCATGCGAATCGCCTCTGTCTTCCGAAGTTTCTCCTCCCAGGTCTCATTAAGCTCGGCGATGATCTTCTCGGATTCCTGCATGTACATGAGGTGCAGTACAATCATCAAACATCATAGCAGCTCACAAACTTCATTATCATGCATTAATATACCATCATAACAAGAAGTATTCTGTAGAACTACCACATAGCGGATAGCGACAGCAATGCCAATGCCACATGGCACGATGAAGTCACCTTTCAACCGACAACTTAACTCATTAAATCGAGATAAATGATCACATTTTTCTAATATCAGCGATAACAGAGACACAGCCAAGCCCCTGAGGGCTGGCCGTCCCCGGAGGGTCATGCAGATCTGTCTCAGGTCTCAGAGTGTTCGTCTCCCTCCGGAATCCTGCCAAAGTGACAATACACATCGCGCCCAACCTCTCCAGGTGGAGAACTCAGACATCGGGCACCTCAAACAGCTCAAAGCACCAACAGTCTTAAGGAACACCAACAGACCACTTGAGGAGGAGGAGAGGCGCGAAATTGGTGGTGTCATGACACACTCCCTTGCCGTCAGTTTAAAATGAAACCATTTTTAAATCGATACCAGGCCATATAATTGAAACCCTCCATCTGAAGACCTCAAAATCCTCAAAGAAATGCTTAATTCTACGGGATTTGGCCTTCAATGAGTGGCAGAGAATGCTCTCTTTTTTATTACAGACAGCTGCAGGTGGAATGCATAGAGGAATGCCACAATCATGATTTATTCGGATAACCTGGGGATGGGTAGAGCAGGGTCCTGAGGGTCCCCTCTTTTTCCTCTTAGGGGGCGTGTCACAGACCATCTGGCCCATGCAGCCTGGGTCCAGCTCGGCACGTCCTCCATCTGCTCGGGGGCCGGCACTCTCACCCCCACCTCCCCCGGGTGTCAGGGGCCGGACTGGGACACGTTTTGCAGAGCATTCAGGTGGTGCTCAACAGTATTACAAGACTGCTTTTAACGGCCTTGGCAGATGGAGGATTTATCATTTTGGAAGATTTTCATGCATATTAAATGTTGCCTCATCTTAACAAAAGCAATGACGACAAAACACGTTAAAAACTTAAACAGCACTACAAAATGTGGTTGAAAAGTTACTTTTCAAGAAGTAAACACTGGTTACCTAAACAACTTCAGCAGAAAGTGCCATATTTTCTTTTTTTTACCAGTGTTTGGTTCCAGAAGCCTACAAGCCCGAGCTGGTGTGAGAGTGTCAATCCAGGATCTTTCGTCTTACGCCATCTTGTCTTTTACTGCCCTGTTTTTTGTCCAGACTGCCATTCTCATCCACAGTGGTTACAGCCTCTCAAGCGTTCAGCACGAGGTATTGGAACATGGCTACAAGTTGTCAGGGAACCACCAATAATGTTTGTTTCTGATTCTCTGGCCATGCTGACATTTTCAGAGACAGAAGCCTATTTTTTCAGTCCACCGACGTTTGCTTATTGCACGGATTAGCAGACGAAAGTGTTTTTTTTATAAATCCACAAATCACGCCATGTACTTAATGAGAAAAGGGCTGTTTCTATTTCGGTCTTGGTGCTACATGTGACGTCATATGCTGCCGTCAGCGGCTGACAGCCATGGGCTGGCCGGTGGTGGTGGTTGGGGGGGGGGGTTAAAGTCTCCATGGAAACGGCAGCTCCCGACGGCTGCCCTGTGCGGCGTCGCTTTCGAGTGAGCAGAGAGACGCACAAGGAAAAAGAGAGAGAGGCACTGTGGGATGGAATGCGGCCATTTCTACTTCATGGAAAACTGAGATGGGGTTGGGGACTATGGGGGGGTGGGGGGGGCAAAGGTTTGTAGCTAGCTCCCTGCTGCCAGCCGCAACAATGAAGGCAGCGCTTTCAGTGAAAGACGCTCCACCTCGTCTCCGCACATTAAAGGGGCGAACGGCCCCAGCAGCCCTGACAATGGCCTGTTGTTCTGCCTGGGGTGATACGCTGGGGGAGGATTTTTCCCACATACCATCTTTCCCATCCGTCCTCAAACACGAAACTAAGCCACAGCAATTACTGTAAAGCCTTCAAACTGCTGAAAAATATATAGGAGCTATTTTTATTTGATGATATTTGTGCAAAAATGAATAAGTAAATTCATACAGATCTTACGCTTGTGAACGGTACCTGGACTGAGCGGAAAGAACCATAAAACGCAACAATGAGAATGTGAAAATATCAGAGGGGTTTCCATGGAAACACTTCTCATGTGTGCGTGACTGCGCTTGGACGGGGGCTCGTAACACCTCCCTAAAAGTATGGCACTATGACGAATCGCAAAAAAAAAAAAAAAAGTGTGAAAATAGTCACGCAGAGATTTCGCCTGGTTTACCCAAACTTTCGCCACACAAGGATTCTCAGGCCGTTTGGATTCACCAGATCTGAAATGAAGTCCTAATTAAATAAGAATACTGCGCAATAAAACTGCTCTAAACCGCTATCAAAGAACCAGTCAGGGAAGGGGTGGGGTTTGAGGAAGTACAGAGATAGAACCAGCATCCTCCAAACGGGAACTGACCAATAGGGTTTTCTTAGAGATCCGAGCCACACCGTCACACAAGGCATGTTGTGTTGTGTGCTGCTCTGCTTGCCCTCTGCCTTGAGGGCCCCCGCCCAGTAAGCTGGGCCCTAAGGAGGGTGGGGTATGTGTCGTGGGCGGGTCTGTACCTTCAGTCGTTCTATGGCTTCCTCTCCACCCGGCGTGGACATGATGCGCTCCTGGATGCTGGTGACAGAGGGAAAACCCCCCAGGCCAAGCAGTGAGCCAGGAGGCGAGCCCCCCGCCAGGGCGCTGATAGGGGCTGTGGAGAGATGGCCAGGCCGTTGGTTCTCTGAAGCTAGCAAGTACCTATGCTTATTGTTGTGTATGTCTTTCAGGTCTGAGCGACAGGGCAAAGATCAGGGGGAGGGGGGCCATTTCGGGAGGGAGGCGTTTTCAGGGTGGAGGGGGTGTGGGGGACAAAAAGAAAATCAGAGCGAGAGAAAGAAAGAGACAGAAGAGGAGAAAAAAGGAGGAGAGACCAGCGTAAGACGAACAGGGAACACTGAGGATTCCAAACACCACAGAAAACAGGTTAGTCAACAATGAGGCTAAGCTTTCACATCAGACCGGTCACCTTGGTGAGAACCTGCTAGGAGACAGCAGGGGAAGCCATAGTTAGGGAGCCAGACCAAAATGGCAGAAACGTCAGGCAAGGCCCCGTGAACTAGCTTGAGCAAAAAGCTAAGCTTCATAAATTAACATTTAAACACCAAGTTATTCCTGTAGTCATTTTAGAAACACGCCAATATATTCACAGTCAGAATGAACTACGGATGATATTTCTGGCCTCGCTGTAGACACAAGTAACTATGTTGCTTAAATTTGCTGCCATTCTTGAGTGCAACCCAAGAACAAAGTGCCAGGAGATATTTTTCTCCACCCACGTAAAGAGGGTTTGCAGACTGGGTCCAGTTCTTCAGTTTAGAGGAAAAAAAAAGGACACGGCAGTGTCGCTCTGGAAAAACAATACAACAAAAAAAAAAAACAACAATAAATGCCATTACAGCAGCAGCAGCGATGCCACGATCTGTCCGGCAGAAAGTCCGATTTTAGCTCGCTCTCCGGAAACAGACGGAGGGAGCGGAATATGATACGTGCAGAATGCATCACAGCAAAATCGTCTGCTTTTTGAATACTTATCATCCTGCTCTCATACAGTCACATGCCAGGACTGACTACCACCCAAATAATCGGCGCCAAAACGCTGCCGTTAGCAAAGCTGCAATTAATACTTGTTCATGTGATTATCTAATGGGTCACGTGTGTGGTGACGATCTGAGTGAAAGCTGCCTTTTCCGCACTAACTGTTGAACAGACAGTTTTGGGCGGAGGCAGCGAGAGAATTCAGAAAGGCGGAGTCAGAGCCAAAGTGAGGCGGGAGGGTCGTCGAGAAATGACGCGCATGCAGCGACATCGGATCGCAAGGCTGCAGGCGAAGGCGGCACAAGCGAAGTTTGGTCACCCCTATGCCCCGTACACCACACCCGAAACGTTAGCCGAGCTGCCAGCTGGGTCAGACTGAACCAGGCAGGGCCTCGCATAACCCCAGCGGAACCCGCGGCCCCCTTAATGGATGCCGGCAAAATGGCCGCCCATCAGTTTCGATGGCAGAACAGGGCTGAAGGAGTGGGCAGATCATTCACCGGCCATTTGTGTCATTTCCATGCAACTAGCCGGTTAACAAATATTAAAATATAATAAAGGCTTTCAAAGCTTCTAAGACGCAGCTATATACACAGTGTCAAGAACTCCCAGACAGCTTCGGACACCAAGCAAGAGAGATTAACTACTGATTAACTACTGCTGCTCTGCACTGCACGCTTAGGTGTGCTACTCTCGCAGTGATTAAATATAAATTCTGCCACTCAGAAGAGACACGTGCTTTTGCTTTCAAAGCTCATAGCCTGAAAATGGTGGATCCTGTACCATTTTAAAATCATGAAAATCCACACAAAATGGCAGCTCAGGGAATAAACGCCAAGATTCCTACAGGAACGGGTTACAGCTGCAGGAGAAAGTGGAAAAAACCGAAACGGAGCAAAGGGGGCGCATACTAACCAAAACGGCTAGTACAGGTTGGCACAGGAAATTTAGCCAGTATTTCCTATAGTTTTAGACATGGTTTCTTCTACTTCTGCCCAGGCACTTAAGCATTTTTATGAGGGGAATGCTGCAGTTACACATCTTCCCCCTAGGGGGTGCATGCAGTTTAAAAGAAAAAAAAAAAAAGAAGAAGCTTAAGTTGTTTGTCTGGGACTGCTTGCCTTGAGCCTAAGCGTCAGCATTAGCCTTGACACATGCAAAAGCTGTGAAGATTTAGCACAGTGGGTGCGGGACGTGGCGTTCAGCAAATCAGTATGGGGGGGGGGGGGGTATGGCACGG